>JAODKF010000039.1:228884-256950 GCA_026779585.1 Mormyrus proboscirostris | reverse complement strand
CGCTTTACATATCTGCATATGAATAAACAAGATTTCACCATGCTGTCAGAAATGCCCTCTGAGCAAGAAGCACTCCCTCAAATGCACGCTCAAGGGAGTCAATGCTCATGGGAGTCAACTCTCACGCATCTGCTGTGACTCTCGCGCTTTCTGACTCTCACACAAGAAATCTTGCGGCAAATCTATATTATTCCATATCTAAGCTATATCAAAACCGTTAGGGTAGTTTGCAAACTCTACTGACTATTTACAAGGTAATTAACTGTTACATACTGTACGTGTAAACGCGTGTGCAGACTTGTCTGGTATTGAAATGGCAATTACATGGCCATCCCGCCATGACCCGCTTCATTTCTGTTTTGCTCTATTAGTTGAATAAAACCCTGTTTGTTTGCCCCACATCCTTTGTCCCTTATTGCATGACAGTCTGATACATGCTAACGTTTTTCAGGACACTTGAGTTTTGTTTTTAAAGAATATGAATGAAGTTGTGCAAGTATTTTGTTTGAGACTGCATTTTGGTTTTATTTATATTTTATTTAATGATAAAGTTCATATAAAGTTCTATTTTAGAATTGCCAAGAATCACAATGATTCACATTACAAGACTTAAAACTATGCCCTTAAACACTGCATGTTGAAACCCAACGGCACACTATAATGACAGCTTTACAGATGCTTCCTTCAGGAGAGGTAGACTAATCTGTGAGTGTGTGCATATATGCACGTGTATTTGTCGACTAATACAAAAAAAAAAATCAGACTAAAATATGACTAAAACTAAGCTGCATTTTTATCAAAGGAACGTCCAAGCAACTTGAGGAGGTGGTACCAACCAATCAGATGTCATGGTCCCGCCTCTTCTAGTTCCTTGGACCCACCTCCTCTATAATCTGATTGGCTATCTCTCCGAACCAATCATTTTTCCTTCAGTCCTCAAAACATTTTAAGTAAAACTCCCACGAGCCAAATGCACATTACCCATCAACCAGCACTGCCCCTTTTCTTTTCCATGGTGCCTGTACTCCAAATGTGCGGTGTGAGCCTATCCAGTGTAGCTTCAGATCGCATCTGTGGAAGGCTGAATGCGTGGAAAACATGCGACAGTGCCACGTGAGATGAAAACGGGCCGGCCTCCCATAACAACACGAAGTGAGCGCCTTCCCTTGGCACCGAACAGAGCTGTGCGATTCTTGTTGTCTCTGCTACTTCAAAGCCAGGGACCTATTCTAAATATTTGTATATTAAGATAAAAAAACGCTCGAGAAAGAATTAATGGGCCGCTCTTAAAAGTGATGTGGGCCCCCCCAGGGGACAGCACGGCGCATCCCCCCACAACATCCATCGGTATTGCGGTGTAAAATATTCCTGGATCGCATTAAAAGTTTGAAAATAAAGTTCATAAAGGCTCCTCCAAACAATCTTTTAAATTATATACGTCCTGCAGCTCTTAGCATTTTGGCACCTTCGAAAATGACTCACGTAGGGCACAAGAAGCCAGCTTTCCCAGAAAGCCTCGGTGACCCACTCGACCCAGCTTGTGTGGACGGAAGGATTAACAAGTGGGATGTTTGATGAGTCTGTAAGAGTCCTGGTGCCACTGTGGGTCTCCCTCTTGGACCTCGGTTCTCAAAAAGGTCCTCAACATATGCTGGCAGGGAGAGACACCTCCCAAACCCACCATCACTCCTGAACCCAAGCTTCGTAGCCCCGCAACCGCATTAGCCCAACACGCTTAGACAGCTACTCAACGTGCATTTGGGGCTCTTTCATCATAAGAAAGGCAAAGATACATCGAGGCCGTTACACAATCGACCCACCCAGGGCAGTACAGTAATATTAAAGTGCTGTGTGATGCTTCAACTGTATCAGAGATGCCTCTGGACCAAAATACCAGGTTCATCCCCAAACCAGTTTTCCCGATATCACGGCGCTACCGTTCATGCATATTTTCTGAGAGCAAAAATATGTTTACAACTGCAAAGAAAACACGCATTAGGAGTTTTTTTTCCCCCTTCTTTTTTTGCATCGACTGCTGCTGCATCACACATCCGTTTGCTCGCCCCGGCTGCCGCGGGTTCCGCTGTGGCTTAAGAAATCCTGCAGCGCTTCTACGCAAAAAGAAAGAGTTAATTAGAAATACAAATTCTCCCAGATTGTTATTAATGGGAGCCGTGGAATAAGCAACACATATTTTGTGCCCGTAAGTAATTCTCAGGTACCTTTGATCTCCAGCCCACGGCGGAGGCTGTGGCGTGCCGCTGCTTGGCTTCTGGGACTTTGCCAGAACCAGACATCTGGCTACTTTGTTACCATTGGCTGATCCGGTCCCGGGAGGCCACTCTCGCGACACCAGGCAGAGAGTGTCCTGGCAAGGGAAATTATCAGCACATTTTGAGTGGATTAGAGTTCCAAAGTGGTCCTCAAATCTCCATAGGGGTCCGGCGGGCCACCCTCCACTGGGGTTTCCTAAGCCCCGGCAACCAGAAGCAGAGACTTAAACAGGCTCTATCATGGAGCTGTCGGCCGGCACAGAAGCTGGTCCTTCCTGCTCCACAGGAAGACGTCTACGGGAGCCCGGACTGGGGAGTTCCACTCATTACCTCGTAATCTGAATAAATGGGCTGCTAAATGTAATATGAAAAACGATCATGCTGCGACAGACGCAGCAGCAGATGACGATGGTGATGATCCACACTCCAGTTAAGTCTTCAAAAAGCCTCCTTGATGGGAAAATGACTTCTCTGGTGGGTCAACAGAGGTAACTGGATGCCCGGACGAGGCATGTAACGCCGCCACAAATTCATGCCACCAGTTTGCCGGCTTTTTCGATAAGCACACACCCACATCTCTAGACGGGCAGTGGACCTAGAGCTGAATACGCTAAAAATCGGGTGTGTTCTAACAATCAGGCTGGCACCGGTCACTGTAACCTGCTGAAAGGAAGCCTCAGACCCAGCAGACCCCGACACGGTGGCACTTTGAGGGATCACTGGGAGGGCGTTCCGTGCAGACAAATGGAGCCGGAGGACACGCAGAACAGTACTCTGTGCCGTCGTGTTTCCCACCCCTCGGTGTTCCCCGTCTCGAAACACATGGTTCCAGTGACCCATACATATTACATACAGTGGCGATGCAAAGCGGGGATTAACGAGCGGCGCGAGGACCAGGTCCCCTGGGGTCTGCTAAGCAGGGGCACGGTGCCGCTTCCCTCTGGGTGAAGCCCCACCCCCAACCCCCCCACCACCATCCCTACGTCACATCTATCACCGCGGCAGGGGCAACAAAGATGCTGACCGATAGCATCTGTGAGGAGAGTTCAGCTGCTGTACCGTTAAGCTAGCCATCTGATCTGGAATGTTCCCATTAAAATAAAACAACAAACATGCATAGATATATTTCTCCATATATATTTCACTGCTGGAGGAGACCATTGCAGCAGTTGCTGGCCCTATTACCTCAGCAGCTCCGCTGACCTCTCTGGTAAGCCTGACTGCTGAGGGGGGGGGGCAAAGCATCCCACAGTCCATCACAGCTTTGAACTCACTGATGACCTCCACATGTTAACGGGCCTCACAGAAATCCAGCTCTTTATAAACTTACACAGCATTCAGAGCATCGGCTGCCAGGATTCAGATGAGACGGACCTCGGTGGAGATGAGGCAACACGGCAGACCTGTAGCATCACTTCTGAGCTGCTAGGTTAACAAAAGAAAGCCCATAACAACACTCCTGTCTCTCACCACCTAATCATCTTCCATTGCTACCAAGAAGCGCGAAAACGTAAGAACGCGGGCAGGCAAACGCCTGAATGTGCCAGACAGTTTGCGATTAACTGTTTCATTTTAAGCTTGTTACTACCATTGCTAGTATAAATTGTATCCTATAGGGTAGGTGGTTGGCTGTCTCAGGAAAATAAAACTCTTGAGTAACTGGTTGTTTGCGCCGATTCACTCACTTTGTTCCTCAGACGAGGGTTTGAGATGCTGCAATCGCGACACATGGCACTAAATCACACCACACTGAAAACTGCTTAAATCAGACATGTTAGCTGTGTTTTTCACACTGTATATTGTCTCTGTCCAATGAAAAACACATATATCCAAAAATCCAACAGCTTGAATAAATACACAAACAACTACACAAAATAAACCCAAAACAATGCAATGCAACACCACAAACAGAAAGATATGTTTACACATCAATCAGTGAGTGGTATAATATTTGAAATGGATTTACGTAGAGTGTTGTCGGCAATTCAAACATGTCAGTGTCAACAAGATACAAACTTGTCTTACTTTGCATTAACAATTAACAATGATGTTAGTTAGCTATCTATCAATGTTGTTAAAATTAACAATATAAAGTAATTCATAAAAAGTAAAAAGTGGACATAAGTGGTTTTCATTGCACATCTACGATATGCTCACAGAAGATCTTGGCACGCTTGCTTAATTTAGTCAAAATATTGCAAATGTATTGGTTTTATAACAAAAATCATTACTTTATTAATTTACAAAAATATATCTCACATTAGAAACAACCAGTAGTTTTAAGTAAAACATTAATTTCAAGTAGTAATAAACTGAAACCCAAATAATAATTCTATAAATTCAAATAATTCTAAATGAGCTATTCTGAGTTCACTGACAAGCAGTTTCATTGTGTGCTTTTTAATTAATACCACCTTCGCAATAACATAAAACACCAAACATCAGTGTTTAGTCTCCCTTTGTAGGCCAATGACTACAACTGCACTTAATAGCAAAACGGACAGACCAGAATTTAAAAAAAATTATGACACAAAAAAAAAGAAAATGTCTGTGCAGAAGACATGTGCAGATATGTTAAACATTACTTAATGGACTTTTGTTATGAAACCAATAAATTTGCAACCAAGGACCCCAAGACTTTCTATGAGGACTGTGTTCAGTTACATAATTCACTGTGTTGGGATGCAAAGTGTTGGCATTAGAAAGCAGGTATATGTGAAGTGTACAAGGCCACTGAGTGTATGCTGTGTACTATACACAGCACTCACGTCTACACAATGTGCCGCATCCCTACGCGCCGCTGTGGCTGATGTGTGGGGTCACGTGCACGACGCAGCACACTATGCACTGTCTGGCGTGACGCGCACCTGTTTCAATGAAGAAGAGTGATCATTATAGCTGACGAGGAGCAGTCAGGGCGCAATGACAGCCTGACAGGAAGGAGCTTTTCAATTTGTAGGATCAGATGGTGACACGCACCATCAGAGAACAGGTGAAACCTTTTCATTTGAGGAGAAGAAAAGAGGGAAGGAGGTCAATTAGCATCAACCATTAGACAACCAATGACAAGTTCTTGCATTATCATGAGGGACAGCGAAACTAATGAGAAGGTGTTACGCTACAGAGGATAGAACCCAGTAGTTGTGCTACCACTAACTGGTATACTGTCTGGTGAGATTTTTTAGCAATTTCCCATCACTTATTGGTTAGATTGATGCAACGAGTGCAAAGCATTTGATGCGAAAGTTTCAAAAAGAAAGATGTACAATTTGCAGCATACATGTAGAGAAAAAAGCACCTGGTTCTTCAGTTAATTGAGATCAAAGGTAAACCTCATTTGACCCAAAGTAACCGAAACGTTTCTATATTTCAAGTTAATTGAGGTCAAAGGTTATGCAAAATGGACCTCATTTTAATACTGGTATGACAGAATGGCATAGCAGTTCAAACTTTCAATAGCAGTTTTTTTTTAATCGACCAATCTACCGGTAAGATGTTTTGAATTGTTCGTGATAAGGAGTTGGGGATTTCTCAAAACTCTTTCCAGAAAGTGTGGTCATTTATAGCCTGAAGCACAATGTAACTAACTCTCCTGCAAAAGATTTTGAAGTTTAACTGTAAACAATGTGGGGAAAAATTGTGATATTTACTGTTTCAGGCAACCTTTCAGCTTAAGACATGATGCCTTGTTGATGCTTTGACAATCAGACAGACTGAAAAGTCCACACAGAAATGTTTTATTTATAAACAGAAATGTTTCCTTGCTTTCATGGACTGTATAGGTCAATATCTAAATCATACAGATTAACACCCCCATTTACTATATATTCACGTGATACATGAATACTGCATTATTCTCATCAGGCGATGTTTAGGCAACATACTACAACACAAACGAGTAAGGCACTCGATAAAGTATTTTTGCAGAAGAAATTCTGTACAATCCTAAACATGGAAACCTACAGTTGGTAAGAATCAAGTTCAGCCTCGTTTTAATGTTCTTATGCTGACAATGGCAGTATTTATAATACGCACATTTTATTACAATGATCTGCAATACTATGCAAGTGTAAGCACCTGAAAGAAATGCCAGAGGGTAAAAATGGATTTAAATGTATCAGAATAACCAATTGATGAAATGTTTTGATATTACTGCACACGTTTATGTCAGTGACACGAAACTTTAGAAAAGCAGAAGCGCCCGAGGCGACAATGAGGATCCCACGCGCCTCTGCAGACAACGCGCGGCGCGCGGAAAATACTGAATCTCTAGCCGTTTTCACATTATTTTTGTTGGGTTTTCTGTCAGAAAGAAACCTTTGAAAAAAAAATAAGTCACTAAATTTACTTCCACTGTAGCTTTTTGTCCATAATAAAAAGCTAGGCTATATGAATTCGAGACGAGTACGCGAGTTTCTTCAGTTATGACACTAACGTAAAGTAATATCTGATATTTTTCACGCGCTGGTTTCCACAGCGGGCAACGGAAAATTGTTAATTATTAAAACGACATTATACGATTTTATTTTATTTAGCCTAATCCCTTTAGTCTCACAAAATGCCCGAATAAAGTATACGTTTCGACAAATATGGAACATAAAATAACACTTTTTCCGTTACACATTGACCATTTCCAAAACATCTTGGAGAGTACTATAAGAAAATAGATGTATTAGCGTTACGTGTTATCTAAAATAACCTACCTTTATCTCAACTGGAGCGGTCATTCTTTCTCATA
This sequence comes from Mormyrus proboscirostris, assembly GCA_026779585.1. Lineage (NCBI taxonomy): Eukaryota > Metazoa > Chordata > Actinopteri > Osteoglossiformes > Mormyridae > Mormyrus > Mormyrus proboscirostris. The sequence goes on along the minus strand of JAODKF010000039.1, from coordinate 249,939 downwards.
AACTTCTCAAGAACTTCCTCCAGAAGCTGTGACAATTAAATATGTTTGCTTTCTGTTTCCGTTAATAAAACCGTATTTAAAAAGTCATCCACTGTCCCTATAAATCAGGAAAAAACTACGTTACAAGAACGTCGCAGCAAACTGAACGTGCCAGAAACAACCGTAAAATATCTAAATTTGCGCACATCCCCGCTGACATCCGTGGTGATTTCCATTTTCCTAAAAAAAAGATAAAAGAAGTACTAGTGGTCATTTGAAATGTTCGCAGATGTAATAAAGAGAACTCTACGGTCGATATCTTTTATTGTAATGTAGCTAATGTGCGTTTGCCTTTTGTCATATTAGTCATGATTTGCGCGTATATTTGAAGTTGCATGGGCTTACCAATAGTTCAAGAATCCAAGACACTGTTCGCGTCTGACTGTAGAACTAACAAATGCTCAGCTCATACCGATATTGTGATTCCGTACTTGAAACTCAAAGTGCATTATCTAATTATTATAGGTAAGTTCGTTTAGCTTATGTATGAAAATTACGAAGCTGCTTATTTTATTGCAGTTTGCAATTACTAAACTGCAGGCAACTGCTGCAACTCCTACAGGGCATCTTGGCTTATTATTGTACATCCAGTCTAAAGTTTGCTGGGACGTAATCCTGTTATTTCTTTGGTTACCAGTCTACACACAGACGAACCTATAAATGTTATTCCTTAGAAGCATATTGATAACTGTCCTTGACTCTTCCTCAGGAACATGCGCACAGTTACCCACTTAGGTAGCCTTGAACTTGACGTCCTCCTTTTGCATTATGCGTGTTGCCCCGTGACTTAACGACTCCAGGAATAATATAAGAGGCCATAATTCCTGATGAAAGCGTATTTTCCTGTTCCTGCATTTATATCAGTTTGCTCAGGCCATGTTTGAGGTTCTCTTTCAATCACCAACCAGGCACATTGCCAATCATATCACGTTTAATGGCTTTAAATATTACTCTGACACCTAGGATAGTATGCTGTCAAACAAAGTGCCTCTAAAAGAGGTAGTTGATTTTTCGCTTTTCTTGAAAACAATTTATTTGTATATTATTCATATTTGTACGGAGGACTTTGTTACATGCGTGTTACATTTTTTTTAAAGTATTAAATAATTTGAAGAAGCATTTTAGTTTTTAATCAGATTCCCTGTTTGTTTAAATAATTCTGCATGGAATTGATTCTGGGTGGAATTGATGCATATTTACTGACTTCAGCTCTGCAGATACTCAACACAGGGCTATATCGCTTAATTAAAACTGTGAAAATTATATTCCTAAACTCAGGAAAGTCACGGATTTACAGTGTCATTAGTATGTTATTTGGACCTCCATGAAAGGTTTTGTTTTACTTGGATGCTGATTAAAATGCAGATCACTGACGACCGAAGCGTAACCATTAACATTTTGACACTCGCGCCTTGAAGCATTGGCCGAGTTCATACGATCGGGCGGTTTTCTTTGATTCGGGGCAAGATTAACAATGCCGAAAGGGGCTTGAATTTCTTATATTATCAATAGCGGAGACAATTTTAAGCGAATGACTTTCTCACTGGTGCCTTATTTTACTTGCTGACAGGTGCATTGGGCCTTCTATATTGATTTTGAGGACCTAGAGGTATGTGACATCATTATAAGGATTGACCTTATCATCCACTGCCCCGCAGCTTCAGTGCGATATTCAGGCTCGTGGAGTCTAATGCCCCCCCAATGGACATCAGCGGTAGTCTGTCATCTGGAAATTGGTATGTATTATTTGTTTTCCTGACCTCATATCTCACCTCTCTTTCTTCCTTTCTAATCAGTCTCACCAGTTTTGCGACTTTTTTTCAGCCATGCAGACGGGTTGGGCTGGGGGGGGGCGCATATCTGCACAGTTTTATACTGTGCAGCCGGATAACACCGAGTTGCAGCGTGGTAATCGTTGGTCATCCTGCGCATGTGGATAAAACACGTGCTAATGACGTGCATGTTAAGCGGAGGCCAGCAGTATTGACGAATTGATATATATTTCAATACATACTAATTGTACCACAATAATTAGTTCGGGTCCGTGTCCAGCACTGTGTGCACGATCTAGTATACTTTGTGCATTAATATCTTTCCTTTTCGGATTTCCGGCTGCATCAAATGTATATTTTTGACCAAGACGTTGTGTATCAGTTGAAAACAGCATTCATTTTCTCAAAATATTTTCTGCTCTTATTTTACATGTCTTTTGGTTGTAGGCTGATTCACATACATATGACTATAATCTTTTTGTGCCTGGGTCTTTGGGTATTTCTCCTCATTAATGTCAGCAGCTGAACAGCGTGGACTCCCAGGAGACTCTGCGGTGACTCAACAACTTAATATACTAGCAAGCGAGCTGATGATCCAAGGTGACTGACAACACTAAGGTCTACAGTTAAAGCAAGCCTCAGTGACGTGCTTCCTTTACATTCCCAGCTTCCTATCTACTTTACAAGATACTCCATATGGCAGTGGGTGAGGCCTCTGAAAGTGACACATCCTAGAGACTTGTGAGCGTTTCAAACAAGTCCCACACCCATGTGCCGACCCCACACCTTCTGTCCCGGGCTGGTCAATTCACTACCAATTGATGAAAAAAAATCCCTAATGCCGCATATGTCTCCACTGTCACCACGTTCCTTGATTATGCACCAGAGATGCAGATCTTGACGATGCTCCGGTTGCTTCAGAGCTGATATCTATCTTCTAAAAGGAGTTTTAGAAATAAAATCATAGTATAATCTCACCTAATGCTGTTGAAATTGTCATTTTAATTTTAAACCCAAAACAAAAAATAGATCGTTAAACATTGAACAATTTAATGTAGAATTATTGAAACTATTCAAATTTCTTACCATTTTTCAACCATTTGAAGTAATCTCCATTGTTTTATGTTGGCAGTGTTGTCTGGATAACACTGTTGGGGAAATATATGACCTTTTCGTAACAATGGAAGGTTCTGGTATTTACATTTGCATTTGCCTCCACCCGGTATGAACAACATGCACCAAGAAGACAAAAAAAAGGACAGACATCTTCAGATACATCAGCCATCTGAAAAGCAATTCCTGTCATCCCCAGTGCTAGGACAGAGATTCCAGGATCAGCTGGTAAGCAACCACTGAATGAATGAATGAATGAATGAATGAATGAATGAATACAAAAATTCCTTCACCAAGAAGCAAAAATGCTACAGCCTTCATGTGCATATCATCTTTTGTGTGTCTGGGTGTTTGGCGCGCGTGTGTGTGTGTGTGTGTGTGTGCTTGTGTGTGTGTGTCTGCGTGTGTGTATGTGTGTGTCTGTGCGCATGAGTTTTTTTGAAAAAGCTACTGGCAGTTACCTTGTTCACGGCACAAAGGAAATGTGTCAGAATAAAAGACTGTCTCTGGTGGTCTTTGCACCATAATTGGGATTGTTAACGTGGAGGAGATCCTGGGGGAGACATGCTCTTCTTTTGGCGTAAAGTACATATGCAGTTCAGCATCGCACCTTCCAGCTTTCCTAAGCCAAACACAAAGAAGCCACCTGCGTGAAATCAAGCGGTGTTTAATTTAACTTTTTTACATTATTGTGCGCGGTGTAAATACAAGTGAGTTTAATAATAATTTTCATCATCTGAAAGCTCTTGAGGGAATCTTCAAAATGTCCCAGAATGTTAAAAAGACGTGGAAAGATATCAGAAAGGGCTCATATTTACAGATAAGGGGACAAATTTTTGATATGCTTGTTAAAATGAGCAAATATCTACAACCGAGCGGAAGAAATAGGAAAGGCCTGCATTCTGGTCTGAGGGTATTATTGTACATCCATAATCTTCATTTTGTGGTTATTTTGATTGTTCGTACTTTATTTTGTTGAGTGCTGAATGGACGCCCGCACTGATGTCACATTAATGTGTTTTTACTTATTTCTCTTTAATTCTTACGCAGTACCGCTCCTAGCCAATGTGGCGCCCTAGGCGAGCACCACCGCCAGCGCCCCCCGTTTGGGACAAAGTAAAATTGGCTGGCTTGTTGGCATGTTTGTCAAGGTCTCGAATCTGACGCATGTGCAAGTTCAGTAATTAGTGACATATTGTAGAATAATATGGTTGGAAAGTTTCTGTGCTACCTAGTAGTTTTCAGTGATCTTAAATCATGATTTAGCCTCTATGGATTTTCACATTTACCACTCCAAGAAAGAAAAAAAACAGTGATTGAAATAACTGAAGACAAATAATGCGAATTTCACTCAACATCGTGTTATCATTGTCGTTAACTGCTTTTGCCGCTGCATCGACGGTAACACCAGCAGAACATTCTAGTAATGAATAATGGGGCGCAACAGTGCGGAAGATTCGGGTTAAACAGACCAATGACACGCTCAGCCACGTGGAACATCGGGCTTCCATAACTGCACGGATCGTAATTGTAGAATCACAGCAGTACGCTATCCGAAATAAATAGGAAATAGTAGCGGACCTATTATTATTGCAATAAACGCATTTTTAGCATCTGTTCATCTCTTCTCTTTAGATATAATTAATGATTCTCACTACATTACCATTCTACAAAAAAATACAATGTTATAGACCATTATTTCATGTGGCAGCAAAATCGGTATAGTTATTACCTTGGGATAATGCGTTACCCAAAGTCCGCTCTGGATGAATATAATTGAATGATACTGACGTAGTGCAAAAAATGCACTTCAAAGACCAGTTCCGTGAGAGGTAGGCAAGCCGATTGATTTATTTTACTTAGGATACACTTTTTGCGTGTTTCATTGTGAATGAAATTTTCATACACCGATTTAGGGGTATTGAAATATGAATGATTTCGTTAAAGTTTGATCATAAATCAGTCTGTCGGGTAGCCTGTATGCGAGAAGACACCGATGCCCCCTTGTATGTCTTCAAAAAGCGGTTAATTCCGCTTGAGAGGTAAATCATCCCGCTGGCACGTATCACTGAGAAATTAGATGTGCTAACGGTGTACTGATGGTCTTGTTCCTGCCGCCTTCAAGCATGAAAACCGAGTCTCAGACCCACGTTCTTAACAGACGTAGCGCTGTAGTGTGTCGTAATAGTAGATCAAGTGTGGCCAGCCCCCTTGCAAGACACATTGAGTTTTCCAGCTATACCTTCATAAAATAGACGTCAGGATAACTCCCGAACACTTAGTTTTTTACATTTGCAATTTTCAAGCCAATAATTGTCTGATATCAGACTACATACTGATGAAGTTGATAGTTTTATGCTGACATGTGCAGATATAAACATGTATAGACACACACACACACACACATATATATATGTGTGTATGTGTGTGTGTGTGTGTGTGTGTGTGTGTGTGTGTAAGATGGCATGGTCGGTTTGCGCGAAAATGACTCTGTGCTTAATTCTTAACATCGATAATCCCTATAAGAGTTAACGGCACAGTGTAAATTCATCAGTGAAACATAACGGAAATATAGATATAATGAATGATGCCTCAAGAACTGCCGATGTTTTCCGATTATACTGTTACTGGTTTTATCAGAATACATTGACATGGTATAGTAATATCTTTAACTAAATCTAACCTTTGTTTTTTTTTCTTTAATATACTAGGTGATACATACAAAATACATACATCTATACATTAAAAGTGTTATATAAACGTGTGTTTTACAGTTTTATGTTGGTGTCAGTAATGGTACTTAATCGACAGTTTTTAAAATCAATTAGCTGATCCAAAAGATTCAAACAGATTATAGAAAATTAGATAACCACGTTAATTACAATATGATTAAAGGTTTTTAATTATATCACTGATTAAATGCCCTAATTAGAGCCAAGATATGATAATAGCCCGCTGCGACAAGTATGTCATTTTATTGGGTTTGAAATCAAATCAAAGACTTTTAAAAATCCACTTCCCGTTGTCATTAATTTAAAAAATCCCATACAAAGCCTTTTTACAATAACATATATTTCATAATACGTAGCCGTTAGTAAATCGACATAACCAAATTTCTTTATATATTCATTATAAAAACTAATAAATTCGTCAAGATGAATTAATCACATAAAATAAGATAAGGCATAGCAGATTACTTATTGTAAAGCTGTTTCACAATATTAAATGAAATTTCAGTCTAATAATACATTCCTGGCAAGGACATAATTTACTTAAAGAATGTTGTTCCACCCCTTTCAGTTGCTTTTTGTGTCATAATGAAATTCTACTTCGGCTTTTAACTTTGATTTATGTCGGTCAATCGCTAGATAAACCTATTGGTAATTATGCGCACATTTTCAGTAATTGCCTCTCCAAATCCTCTGTAATAATAATAATAATAATAATAATAATAATAATAATGTCATACGATTAGTTTTGGTATATAATCCTAATAATTTAATCGCAGCGAAACAATACTTGCTTTAGCCATTTGAAATGAATGTCTTGTCGAGGACTGCCCATGCGCAGAGTCCCCAGTGGCCCTTGTGGCTAATGAAGAACAATAAATCATGAAAGGTTTTTCAGGTAGAGTTGAGAGAGAGAGAGAGAGGGGGGGGGGAGACTGAAAGAGAGAGAGGGAGGGCGAGAAAGAGGAAGGGAGAGAGAGAGAGAGAGAAACAGTCTGCCCTTCGCCTCAGAGAAGAAGCAGAACGAGTCCCCGCCGCATTAAAGTCGAAGTCTCGATACTCTCACCTAATCATTTAATTAAAATAATTGTTGAACCGAAAACAGAAAATGTCAAAGACCGGGATTTTGCAAACCAATGTTTAGGAAATACAAAGGAGGGGAAAAAAAGAAGAAAACTTTTCATGCCACTTATTTTTCATGTCGTCATCCATGAAGAGCTAACAAAAACATCGCCGGCGAAAAAAATTAAAGCAGTAAAGACGCTCAACAAAATAGGAAAAAAACTGAAAGGAAATAAGATAGGAGGTGAGCATATTTGGGGGGGGGGTCGTCGCATGCCACAGCCGTAGCGTTAGAGCCGCTTGGTTGCACCGCCTTTGCACGCGACATCACCCCGGCAAAAACAACGACTCTTTTTTGGAGTCCCCGAGACCTGTAGATAATTAAAGCTGTGCTAAACACGCTTTGATTCTCTACTGCTATAGTTATTGCACAGTTAGTCGAGACTTCGGCAAGCGACTACTCTCCAGCTCCAGTCGAAGAGGCGGAGCCTTAACTTATTAAAAGGAACTTGTCTTTGCCCGATCGCCTGCAAATATGATGATGATGTCTCTGAACAGCAAGCAGGCGTTCACCATGCCACATACCACCCTGTCCGAACCCAAGTATTCCAGTTTACATTCTTCTTCATCTTCGACTTCGAATGCGCCGTCGTCTTCCTGCTCTTCTTCTAGACACAGTAGCACGATCAGCAGCAGCTCAGAGGCGATGCGTCGAGCGTGTCTCCCAACCCCACCGGTACGTATTCTGCATAATCACCGCTTAAAGGCACATTTTGACAGCCCACTTTTTTGCTTGATGTTTTTTTCATGTCTGCACAGCAAATCACCCAACACCTCCATTTTTTCCTCCCAACTTATGTATTCAGTCGGGTTTGCCTTTCGTATTAATTTTTATGACCTGGGATGTTGCATGTGTCTTGTTTTGTGCGTTCTTTTTTAGGATTTCTTTTTTTACATTCTGGAAATGTTTTAATCCGAAGAGTGGAGAGAGAATTCCCTGCTGACAGTAATGTGTGCATTCTATTTGCAATTGCAGAGCAATATATTCGGAGGTCTGGATGAGAGTTTGTTGGCCCGCGCAGAAGCTCTCGCGGCGGTGGATATAGTCTCTCAGACCAAGAGTCACCATCACCCTCCACATCACAGTCCCTTCAAGCCGGACGCAACTTACCACACCATGAACACTCTCCCTTGCACCTCCTCGTCTTCTTCTTCCTCTTCCGTACCTATTTCTCATCCTTCCGCACTGGCCGGCCACCACCACCATCACCACCACCACCACCATCATCAACCACACCAGGGTTTGGAGGGAGACCTTCTGGATCACATCACCCCAGGACTGGCACTCGGGGCAATGGCGGGGCCTGATGGATCGGTTGTTTCCACACCGGCTCATCCCGCCCACATGGCAGGCATGAACCACATGCACCAGGCAGCGATCAACATGGCTCATGCCCACGGGCTCCCTTCCCACATGGGCTGCATGAGCGACGTGGACGCCGATCCCAGAGACTTGGAAGCGTTTGCCGAAAGGTTTAAGCAGAGACGTATCAAACTCGGGGTAACCCAAGCGGATGTGGGTTCGGCGCTAGCCAACCTGAAGATTCCAGGTGTTGGCTCTCTCAGCCAAAGCACCATCTGCCGATTCGAGTCGCTTACGCTGTCCCACAATAATATGATCGCTTTGAAGCCGATTCTACAAGCGTGGCTGGAAGAGGCGGAGAAATCACACCGAGAGAAACTGAACAAACCCGAGCTCTTCAACGGGGCAGAGAAGAAGAGAAAGCGTACTTCAATAGCGGCGCCCGAGAAAAGGTCATTAGAAGCTTACTTTGCCATTCAGCCACGTCCTTCCTCTGAGAAAATTGCAGCGATCGCAGAAAAGCTGGACCTCAAAAAGAACGTGGTTCGGGTCTGGTTCTGCAACCAGCGACAGAAACAAAAACGAATGAAATACTCTGCATGCGTCTAACACGAGCACTTGCGTTAAAAAGAACAATGAAGGCTGAAAAAAACATACTGTCTTAAGACGATTTGTAAAATATTTCTTATCTCACCGTTTTTTCAATCATCCATGACAAACAGAACTTTTCATTATGTTCGAAGTGACTGAGAATAAAAAAACGTTCTCCTCTTTACCCAGAAAGGATGTGGAATCATTGTAGAAGATCGTTTGACAGAACAAGTAAGAACGTTTGTTTTCCCCACTTACTATGTGCTACACCGTTTTGTCAGTAAAATTCAACTTGTTACGCTTAAATAACCGTAAAAATGGTGATTTACGGAATCTGATGATTTCAGGTATAATATTATAGTAGCTAGATACAGTGGTAACACAAATGATATCAATAATATTATTGTTGAACTTGGCGAACTTGGTGTAATTTCAGCTGAAATTCTTCGCGGGCACTTAGGCTTTATTATTATTATTATTATTATTATTATTATTATTATTATTATTAGTGCATCTATTCTCCCCGTATAATAAGATCTGGTGTAGTTTGAAGTGTCGATGCCATCAACCACAGAGCAACAACAGAAAATGCACTTCCGGCATCACTAGATTTCTGCCAAACACACCCTGTAAATTATTAAAATAACTGCCATCTACTTAATTTTGAGTTCGGTGTAATTCATTTCATGTATTTGGTCTAAGGGGTGATGACGGCTGACGAATCGCTGAAAGATTTACAAAAATGCTTGGAACATTATTAGAAATTTATTTGCTATAAAATAACACAGTTTGTGCGTAGGGGTATTTTTACGTCATTATTCGATCATATTGTGTAGATATGTAAAGAGCGAATCAAATGTTTGAAAATAATCGGTTTATTTGGCCAAATATGACTTTTATTGGTTGCAATACTACTGCACTACTGCGTGGGTCTCATTCTTATAAACTATTTATTAAGTGAGGTAATGTTTACTTCATTACATATTTATTGGGATTCCCTACTATCCCGTTTTGCTTGAGAAAATCAAATTCTGACAGCAAGCAAAACATGGTGTATTCGACAGGGAAAGTACAGCGAAAAACGTGTCAAAATATTTTGTCGTTTCTCATGAGGTATGAAATGGGACGATTAAGATATATATTAGATAGCTTACTCTTTTTAAATTATTTTTAATGTATGTTTCTTGGTATTTATTTGTATAAAATATCCGCGTATCATCATTACGTCGTTGGTTGTTAAATCACCTTGTTTAGTAATGTTTTCTTGATGGAAAAAGAAAACGGTTTTCATGGACGTATACTTGTATTATGTAAATATTTCATTGAACCAGTCGATGCACATAAATATATGCGTACAGATTTTGCTGTATTACTGTTTTAGCAGAGATAATTTGACGGATTACATTCTGTATTGTCTGATGGTTTTAGTTATTTGTCGAATTACATTTATTTAGTACATTTATGTATTTTGAGTTATTTGAGTATTGAATTGCAATATGTGTTTCATTAAAGAAATAATTTTAACATTTTATTGGAATAAAGTTTTCACTGAGTTTAATTTCCAGGTGTAATTATGAAATGGCATTTTAATAGCTGACTCGCATCTGCAAAATCATTAGAGTTATTAATCTACAGGAAAACTGGAAGTATTTGAATCGGGTTGCAGCCGCCTGAAAAATATTTCAATTTAAATAATTTATGGTGCACTTTTCTTCGGATAAAGGTGTTGCTGAGCGAATATGATGCTTTTAATGATGCCGAAGAATTGAGTTTTGTGTTCATGTGAATGTATTTTCCATAAAATCACCGACTTTGATCTTATTTTTGATCTGCATTGATTTTGAGTAGTTCATTTACGGCCCAACCCGTATAAAACTGATGTTTTTTTTTTTTGAGGGAGAGAGAGGGTGAGAGAGAGTCTGGCAGCTTCTGGTGTCTTACCTGAGAGCAAATGCTAATATTCTATTAGAGTCCAATCAGAGAGTCTATAGAGATCTCGATAAGTCCCCGGAGCGTATCGCTGCCAGATGTCAGAGCCCCACAAAAGCACCTTCGCCTGCCAACGTGATGATCTTTATATAAATACACAGCCAGCATTCCATTCCAATAATAGCACGAGCTAGCGTTCTGAATTCTGCTTCTTTCTGGTAGTTAATAGTAACCCCCGGAAAAAGTCTGTATTTATATGTGGATTTAAGCACTGTTTTTATTAACTGTCCACTTCGGGAATAAATATGATTCAGAACGCATCACAGAAAAAAAAATCGTTTTAAACGTCAGTTCAGCACCACGGACAGCTATATTCATAGGGAAAGCGGCTACACCTGAGGTCGTTGGGTTTGCCGCTTGTCATCCTGTTCAAGCACTGCTGCTTATTACTGCGTTAATTTCTGTGTGTGATATATAGGCGAAGGAACACTAAAATTCGGCAATAATTTGTTGCTTAAGTAGTCTCTGCTGCCAAACCACACCAACCTATTCATAAAATGTCAATATTTATATTTATGCCAACGCTCTCTTCACTTATTACGTCTTAAAATGTAAAACTGCCAAAAAAAATCAGTCAAAAAAGATCCCCAACAAAAATTTCTTAAAGACATCGGAACCTATAATGAAAATATCGGATGGAAATATTAATCTATACATTCAGAATTCTTTATGCGAATATAAAAGCGACCATGAATCATTTATGATCAAAATGATAAACAATGACACCGGCAAACACAATAACAGGCCTTTAGAAAATTCTGGCCGTATGGACTATATATGATACGTTACAGAACAAACTCTTAACTATAATTTGTATGCTCACTGAATCATTGTTTCTCAAAAAAAAAGAAAAACTTAAAATCTAATATACTTAAAGGTGAATGGAGAATAGTATTTTAATATCACAAAAGAAATTTCACATCTGGTTTTGGTGAAAGGTTACCAAGATAGCGAAATAACATAGGAATTACTCAGAATTACTTATTGCCGTGAAAGTCCAATGTTTTATCAGATACAATCATCATCCTTCCAGTGACTGGTAGTAATTTTTGCACATCTCCTAAATGAGCCATTCACTTAATGCGCTAATATGAGCGAATTATTAAATTACACAGCGAATTATGAAAACCAGATAATTACGGGGAGTAAGTAAGTAATCATTAGTTATCTCTGTTAATTACTGTCGGTCAGGGAGAGCTGAGATGTGAAATTCTCCGCGGGAATTGAAATTAACTTTGTGCGCTGAGTCTCCCTGCTTGACATCCGTACTCTGCGCGAGATTACACCAGTTCCCTAGCGATACTGCTCTTTATTTAATTCTGATAGGAGCTGAGGAAAAAAAAATCAATTTAGCTTATTTAATATTAATTCTATGTTTAAGCGTAAACACAAACATGGATGGGCCTATATGCATATTTAAAGTATATTTTAGAAAAAAAAAATATTATTCATTTCTATTTTAGAGGTTTGGAAAGTAAGGACTTAAAAGCTACTAACAAGTAAAATACTCTCAATTTGTTAAGAGTGAAACTTTTTTATTTCATCTTGGTTGATTTCGTTTTAAGTTGTAAAGAAAGACCGTTGTCGCGTGGTTAGTAAAGGGAAGGCCAGCGTCACTCCCCTTTGTTATAATTAGGCCCTCTGTTTTATTTTCCTCTTTTCCCTTAACATTTTCCCCTTTCACTGGGATGCTGATGAAAATTTAATGAAGCCTGGGACTGTCGGAGCTCCGCCTGGGGACCAGAGAATAGAATATTTTAACTGTACATTTACACCAAGTGTCTGCCTTCAAAGACGTGACTGCTCTCAAATTAGAAGAACCACAGGCCAGAAATTGAATTCGAGACAATACCAATCCTTTATTTATCTTTGTATTATTATTATTTTGAATGCCATCTCGGTTTTACCTGTTATACTGCCCTTGATTTTGTTTACTTATTTTTTCTTTTGTAAATTTGGCTAGCAGATTTCCAGTAGTTGGTTAATTCTGATGTTTTAATAGAATCAATTCAATATTAATTACAGCCCGGTGTTAAAAAAATGTGAAGTGTTTTACAGAAACTGATCGATGGAGCCGAGACTGCAGCGATAAGAGAAATGGGCGGGCAGTATTTCTTTACAGTGCACCGGTGAGTACAACATACGTGGTGTAGTTCTTTTTTGCTATTTGTTAGTTTTTTTCTCTGCTCCTTTGCGTGCGTGGAAATTTGCAAATGCTATTCGTCGGAAGACGGGAAAGGCAGCGCGCGCCCTGCTCTTTCTCTCGATATGGCCATATCACACATTGCACGTACTCTCTCAGCCACTCATGCGCTCACGCGCTGAGGCGCACACGTGGTAATATTTCGGCATTTCACGCTCATTGAGGGAATATATTTTATTGACACTGGATTACCAACTGTTCTCTATTCCTAAATGACAAAGGGGAAATTTGGCGAGAAATGCATTTTATTAATAACGTCTATTTAAATTCTACAGCTCTGAATTATCACTCCGACTGTATGCTCTGGAGGACCCAACACATAATTATTCCTAAAAATCATGGGCAACGAGAGGATTCAAGCGCGCGGAGGTAAACCTTCAAGTTAATAAGTTTTATTGTGCTCAGATATTTTAGTAACACTATGAAACAGGTTGTACTGCAAAGCTTAGCTCCCTCGAAGGAATAATTTCCTATATTTAAGGTCTATACCACGGTACATTTAATACTGAACTAATTTCCCCGTGGCAGTTGATCAGGAACAATTTATTACATTTTTCCAATTGGTCTGTGAGCAGGGAGAATTCGTTATACCTTGCGTTTGTCCACCGGTTGGGGCTGGTTTACCAAAAGCATCGCTGAGCAGTCAGTTACACAGGATCGCCATGGAGCAGACATTTCCTTTTATACTCAGTGTGTTTGGATTCAATGGGCGATTGGGGAATGCAGTTTTGGCACAAAATACTCAAGCGATGTTCTTCGGTTAACTACCAGCGGACAATAGCGATAAGTTACAATACTACTGCTGAGCAGGCGTCAAAACACAAATCCATGGCAGTAGGTTGGGCTAACATGTATAAGGTGATATAAATAAAGATAATGCTTTGTTATGAATATGGATCAGTAGCAAATAAATAAAATACCATATATAGGCCTATTCCCTATTAAAAGAAAACCACACACAAATTTAAAAAACAAGTCTTGCATCGTGAAATTTAGACATTTTAGCAGAATTTGAGTATGAAATCGTGTATTAATAAAATATATAGTAATTATATAACGAAAATATATTCATTTACAATCTTGCACAAAAGTGGTTGACATGGGTATAACCTGAAAACGACGTAACTTCACCGTTTAAATTTTGCCAATGTCTGAAGGCCTTTTGATGTTACGTAATCTTGAATTATTCCGTTTCAGTTTATTATATATAACATGTCCCTTTGGGAAAAAAACACTACATTTGACAAGATTACAAAATAAGTAACAATTTATAGCAACGGTAGGTTTCCACGCTAAATATCAAAAATGATGATTCCAATAAAAAATAAATCACGCAGGCAGGCCTAGATTTAATTCAAAAACGTCATGTTGGACCGGAAATGCAACTGACGTAACACGTATACCCCGTGCAATATTTCTTCACAAGGTTAAAATTCTAAAGCTCTCAATTTAGTCCCGTGAAATATAAAAGCTTACAACACATAACGTAAAGCCCATTGTGTGGTGAAGAATATTAATTGTTGACATAAGTATTATTTTAGTATAATCAAGTTTAAGGGATTGATGCGACAGTTCATTATATTATGGCGGTCAAACACCCGTAGGCCAATAACGTCACGTCTTTTCGTTATCATAACATTTCCGTCAGGAAAAAGGTTTATAGTTTCGTTAAACTTTTCGTGCCACTGGCAGATACTTCTTTATTCTAAAATAGGAAAATGTATAATAAATGCTGTATAAAATAAAATGATCAATTTGGAATGGTAGCCTACAAAGGGTCGCTCAAAACAGTGGTGTACATATTTGCATCTGTGACTCTGTGTCTTTGTCACAGTGCACTAAATAATAAAACGAGCATTTCACTGTATCACTGTGGAAAGACAGATGTTTAGGAGCATTAACATCAACGAGACAAGTTATGTCCTACTTGGCTGACTGGGGAGCGAGTGTTCTCCGTGAGTGCTTGATGTTGGCAGGAACTTTGATTTGATCTGCCACTGATGTCGAAAGGCTAACCAGAGTTGTTGGGGCAGGCCTGGTGGTTTAATCATGCCCAATAATGACAGTGGTTAGTTATATTACCAGTATGCTCATCATCAACGTCATCATCGTCGTATTCATTATCTTAATCGGCATGGTCGAAACTATTAATTTTGAACAAAAAGCAAAGAGGAAACTGTTCTCATGATTATTGACGTATAATGACTGCTAGCGGATTACTAAAATTGCACCAACAGGTGAAGTAATGTTTTGATATTTTGTTAACACACAATATTTGTTGCAGCCATTAAACGTAAGTAAATTCAGCTTGCCTCGAGGTGCGTTACACTTGACGTCTTTTATGATTTTCTGGGTGATGTTCCGGTATTTCCACACAATTTACTCATTTTGATTTTACGTCATAAAGGTATGTCGAACTGGTTCCCAAAAGAACTTTTCATACAAGGACTCACACGAAGACAGCTTCACAATAAAACAGCACTCCATGCGATTCTGCTAAAGATATCACTTGAATATCGGTTTAATTTTAATCTATTTAAAACCAATTATGCATTTATGCATCCAAGCCAGGTACCTGAACGGTTTAAGTATCCTAATAATCCTTAATGACGGTAATCGTAGTTCGAATTCATGTTTGCAACAAATTACCTACACGTTAAAATTAATAAATTATAGGCGTTAAGGGCATAGCACGATGTACCGGAGCGACAATCGACTATTTAAAACGGATCATAAGTGATTCTGGGATCTCGCTTTAAGCCTCAGAGCGCGTGCTTCACTACAGGGCTCTGAACACCACCGAACACGTGACGACACAAAGAATGAATGCGATTAACGCTGGTTAAATCTCACAGAAGCCTCGAAGGCAGCTTTATGTCGCCGGCATAGCACGCAACTGCGGTCTTTAGATCAAAACCTAAGCTCCTGAAAAGGTGAAGACATTTCACGCCACGGGTCACTCTCGTCCTCCGGTGGGACTGGGTTGGCACACATCCGAATGCACAGGGTGTACAGCAAATGAGTGAGATGTACTGAAGACCGGGCATCAGGTAGCCAAATAGGGAGGTGCTGGCACTGTCTCGGTATATATGTTCACGCAGTTGACAACCCCGCTCCGCTGCGAATCTATTAATCATACCCACAAAGAGTGCCAGGATCGTGGGGCTCTCTTCAGCTTTCAGTTTATACAGAACAGAATCATTTACATAAAGTCCTTAAGGCAAATAACTGTTGGGGGCTCTAATTTATATCTGATCGAAAATTAGCCGTCATTATGCGTTCCATTAGCAGCGTCTTTAATGTGCTTCTAAGCGCCATTTGTCAAGCAGCTAGTTATAATATCCTTCAAGTCTTTAAAGTTGAGAGCTCATTAAAGACCGTGTGCCCTGTTATTGATGCTATTTTACACAAAAAAATCAGTATGGGACCAAGCATTAAAGAGCCCTTTTCCTCTTTTCCCAATGTAAAATTGTTCAGTGAAAACACGAAGCTATACTGAATTTCAAGGCGAAAAATAATCTGTATACATCCTGTACCCAATCAAACGCTGTGTCATTTTAAGTTTTGCAGTATCATAGGCGCCCGGTAATAAAAACAACCAGAATGCACTGATTTCGAAATTAGTGCTTTGTGTAGGAGAGAATAGCGTTAAACGAGTTAAAGCTTCCGTGGTAATTATGGTTCCACAAGGTGAACAACGGTGTTTGGGTCGTTCAAGACTGCGGTGTCTAAGGCGAAAATTGAAAAGAAAATAAATAATTGTCTTGGGCCTATATACCTTTTTTCTTTGCAAC
This sequence comes from Mormyrus proboscirostris, assembly GCA_026779585.1. NCBI lineage: Eukaryota > Metazoa > Chordata > Actinopteri > Osteoglossiformes > Mormyridae > Mormyrus > Mormyrus proboscirostris. The sequence goes on along the minus strand of JAODKF010000039.1, from coordinate 233,284 downwards.
GCCTATAAATTGGTTCACTACAAAACCTTTAAGGCGTTAAACATTTTTTTTTGTTTTCAGACTCGACACAGCAAAAATAAGTATTGAAAAACGTAGGCAAGACAGCGTATGGTCCGTCATAGACCGCTTTATTACTGAAAAGGTCATAAGTTACTGATCATCATCTGTAGCCTATAATTAGGAAGCGCGCGTTTAGCGCCAGTGGGTGGGAGTTATAATTTTATTATTGGTTAAAACCCAGTGTCCTTATTTTTTCTGCTGATTCCTTCAGGCTAAAGTAATAAAGAGAGTAATTAGAATGCTAAAGACAGATGTAAATAAAAGGAATGAGACAGTGGTGAAAGATGAGGCGCCTGGGTCAGACGCTCATCAAAAAGCCCAGTTGGTAGCAAATGACACGGTTGTCGGTGCCAGAGGCCTCGGGCTAAGGTACGACAAAGTACCGGTGCAATTGGCTAAATTAGCCGGAAAGCGAATTTCGCGAGACAAAACACGGACATAAGGGTATTAAACAGAAAACACAATATTAGAATTAAATACGATCTTTGGATGTTTTAGTTCATTGTTTTATTACATGAAAATGTGTAATTACATGCAGTAGGCCTGTTAAAAGTTTTAGTCATTTTTTTAAATTTATTAGTCAGTAAAAAACCAAAATACTCCCCCCTTGCATGCGTAAAAGGTTTTTCAAATGTTGCCCTGTTATTGTAAATGACGGGCCAAAACATATCACCTTTTTTTTAAAAAAAAAAAAATTATTCATTTAATTGAAAAGTAGAAACGAGTGTAATTCATCTATATATTGTGCTTTACTGGGTCAATAGATATTGAAAATGAATCATTTGTTCAGATTTCGTTTACAAGTGTAAGAAAACACTGCGGTCATATTGTTGGTTGAGAAAAGGCCAGTGCATGCAGTGTGTGTGTGTGTGTGTGTGTGTGTGTGTGTGGATTATGTTATTACATTGTGGGGACCAAATGTTTTGACGATGTGGGAACCAATTTTTTGGTCCCCACAAAGATCTGTGAATGCAATCAAACAACTAAAAATGTTTAGTTACTTATATTTAAGGTTAGTGCTGGGTAGGGATTAATGTTGTCATGTTGAGATTAGAGTTTTCCCCCATAGAAATGATTGGAGAGTCCCCACAATGATATAATTACAAACCTGTGTGTGTGTATAAAATTAAATTGAAATATGATCCCTGTACATGTTATTTTTCCATCCATCCATCTTCCAGGGCACAAGGCAGATGAAATGCAAGTCCAGTGCAGGGAAGGACATTAAATTTTATTAATACCAACTTAATTGGCCAAATGAAGTTGTTACAGCAGCACTTACCATCGACCCATAAACTTTTTATTCATATGTTTAAATGTTACTGAATTATTTACAAAATTCAACTTTTTCAATTATCGATTTGCGTGCCGTTCATGTTGAAATATAAGACAAAAGAACAAAAAATGCAACTTGAATTAGGGCAGAAGTTCTGGCTGGATCACGCTGTTTTTGCAAGAGGGTGAATTTATCAGCGAAACACAGTACAGTTCACCCGATTGCTCATCCTGCTTCTGGTAGTACGTATCGCAAAGACCTTCCTCACCTGGTAACTCAAACAGTTGCCCATTTGCTTACTGCCTAGTTGCCCCAGATACAGATCTGACGCAATCTCATAATCGTTATCCACCCTGAAGAAACCCAGCGTCCACACTCGCATTTATTCCCGGCTGAGACGGATCTCAAAATCTCCCACCTTCTCCTTTGTTCTGTCACTTTAATGTCTGGTTGGCGTCACTGAAACTGCAGTCGCAGCGAATGGGAAAAGGGGGGCGCCATGGAGACTCTTCCGCTCTGGATGTTCAAATGTACGGCAAGGTAAAAGGTTCCTCGCCCCGACTCAAGTGTCTTTTTCAATTCATTTATGGCAAAGGACCAAGGACCAAGCATAACCCTGAATTAAATTATGGGCCATTAATATGTTGCAGATGCAGATTTCCATAGATATATGACAGCAGAAAGAACAATGAAAAGAATGCTGCTGACGTTTCTTTTTAATTCAGGTTGTTAAATTGCAGACGGTCCCTGACCTAAACAAGGCAGCCTATTGGAGCGGTTTTGGTGCACAGTCAAAGATCTGGCAGGTCTTCTTTTAATTGCCGTTCCACAGTGTTGGGCATTTCAGGTCCAGAAACTATGAATCCAGACCAGGATTTTGTTGCTACCAAACACTGCCTTTGCTACCCAAGTTTTAAATAATAATCAAGAAAGCGAACAGCTGAGGAGGAAAAATAGAAGCAAAATTTGACACCCATCAATTTTTTAACCAGGGCCAGTCCTGGGTGTTTGGGCACCCAAGGGGTGAGATTCCCGCCCCCCCACAGCAGCAGAAAGTAAATTCTGTCAACTCATTTATATTAAAACCATTACAGTAGCACAGAGTATCTGCTAAATATGGAAATATTAAAAGTTGTGTAAATGACCACAGAAGCAGACGTGAAATTGTACCATTCGCTATTTTTGCACCCCCTAGGCACCACCTATGTCATGGGCCGGCTTTTAACCTCTTGTCCCAGTTAGGGTCGCCTACACTGTCAGTAAAAAAAGTGAATCCCTGATGCAGTTTTATTCCCCAAGGTACAAACGACAGTCATGTACCCCAATGGTACAAAAATGTTCCTCAGAGTCCATTTCTGTACCTTAAATGGTACATTTGCCTACAGCTATAGGGAATAATTGGCAGACCCTTGTGGGTACAGCCCCAGTGACAAGAAATTGTACGCTCAAAGGTACAAATTGGTACTTTTTTGTTAGAGTGTACAGCAGAATCCCCCACCAGCCAGTCACCACTGAGGTACCCTGAGCAAGGTGCCGTCCCCAAGCACTGCTCCCCGGGCGCTGAATTAGCTGCCCTCTACTATGTCATGAAAGTCACATATGGGTTAAATGCAGAGGACACATTTCGTTGTTGCGTACTGTGTGCTGTGCTGTGGTGTGTTGACAATGACCAATAATCACCTAATTCTAATTCTAATTCTTATCCCTTGTAGCACACGGTACAACAGTGTTCCCCATCCCATGATTTAGCGAACATAGTGCAAAAACCACAAACAGAAATAGTATTAAAAAGACAGGAGAAGAAAATAACATGTTAAAAAATAGAAGAATTGCTGCGTAGAAGGTTTTTCAAATGTTTCAAACAGAAGAAAAAGAAGAATTGCTTGAAATAGGACATTAAGTTTTTTTAAGACATACTTTTTTAAGAAATATATTCTGCATTAAGTAGAATACAGTATTTAGAGGTTAATCGTTTTCGTGCAAAACATACATGGATAGCAAATGAGCCCTAATTGGTTATAATCCATGTCTATTAAGTCATGTTTTCTCCGCGGCGACATTTAAAGACCCGTAAACCAGATAGAAGAGGAAGGTGACAGGCAGGCTGTCAGGGGCAGCGTGAGATAGACTTGGGCATCGCAATTCCCCCCCCCCCCCCCCCCAGTTTTTGGTCCTTATTAGAGTCTCGGGGGGGAGGGTCTTTCTCTCCCTTCTTTATAGTCCACCTCCTGGAAAAAAAAATTAAAATCACGCGTTCATTACTGATGAAAGGGATGTTTGGAAAACAAAAGGTTTTCAGCATGTGATGTGTTAACTTCAGGGTATTGCAGGGATTGGTACTTACATCACTGACATATCCACTTGGACTCTCATGAAGTTATACGAAGATTAACAATTGCAATAATAGCAACAACATTACATTGCGATTATACTGTATATTGAGGAAATCATATCCCGTAGGTGAGAAAATATATACGTTGATACACACTGAACGTGAAATCAGACAGTATGAAATTTTAAAAAAGGAAATGCTTTTCATAACTTTAATTCACAGTTATATGTGTACACTGATCTACGGACACATAGGCAGAAATGGACAGATAACAATGTATCCTATATAAAAGGAAAAAGGAGGGTCTTCAGCTCTGTATCGCCTGCTCTGGCCTGATTAGCAGTGACATGTTAGCTGAGGGATGTTCATCCATTCGGACGCTGTGAGGCAGCAGGCTTTTTGGACAAGTACCGAGCAATCCAACCAAGATGGCTTCATCACAGCTTTTGGCCCGAACCGGCAGGCTCCCGTCCTGTTTGTCATGCAGGTTGCCGTGGGAATTTAGGGACGTGCTGGGGAGAGGGGGGGGGTCTGGGTGCATGCGGGCGAGCTCTGTCCGGGAGAACGCTCCCGTTAAAGTGATGAATCCCCTCAGGACGAAGCGAAAAAAGTGATTGAATCGTCCAAGAACACTTACAGCGGCCCATAACTCATGTTTCCTCATCAGAAGCAAGGGGAGGGGTGGACGCGTAAGATTGATGTTTGTAACATTGCTCACAAAAACATAAAATG
>JAODKF010000039.1:217705-228784 GCA_026779585.1 Mormyrus proboscirostris | reverse complement strand
TTTCCTCATCAGAAGCAAGGGGAGGGGTGGACGCGTAAGATTGATGTTTGTAACATTGCTCACAAAAACATAAAATGTGCCCTTTATGTCACGTAACAAGCTCAGCTTTTGTTGGCCTCATCTCTTTCCTGAACCCACCAAACAAACTAACCTCGCCAGAAAGGTTGCCGATAACCGGAGTGTTGGCCTAGGAGCCCACAGTGTTGGGTACCAGAAGACGTATTACACAGGTAACGACGTGGAGCTTGATTAAACCAAAAATACCATATCCGTAGCTACTGTAGGGTTGCTAGTTAAAATCAATAAACTTTGGTTGCTGTTGTGTTGTGATACAAACATACTCAAAAAAAAAATGGCAATCAACAATAAAAAGTAATACCGCCTAAGGTTTCATATTGATTTAACTTCCGACTTCATCCGTGGTGCTTCAGTAAGATCGTCTGAAATAACATAAGAAGCCTAGTCATTTGCCAGAATGCTGCTTTAAATGCACTTAAATCCATCCAGAACTCATATCCAGTTCAGCACTTGACTATATTGAATAGACTGAACAGCTCTGACTCCCCATAAGCTGAAAATATGAATCCATTGCACAGCCCTAAAAGCCAGAGTGCGGATATTAACCGGTTCATCGCCATACATCTCCTGCACAAACAACGGGCACAAAAACAAGGAAATACCTCCTCAGCAAAAACATGCCAGCAGACTCATTGAATTGCGCGCCGCCGTTGAAGGCTACAGAAATTACTTCTGAAGTGTCTTTGCTGAAGTTGAGTACAATCATATTTAATTCAGTCAGCCGCTGCAGGTTGTGGTGATGCAATAAAGATGCGATCTATGCAGTCAGAAATTGGAGCCGAAATGCGACTTTTGGATTTCAAAGGGCCGCGCTGCCTGGTGCCCAGTGTTTGGTGGTACACAGAGAGCTGGAGACAGAGTGACGTCCCTGCGATCTGGGGTGACACAAACCGAGTGTGCTTTGGTCATGAAGGGCAGAGGCTGTAGGAGCAAAGACTAGTGAATTAACATTGTTCCAACCGTGTGACGCCCTACGGTCATCATTCGCACGCTACGCAGCGCAGCACTCCCAAAAGAGAGCCGACCGCTGCGTCTGATTTGATTAACCGATCGTCGAAACATGGGAAACGTGCCTTGACCATCAGAATCTCCCTTTATGTCGCAGCCGAGCCGCCTCACACACCATTCCGCTCTTAGGAAGTCCTCCATGCACCGAAGTCGAGTGGAATAACAAGCGGCTGCTGCAGCTCCTGGAGCAAGCGTTACGCGCGATCCCGTCAATCCCGTCAGTCCCGCCGATCCGGCTTGTAATAGAGCACTGTGGGACTTCATCCCCGTTTTTTATCTGCTCGCTCTTTAATTATTTGTATCACCTGGAAGCGCGCCAGATCCAATTACAAGCCGTTTTAACACACAGAACGGGGCGGTTTCGAGGGTCGCGTCTCGAAATATTTGGACTGCGGCCTAAAATAAGCAGGACATCTAGACAACGAGGGAGGTGTTTGGGTCTAATGACCCGTATGGCAAAAACAGCTGTGAACATGGAGCAACAGGCCCGATGTTGGACGGGTCACTCGGTACTGTACACAAACCCAAACTGCCTCAGAATTACTTCTTTGCAGTCCTATGCTTTCTAGAATATTCTTTTCTATGGGGCTGGGTGTCGGGCAAACATGCTATAGGTTTTAAACTCAATTACAGGAATATAGATGTCATATAGTGTCATGTGAATTAAAACTTTTGAGTGTGGGTTTATATGTAAGTTCAGTAAAGGGATAATGAATTGTTGGATCCACAAAGCCCATTAGGTGAAAGCCAAGGAAAAGCTGTGAGGTAACAGATGGATTTGTGGCTCAGCAATTGAAGCCCCACAGGCTTAGTACCCACCCCCACCCTGCAGGCCCATGTGTTGGTCCCTGGCACATGCAGAGGTGTGGGGGGGGAGGGCTGGCCTCCACTCTGCGGCCGACTGGCTAATCATGCAAGAAAGACCGGGAGGGAGAGATCGGGAAGGCGGGGATGCAATCGGCGCAGCGGCGGGTGGCAAGGGAAAGGGAATAGATCCATCTATCTTTTGTCAGCGATGCTGTCAGGGCGCCCCATGTGACCACTGATGTCAGGGCAGCCTGATGCCGTCCCAGCAGCCGTTACGTAACACGCAGGTGCCGTGACTCTGTGTGAGTAGTGTGTGCATAAGTCGGCCTGTGACTGCCACAGTAAGCGTGAAGGCACGTTTGCGGATTCCACGACACAGGACAGAAATACAAAAACATAACGTCCCAAAGCTTGTAGCAACTTTGCATGCATTAAAAAGTTTTAATATGGCTGGGGGGGGGGGTATGTTTCGAGATCCTTAACTGCATTTATATAAATATACCAAACACTTGTATGATGAAAGTGTATTCTGACGTCATCAAGACACAATTACATTAAATTATACCCATAATACCTAAAAACGTGCTACAGTAGAAAGCTAAGTAAAAGCTAAATATATCCACAGGAAGTTATTAAACTATATTGCAACTTGTTAGCCTGGATGCCGTGCCAAACAGCATTTATAATGCGAAAGCGTCTTAGAATGCGGCAGGCTCGCTCTAAGTCAGCTCGAGAGTGGCGGAAAGCGACACCATGCGCGGTAAACAACAGAGCGATCCGTCCCCCATCTGTTCATATGTCCCACTTGTTTAGATGTATTTTGCCATTTCTTTTAAACATTGCCAAATAACTGCCTAAGGACATCTAACCCGGAGAACAGAACTCATTTTGAGAAGTGCAAAGACACAAACTAGGCTTTGAAATCCTTGCTACGGAAAAAAAACCGCATTTGACCAAATTAAAGGGGCAAACTGTGATTTTAAATAGACGCCCGTCTTGTATTACCGCAAATCACATTCTATGTATAGGAATAATAAAATGACAAATATATTTATTAGATTATATATGTACTACGACACCACAAGAGAATACTCCTCATTTTGTTTAGGCTGATAAGAGTGTATGGCCAAGGTGTTTGGATGTATGGAGATCTGGTTCACATCCGAGTTTTCTATTCAGTCGTTAAGACTAATTAAACTGTATTAAGGTGAACGCAGTCATTGTATGGTATCGTCAATCGAGTAAATTAGCAACAGGATGACACTTGAAATATTTAAATACAGAGTAAATTCATATATAACAATTTCAATAATTCAATTAAGAACGAGAAGCTGTCCCTGTCCCCCTAAGATCGCCCACGACATTTTTATCATACCAAAGCCATCCCGAAGACTCCGGGCGTTGAAATCCTTCATTTAAATGGCAATAAATACAACACTTCATAATGATTTCAAATACCTCTATGTCGCCCTACCAACCAACACAGAACACCTGCGCGTTATAATATTGTACATATTTCCATGTCATGGCACGAATGCATTCAGCCCAGAAACGCCAAGCCTGGCTGTGGTTGGCACATCGGACACACCCGGTGACCTAACAGCTGTTTTCATTTACTTAATTACTGTCACGTTCTACAAAGGGCTTTTAATCCCATTTAAATACCACTTTTTATTGAATTATCCTATATATGCATATACATCTTCAGAGGTCCTTTATCAAGCCTGGTCCCACATGTAATTAAGATTTTTTTCCAGGATATAAACAAACAAACAGAGCAGCCGGAATAAGGGGAGGGGGCGCAGCTCAAACGTAGCTATCTGCATTCATAATCGGGGTTTAAATAAGCTCTGTGGGTTTGAGCGGGGGGGTCATTGCGGCTTTTATTCCTCTGGGTGGGATTCTCGGGGATACAGGGGATCTGGTCGGGGCTTTATTCCCGCTCGCGCGCGCGCGCGCGTAACGCGGCTCTAGCCGATTCACGTGTAGTGGCGCGCCTTCCTTTGTACCGTGCAGCCCCCCCCCCTCATTTACTTTATCACGGCAGCGGTGTAATATGCATAATTTAAACAACGGGGGAATGTGTCTGGGCCGCCAACCACCTGCTGGCTTTTATTAGCTAATTAATGGTGATTTATCGGAGTTGCTAATTTGAGTGGCGCAGATTGCCTTCAGGAATTTCTGAACGCCGTAAGAATCCTGATGGTAATTATGCTTATTTGATGGGCATTCTGCTAAAACAAGTAGTTCCGTCTTTGGTGGCCGAGAGCAAAAAAATACTGATAGTGATGACCTTGTGTTTTTCCGTATAAGTACCTGTTGTTGTTTATTTTCATATACGTGTGTGTGTGTGTGTGTATGTGTGGTGTGGGGGGGAGGAAAGAGAACCTAGCTGTGGCTGCGATTATGAGCTCAATACTTCTCCGATGACTTCCGTGTTTATGTTCAAGGCTCCGGGAAATTCAAATGACAGTCCAGCATTGCCTGTTCTCATCTAAGACGATCTGCCGGTGACAGATATGCAGCCAGATCCTCCCCCGAACGGTTGCTTGAGTAACCATATTAAAGATTAAACATACACCGAGACAAGCCGGTGTTAACTATGATATTGCCACTTTCACGTCGTGCTTTAAGTTTGCCATCTAAGATCAGCGTGGAGGTTCTGAAGACCGTTAAAGACATTTTGAATTTTTACATGGTATATTTGCATCAGCAAATAAATCCAAGTGCTTTCAAGTAAAAAATCTACGACATGGATCTGTTAATCTTTCTTCAATGAGCTCTTATGTAGTACTAGGGTTCAATCGAGCCTAGAGCACAAAGTTGGGGACGTCCCGGATGACATGCCGATAATCAGAGGTGGAAAGTTCAGGCCCAGAAAGTACAAATCCGGACCAAGAATTTGTTTCAACCAACCAGTTGAGTATCTTTTGCTCAACTGGTTGGTAGAAACAAAATCTCAGTCTGGTTTTGTGCTTTTTGGACTGGAACGTTACACCTCTGCCAGTTTGATCACTCTTAATTACTCACATATAAGCATTCATCTTTTTCCTTCCTGCGGTGTTTCCCAGTCTGGTCCTCAGGGACCCACAGATGGTCCATTTTTTTTATCCCTCCTACCTAATAATGTGGAATGTCTGCAGGTTCCTGAAGACTGGATTAGGAAACATTGCATACACTGTCCAAGGTTACAGGGGGGCTTGGAGCCTATTGCAGGCAGCTTAGGACACAAGGCTGGGGTCTGGCCTGGACGGGATACCAGCCCATTATAGGGTACATGCACTTTAACTTAAAGACGAATATTAGCCTAACTGAATGTCTTTGGACTGTGTGAAGAAGCCCACCCAGCCCTGGGTGAACATGCAGAACAGAGGTGTGTTTGAGCTTCTGGTAGTTTTTCTGACACAAAATGTCCTTAGGGCAGAATGAAATATGATCTTCAGAGAGATACCCAATCAGATCGCAGACGGACTGCATCCAAACAAATCAAATGTTGCCATTGTGCCCATCTATACTGATATTCTATTGAGTCTCTTCAAAATAATACAGCATTAAAAAGGTAGAGCTTGAGAAATCTTTATGTGGCCATTTTCATTAAATTAGCATTAACACCAGCTTAGGATGCTGTTAATGAAACAATCAGCGGTCGGGTTGATCTTATTTTTTACAGCGCTATGTTTTGTGGAATTCCACTGCTGTGTATCTTCAGGTCGGCAATCGGTCTTAAAGAAATAATTTGACACACGTGCACTTTATCTTTATTTCTGTTCATTTGTTTTCCCGGAGAGAGAGAGAGAGAGCAATGCTGCGAGACACTGATGAGGCATAGAACTCTCACACTGCGTGCATATGCTGTTCAAACAACACAGCCGTATCCCCGGGCTACCTCTGCAAGCAGCTTTGTTGTCTCTGAAAGCTGACATAAAATCTGTAGAGATGCGTTTGCAAAGATCTTCCCCCACAAGTTTACAAGATACATTCCTTTAAGTGCCAGAGACCTGGCCCTGACAGCGAGAGCTGCCCTGTAGGGTCCGCCCGTCTCCAATCCGTCCCCATGCGCCTTGCTTACAAAGAAGCCCAAATCTGCCACATATTGAACGCTAAATCACAGGTCCGCTGGCTGGGGTGGTGATGCATGAGAGGTTATGTAGAGGCGTGGTGTTCCGGTCTTCGCTATCACAGGCTCAAGACAAGCCTCAGTCAGTATGCTGATGAAATTTCTAATACTTTACAGGTAGCTGGCTGTATTTTGCATATTAAAGTCAACGCTCTGAGAACTGTGCTGTCTGGCCAATAGCATTGTGCCAGTGAAGCACAGAGCCAGTGAAGCTTAGTGAAACACTGTCTGTGAAGCACGGTGCCAGTGAAGTACAGTACCAGTGAAGCACAGTGCCAGTGAAAAACAATGCCGGTGAAGCACAGCTTCACTTGCTCAACACCAAACTAGATCTTGATCCAGGGACATAACTGGTAAGGAGTAAACAGCTAATTACACATCTGTCCACCATTTCATCTACATATTTGACAAAGACGTAATGTTGAAGATGTAGACAAAGCACGTCTAACACAAACTTACATGGCAAAAAAAAGGCGAAACAATGACCGCATGATGAAAAAAAAGTTTAAAGTAGAATACAAAAATAAAAACCTGTTATGCTACTACCTGTAATAAAACTCTCAGGGTTTAAGGGTTCAGGGATATTAGCAATAAGCTAATGCAAACCTGTTCATCAAAATAATGCCAATAATGTAGCTGGAACAGCTATACAATGGGAGGTCGCCGAGTTTACAACACGGAACCGTAATGGATAAATGTCTTTTACCTCTGGGAGAACAGCCAACACTAAAACTCAAGGGGTTCTTCTATCCGTCCCTGGCAGTAGCAGCTTCCAGGGAATGGGTAAAAAAAAATGAGATAGCGAGAAGAGGAAGGTGTGATAGCCCCATTTAAGCAAGAGCGACTCGGTCATGGGGAGGGTAATATAAGGACCATTGTGCCCGTGAAGGCGGTTATCATTCTGCTGCTCCTGTCTCGAAATGCTCTGGGGATTCCTGAAACGAATAGGAGCAATAAGTTCACTTTGCAGGTTTAATGCAGTAATCCTTTATTGCGAGGGCTGCGCATTACCTTGGACTGAGTTTTATGCAAAATGGTTTGAAGCCTTGATTTTTTTTTTTAATGATAGCTCTAATTTGTTAGCCGGCTTTAAATTATTAATCTCTTTTATATTCGAGTAGTTATTACATGTCATAACTGTATATCTATGGGGTGATATTTAATGGCATGTACCGGACCTTAGGAAAAGGGTGGGTATAAAACAATATTAAAATGGATAATTAGGTAAATATTTGCACAGGCACTTTTGCAGGGCACACTTTGCGAGGGCCCGGGAGCAGCAGAAGGGGTCCTCGCACTAATGGCAACAGTAATGTTTTTAAAACCGTAAATGAACTGCTTGATAAAATCAGTACGCGTTTCTCCTACCTGAAGTGCCGGTGGCGGAAAATGGACGCCTGTTCTCCGTGCCGTGTTGGTTCCACGCAGGCATGACAAGATTCATAATTAAGACCGCTAGAATATTTGGAAGGCAACAACAGAGGCATTGAATTAAAATGAAGAAATTGTATGTTATTCTTTTCAGATGGTAAATAAAAAAACAATACGCAGCCTCCTCCTCTGTGCCGTGACGGTGGGTTAGTGCCCTTCATAAACTGTCATGGTGAGTGACTGACAGACTGGGATGAGGAAACCGGAGGGGCAAATAAACAGTTACGCATTCTTGTAAACTGAAGTCTTCTTTGGGAACATATGACATGTCCGCCCCTCCCCAGCATAACAATGCCACAGCAGTCCCTCGTAGACACTTCCCGGAACTAGAAGACGGTTCGTACGTGAGGAAGAGGTGGACACGTGGAGCAGAAGGGGGAGGCTGGACCTTCAGCCAGGCTCTGCAGTCATCCCACATCAGCAAGCCATCTGGCCTCTGCATGGACATACACTGAACACCCCACCCCCAAAATCACTATCGCTTTCTGCATCCAATAAAAAAGTGCTGCGCCTTCTGTTTTCTCTTACAGACCTTTGGTGGGGGGGGTAAATAGAGCAGTGGGTACCTTGATGGTTAAGCGCCCGGACTTACGACATGTCCTACTGTTGTTCGCGAGTGAGTTATGTCTCAGTGAGTTGTGTCTTGAACGTCTTTTACTTTGGCAGGGCAAAATATGCGTGCGCTTATATGAACCCACAGACGGACATCAACGACTTAAATACCTTGTGTATAAGAACGCTCCAAACACTTCATACCAAAACGTGTTGGCATGTCTTTGGCATTAAATGCGGTGATTTATAGCTTAACCATGTACCGTGTCTGTGTTAAAATAGAGCATGCACTCCCCCCCCCCCCCCGTGTCTGTCTACTGGTACAACTCGAAATTCAATTACTGATCTCCTGGCAGGTGGCCCAGTCACCCGGAAGTGGGCGTGGTTATAACGATCGGTGTCATGTGCTCAGGCGAGCGTGTGGCGGCTGCCTCTTAATGGCCTGGTGAAAATGGGTGTGAATGCCCCATAATTAGAGAACAATCACGGCATTACCCACACCCCTAGCCGTTCCCCTCCCTCCCGGCCGCCCTCCTTTCTCCAGCAGCCCCCAGCTATGGTCACCAGCTGGTGGACAGCCCAGCGTTTACAAATCACAACTCAGTCCTCCTCGCGGAAAATAAAGACAGCGGTGGAAAGCAAAGACTCCAGGTATCTGGCACCAGTGCCAGCTGTCAGCTCGTTTTCGTCTGCGGTGTTTCATCGACGACGTGGAAGCCGGGCGTGCAGGAGACTGCCCGGGATCTGAGAGCGTTTTGCCAAGTGCCGCACCACCCAAAGTAAATCTTAACTCTTTCGTGTCAGATTCACAGTTGGGCGACAGTTTTAATTGGTAGGTATCGGTCCTATTAGATACTGTGAGTCTTAAACGCACTTAGTACACACAAGCAGAAAGAATGATGTTCATGAAGCAGAATTGATATTGGTATGAAATAACTAATGTTTCTGCCTCAAAAGGTTGAAGATTACGGGAATCCTGAAACTCAGGAAATTCATCTGGCGAGTTAAACATGAGAAAGGTGGTCAATCACTTAACAGACTAATTAGGTAAGACTGATTTTGCATAAAGGTCCTGTGATCATTCCGCTTCAAGGCATGTAAAGCGATAAAAAAAAGAAAATTATCGTTCTGAAACTTTTTTGGCAGATACTGCTACATTGTCTAATATCGTTATTACAATGGAAAGTTTCAACAGGGGTATAACAGAGATTTGTGTGTTCAAATAACTGAGAGAATTTGTAACCAAGCCTGGTAATAAAGTGGCATATTACAAGTCCAATGACTCAGCCTTTCTTATAATTACTCTAAGCATTATTTTGGGATGACGGTTCATTAAATCACACATCTAGAATTTGAACTCCCTCCCATCTGGTGCTGAAGACCATACCCTCCTCATCCTCCTTCCATACTGGGGCCTCCCCATGTGTCCATGTTCCCACCTCCCAATCTGGCGCTGCATTGCCCTCCTCACCAGTTCTCCATGCGACTCGGCACCCACCGTAAATTTTTGACATTGTTCTGAACCGAATCAGCCTCAAAACTCCGGCACCTTAAACACGCACGATATGCCCAGAACATCAAAATCGATGCCCTCACCTGACAATAAAAGCTACCAAAAAGACCCCTGGGGAGGGCAGAAGCCAGCACAGAGGGGGGATCGAGGTCGGATCACGCTGGAATGAATGTTTACACTGAGTGGTGGTGGTGGGGGCATCACGTAAGAGGGTGTGTTTGTGATGCGAAAGCCCGTGGGTAATTCGAGGACGGCAGAGCAGGTAGTGAGAGGCAGCCCGGCTAACAAAAACACAAGTGTCACCTTCCCCGTCTGGGGAATTCTCCCTGGCGCGGGAAAACAAAGAGGGGGGGAGGGGGGGACGTGGAAATTCTGCGTCAGGTCCCCGTGTTTGTATAACGTTGTGTCAACAATGGAGCGTGAGCGCATGAGGATTATGGGTCTCCTCTCCTGTCACTCCGTAATGTGTTTGTATGAATCCATAAAGCAGGACGGCGAGGTGGAACCAGCATTAAGTTCTGTTAGAATATCTCATCAAAGGATGGTGAAAGGTCAGGCCTTTTCTGCGTTGGTTTCTCCTCCAGTTTACTTTTCATTACTGGAATGCAAACGAAAAAGAGGTCGTTAGCGTTTTTTTATCGGGAGGGGTGTAACCTAGCAGTGTGGAGTAATGGATGTTTATGTTATCGTTATGCTTACAAAAAATACAGGACTAAATAAATAAGATTGCAGGGAGCTTGAGGATATTTTTCTTTTTTTTTTCCCCTTTGTTAAATTTTAATTGCGTGTGTCCCTGATTACTTCAGAGCAGAACTAACAACACCAGGAACGCTACTGCCGACGTCGGCAAACATAGTCAGCTGACCAGTACAACTGCCATGTGACGCGGGACATCAAGCTGCCATGTGACGCGGGACATCAAGCTGCCATGTGACGCGGGACATCAAGCTGCCATGTGACGCGGGACATTGAAAATCATGGTGGGGGGGTGCTGATGCCACTTGTCCGTTGACCTTAGCCCCCCTGTGTCATTTTGGGGGGGGGGGGGATTTTCGCCCCGAAATCAGAACAGAAATGGAGCTTTGTGGCCAGGATGGTGCAGATGATTCCTATGTCAAGGAGTTTCCAATTTCCACTGAGTACTGGGGGGTTGGAGGGAAACATGGTGGTTAACACCCCCTATTCCTGACAACTGTCCAATTATGTATATCACACTTGGCCTACTGTTTGCCCTAGAAGTAATCAATAACGGATGTGGTTGACTGAACATAGATTTTGGCAGAACCAATGCATGAAAACTTAATCATCTGCTCAGAGTGGAAAAATCAAATAGAGCAGGTATGAGAGTGCAAGGCGGGGGCCGGATGATTGTGACCACCAGCTTTTTTACCCCCCCGGCCCCTTCCTGGCCCGGCAAATGAAATTGGTGGCAGGTGGGGGGATATAAAAAAATCCTCCTCAGATTCATGAATTAATGTAAACACACATGCAATTATTTTTCTGTGGTCATTTTATTTTCTCTTTTGTATTTCTTAATGTTTGGTTTATTTAAATTAAAAATAGGCCATGAAGA
>JAODKF010000039.1:199806-210251 GCA_026779585.1 Mormyrus proboscirostris | reverse complement strand
TTAGCATCCTCGCAGGCGGCTGCTAAACTGTGCATTAGCAGCCGCGCGTGCAGGACCGCCTCCTAATGGCCGGCGAGGCCCGGCTAGGCTCGCATAATGACGGGCGGCGGTCCCGGGGGAGGAGAGGCCCTGATTGGGTCCTGGCACCCATCTGGGGCCCGTGTGGTCAGCAGGGCCATTAGAGCCACACTATAAATGTAAATCCCCGGCAGTAGCTGTTAAATATGGCTTAGTAAGGGGCCTCCTTGTCGCACGCGGGAGAATTACATCACGCACGCTTAGCGTAAATTGTTTGTAATTGAATTTATGGACCTCAAAGCTACCACTTAAAGCTCAGTATTGGATAATTAGGTGCTTTATTTAACGTATCCAAACAAATGTAGTTGGGGTTCAATGGGTGACCCTTTATTTTGTTATAACAGGACAAACTTTAGAATTCTTATTATTTTACTCTAACGGTCAATGGTTTTATGACCACTGTGCAACAATAAATATCTAAAGTATAATGCATAATAAAACATATTATATATTGAAAAGATTAGATTTTCAGAATATAAAACCTTTATTTATTTAAAGACTGCTGGGGAAAAATGCCACCCTTTTGAAGGCAGATTATTAAGATAGTAAAACTGTTCATGCAAACTGCAAGATTTAAACGTAGCAGTTCGGTATTCTGTGTAGTGTTTCTGTATAAAGTTTACAGTTGGCTTAATATGCCCACCTACATCCTTCAGAAACCTGTTTGGTCGTAAGATGAGATTTGCACATTAACAAGGTGACTAAACAGATTGGTTTGAAGTGAAGGCTAATTAGTTTGACCTTTCCCGCTATAATTAGACCACTTATTACTGCTGAAAGCTCTTCTCTGTGCTGAGGTTGGTGCTGTTATGAAGCAAGATCAGATCGGATGCACAAAGCTGAGACAGCGGTCAGGTGCACAAATAAGGCCTCTATTATCAATATTGAACTATGAACGGAACGCAAAAAATCCGAACATCGCCTACCTGAAATCACCATGATCCTCACTCTGTTGATAAATGATTCAATGTTTTGTGAAAATCTGGAAAGCAGATTTCAATAAATGTGAAAAAGGCTTAATTCTGAAATAATGGAGGCTTGAATATCTCCTTATCATGCCGTGCTAAATATCTTTAAATAGAATTAGGTTGCACTCGATTACAAAATCTGACTGTGTAAAATATCATCGTGCCTTATTGATGGGTGACACACAAAGATACAGTACGCTCACAGCACGAGCACACACACACACACACACACACACACACACACACACACACACACACAAAATCTGAATGCTTTTAACATTTCAACCCCGAATCCCTCAGTACCCTACAAAGAGCAATAAGGAACTTCTTTGAGACACAAGATGTGTAGGCGTGTTGTGATTTAGTGGAGTCAGGTGACAGATGTAGGACAATTGTAAGAGTCTTGGGTTTTTTAGCGTTTTACTGATGCTTTTCATTTACGTCCTCAGCTAGCTTACTAATCCTTTGTATCTCTGGCAGCGCCGAAAGGGCACCATCAAGATTAAGGACAAAAGAGCAATTAAATGTATATTTTGATTCTAGGCTGCTGGAATCATCTCCTTGCTTTTTATCACTGTGGTTGGATTATTACACTTTGAGTGGGAAATTTACCCAGAGGGCAGTGGGGCAAGCCTCAGGGAGTCCTTGTACAATGCATGGATGCAGGCCTGCCTCTGGTTTATTGCCTTTTATTCTGCGCGGCAGTCACACAGACATCAGGGGGCTCTTAGAAAAACTTGCCCAGGGGCTATAGCCAAACCTTAAATCAAACCAAGGTATATTTTTTAATCCGAGATAAGAGGCGGTGAATCGGGCTATGAAAATGAAAGCTCGCTCCAGTGTGTACACGTCAGCATTTCAGGACCCTGCGAAACCGCGTGAGGGTCCCGCTGTAAAAACACGCCCGTTTATTCGTTGTCGCCGCGGCGTGCTCCCTGGAAATAGAGCGGGTCTGACAGACGTCCTTTGCAGTTTGTGTCACGCCATCACAAAGAACTTCTGCCACACTGTAGGTGCCATGAGCGCGGAGAGAGGCAGGAAACCCTGAGTGTGCTGGGAATTAAAACCTTGCCAGGAAAGATAGCTAATTCAGGGATTGATTTTTTTTTTTTTTAAATTGTTATTTGTTTATTTTTTATTTTTTCAATTTTTCTGTTCCCCAGGATTCCTCGTCTTGCCTCATGACTGAGACCACATCTTAAAAGGCAGTCAGGGCACCAAGTTAGGAGGCGTACGAAAAGTTTGAGGAAGCTGACGTTAAAACTTTGCTATCAGATAATATCAAGTGTCTCCCTGTTTCGTCTTGTTTCAGACCATTCGCAGTATTGAGTCTGTTGTTTAGGTTAAAATCTGTCCTGAAATTCCCTAACTGGTCTATTTAGGGAAAGACAGACGGAATCATCACACCACTTACCTGCAATTAAATGCAGAAACCGGTTTTTCTGCCAGGACCCCTGTGACAGTCTTACTGGCCTCCGACGATCCGTGCTGTACTGGGGTCTCTCCTGAGTATGTACCTTCACAGGTAGACGTCAGCTGACTCTGGGACGCCATCCTAGGTGACGGTGAAGACCTAGTTTAGCTGGACGACCCATGAGATGTGAGGCAGAGGTTCATGTGCTTCTGAGCGCTGAGCCTGCAGGAGAGCAGTATCCAGGGCACAAATAAGCCGCTTAAGACGGCTGGTCAGGCGCCTCTGCTGACTAGTACTGCAGTTTGAAAGGAAACACAATCAGCAAACATTTCATAAGATCATTATGTTCACTATAAAGGTGTCTGTTTATTTGTACCTGTTGAGGATTATTATGAAAGACTTATCACCAATAAAATGTTCTTGGAGTGATCCTAACTGTGTGTGTGTGCGTGTGAAATCCTCACTCTGTCTGCGTATGTTTGTGAGATCCTCATTCTGTGTGTGTGTGTGTGTGTGTGTGAGATCCTCACTCTTTGTGTGCGTATGTGTGAGAGATCCTCATTCTGTGTATGTGATACTCACTCTGTCTGTGTTTGTGTGTGAGATCCTCACTGTGTGTGTGTGTGTGTGTGTGTGTGAGATCCTCACTGTGTATGTGTGTGTGTGTGTGTGTGTGTGTGAGATCCACACTGGGACTGTTCTTATATAAAGGGAATCTCAGTGTTTTCTCCAGTTTTTTTAAACACCTGCTTTCTGTAGTTTCATGGTCTGTTATGAAACATCCTGCCCTCCAAGAGCAGCACACCCATCGTATTCAGAGACAACCTTCTGTCTAGTTCCCCCGAAAAACCAGCGGCCGGACTTTACTTTTCCAAAAACTTCCAGTCAGCCAGCAGCACATCCAAAAAAACGGCCGCGACCTGCGGCCAAACCTTCCGGCATGTTCTCTGGCACCTGCCTTGGAGTCACGGGAAAGATTCTCAGGCCCGTTTCTGGAAACCGAGACAGACTCCCAAGTCTGTCTCTCCCCCAGCCCCCCGTCACTCTGGAGGCTTTTACAGCCTCTTGGACAGCATGCTTCACCGGAGGGTCTAAGTACAGGACCTCCTGGGAGCCCCTCTGCCCCCCCCCCCCCCACCTTGTCACATGATGGAGAGTCTTCATAAGCATTGGGGACCCTCTTCAGCTGACCTGAACTACACACCCAGTTTGTCATTCGCAGCTACCGTCCTTTTGTTGGGCTTCACCGCCATACATCTGCCATGTCTTTATCAGTCGTCTCCTACGTTTGGATTTGTATTTTAGGTCCAGCTCAAGCTGGGTCTCCATTAGAACCAGGTTTCAGCTGTTGGTAATAAAAGCTGAATAGCATTTGATACCGGGGGCGACGGATTCACCTTCTGGATGGAGAAGAAAGGCCTAGAGATCGGCTGGTCTGCTTAACCACGAGCTTCAAACCGAGAAAAGGAGAAGCTCCTCGCCGGACTTTATCTATTCAACCAGAGGTATTAAAGAGAACCACAAAAATCCACTTTACCCCTCGAATGAATGAAGTTTCAGTCCGGAAAATATAGTGAGTAAAGAAAATACTGTGCACTTTAATTGGATTTTCTGCCTGTAATGTTGTTTTGTGTTATATCCACCATTGGTACGAGGTTTGCAATTGCACACAGATAAACATATATACAGGCGTCCAAGACGATGTTCAACAATTTTCTTACAATACGATAATCTTTAATAGGAAGTTTTAAATTTATTGGAATTGTTGTGGCGACCGAAAGGATTATTGCGAATATATTCTTTGGTATGATTATTACTTTAAAGTGCAGTATAGACCGGAAACTGCAGACATATTACATGACTTGTGTTCACACCGTAGGGATGGAGGCCTGATCTGTCTGCACTGTTTCGCTTCTAGAGAGGCAACATTTCTCACTGGCGCCCCCTGTCTGAGCCCTTGGCAACTGCGTATATTGCCTGTAGGTTGACCAGCACTGAAGAAGGTACACAGTCAAAACAAAGGATAAGAATTGCAGTTTTCTCGTGGGAGCTGTGGTCAGGCTGGACAATTAACTACAGGGTAGGAAATCTCCACGCAGATTGGACCATCACGTTTTAACGGCAGATGTTTGCTGACAGGAGAACGATCAGAACACAGTTTCGGGAGATCTCGGAGCCCCGGCCAGCTCCCCTGGTCACAGTGGGAATAGGACGAGCCTGCTGGCAACCGCAGGCTCTGGCAACCTTTAGAAGTAGCTTTCGCCACGTCAGATATCTGGTGTGGAGAAATGAAGTACAAAGGGAGAATTCAATGAGATAAATCAAAAAACGTTCCCCCTTTTGAAACTGACAAGAACAAACAGAACGTTTTACAGGAAGCAAAGTCCATTAATATTGAAGGCCCCCGTTTCGTTGAGACGCCTTAAAGTTAGACGTCTATATCAGATACCTTAATACAGACCATAAGATCAGGATGCCCAAACTTTGTGAGATGTGCCCGTTAACGGGTAGGATGCTTATCACAATGTACAAACACTCAAATCTTATGAAAGCCATTAGCCTCAAAACCATTAGCGATAAATGCTACACAAATGAGAATGTTTGGAAAAGCGATTACATGGCAAAGGGACATGGAGCAGGCACCTTCGTGACATTTACAAGATGATCTACTGCTGTTTCGGTATGATCATGACCTGGTAAAACAAGAAGACAGACAACAGGTGGATATTAATTAGGCTCTGGGAGAGTTGGCACAGGGTTGGGGATCCGTGTCCATGTCCGGTAGGTTGTGGGTTCAGATCCCTTGACTGGGCAGAATCACCATTGGGCCTTTGACCCAATCCCTTAACCCCAACAGCTCCAGGGACACTGTCTGGCCCTGCTCTCTCTCTTTATACATCTCTATGTAAATGAGTCACTAAGTAAATAAACATAGTATTTTATATGAGGATGTCATTCCCCAAAGGTGAATGCGCAGGAAATGAAAACAGGGAGTTAAACACGGGTGGCGTTTGGGCCGAGGCAGGCCTCAGGTCCGGAGGGAAGACACACTGGCCCTCGGCCACGATTAGGTGAGGCGGGGCCTTGATGTGGTAGGCCGGTCAGACCATAAAGCCGTGAACGCTTAGGCGGGCGGGAAGGGGGGGGGTTATGGAGTGTCAGACAGGATTGTGGTAGAGTGGCAGCCGTATTTCACGTTTTTGCATCACTTGCGGGTGTGAGCGTGCGTGTGCTCGTGCCGTGGGTCATGGGAGTAGCCATAAGGTATCTCCTGAGATCTAAAACAAAAAAAAAGAAAAGCTTTTTTTTTTTTTTTAATATTGTCCAATAAAGGCATAACGCAGCATCCACCCACCCCTTCCCTGCACTCCGGATAAAAACAACGGGCAAAACGTGCCTTTAAAATATGTTTAAACACAAATGAGCGCCAGCGAATCTGGGCAGCAAACATAAATGTAATTCTCACTTCCCCTATTGTGATGCACATTTTTGATGCCATGAATATTTTATGAAATGGCCCAAACCGCGAGCATATAACATTCCTGCATTACTGATGCCCGCAGCCCTGAGCTATGAACATTAGAGGCGTGATTGAGTGTATTAAAATGAACTCATTCAACAGTGCATTGATTACTTGATGGGAAACGGTTGGCTTCTCTAAAACAGAACACCAGAAGATTCTATATGCTCGCACGTCGGGAGGGAATGAAATACCGAGTGTGGGTTTTGTGGGGTTTTCGGTTCATCTCTATCTATCTTTTTAAATGATGTGTGCATTTATCCCTGGTAGGATATTAATTAGGTCCGAAGATCGCTCGGGGTGTTGTTCAGGTAATTTGAAATGTCGGAATCCGCAGCACGGACCGAATCACCCGCTCCCCGCTAGCCGCTCCTCTGTGATATTGACTAATTATTTCACTCTAGCCAGAGTTTTGCCGGTAGAAATAAAAGGGAATAATAATTGATGAAATTAATGAGAGACCCTGTTAGACACAAAAGGACTGTATGCGTCACCAGAAAGCACAAATAATAATGTATTAATTTTTCATTATAAATGCTGTGAGAATACATACGTTTGTGTACAAGGAGATGTTTGGTCAGGTGAAAACGGGTTTAAAAGTGTACAGTGATGGGAAAGCTAGATGGTATGGCTTCGAAGTTCAGGTGAAGGTTACAGATATAATACAATGTCCTGAATACCGAAGTGAGCTGAGCAAAACATCCACGGAACGTCGTGGCCGTGTTTTTAAAATACCCAGCTTCGTGAACTGAAATTATAAATATATGGCACAGGAAACTACCAAGAGGCCGTCCGATGTGATTTACCGATGAATATAAATGAATGAATCTACGGAAGAACAGAAAAGAGAAGGAATATATTCAAAACATTAAATACCAATTAAGAAGTCGATCTTCATTAATATGTGCGTTT
Source organism: Mormyrus proboscirostris (assembly GCA_026779585.1). NCBI lineage: Eukaryota > Metazoa > Chordata > Actinopteri > Osteoglossiformes > Mormyridae > Mormyrus > Mormyrus proboscirostris. The sequence goes on along the minus strand of JAODKF010000039.1, from coordinate 203,359 downwards.
ACCCATAGACGTAGGCATATATATATATATATACGTATATTTGGGCATACACACATATTCACATTATTTATATTTGTGTATTTTTATAAATGAAATATATTGTTTTTATTACATTCTGGCAGCGGTGTGTAATTAACTTACCTATCAATTCTTTAGCAGAGATTTTTCTTAAATTATACATTTTCAATTTGCATTTGATTATATGAGCTTGTTAAGAACAGGCACACCTAAAGCCGCGGAACATGAATAATTTTGTGTAATTGATTGGATTTCTTTAAACAAGCTCTGTACAGTGTGAGTAATAAAACACTGTTAAAAAAATTGTATCCATGGGTTATAATTGATTTTTTTCCCCCCATTTGTTCGGTTAAGTTTAACAAAGTTAAATTATGTTCTACATTTCAACGACATGCCGCAGCCTGGGTTTAGATGAATCGCTATCAAACTTTACACTGTAGAACTGATTATTGGGGATAATTAATGACTTTGGTTGCTTAATGTTAATTGAAGGGAATATAGTTTGTTAGTCTGCACGGCCAAACAATTTGATACACCGTCTGATGGTGTGTATTTCATTTTACCTGATAGATCTTCGGTTCCAGTGTCACACGTGTCACGGATACCATCACAATCACCCACCTGATCAGAGGAGGGGCGTGTAAAGGGGCGGGGTAACACGGACACTGGCCCCAGCTGAAAGCTGATCGGCTCACAGAGTGCCCGTCCCCTGTCACTCAACAACTCAAAACATATTATTGGCTAATAATAAGGTTAGCCTCTCTACAAGAATTTTGGCCCCTCTTAAGCCCTCAACCTTTTGAGAAAGTCCTAGAATAGCCCCCGGATCAGAAGCTCCAACTTCTCCATCATTAGTCAAGCATGTGGAGTGTCTGTTCAAGGTTTTTTATAATTCTGCCTCTGAAACATATTGCACGGATATGTAACATTTCTAATTGGCTCATTAGCACATGACACACTGCACCACACAATACTGGTTGCTTAACATCTCATTTGCATATGTTATGTCTGGAGACGTTTTGGTCTTTGAGTCATCTGGGCACATCAAATGGCCCTTTTCTGGGTTTTAAGTCTGGGCCATGTATCTGGTCTAATCATTGGCCACAAAGGACACAGGCAATTCATGCAGAGACAAAGGAAATCAATGGTAATATATTTTGCATAAATGTATTTCATTAATTAAGCGTCATTTTAAAAGGCTGAAATGTTTTTAAACTGTCAGTGCATTTCCGCCCCAATCTGGCCTCGCTGCACACCCCCGCACCACGTGCACAAGTCATTATAGGAAAACACATTGCATTAAAGACAGGCGCACGCGGAAAGAGCCTAAACGTTCGGGCAGCTGAAATGTCACCATCCCGTCGTATATGTGTCAAATCCTTCGATCACCTATGATAAAAACGAAATGAATTAAGGTGACAGCAAGATTTTCCAACACTGGGAGAATTAAAAAAAAAAGTGAAAACTTTGCTTCTGGAAATATGGTCCCTGGGGAGTAGATATTTTTTTACTCTCCGTTTTTCTCTGCGAATTACGATTAACCTCTTCCCCCGCTTCGACGGGGAAACACACCTACGAGGTGTACCTGCCTCATTGTTTTATTCTGATACCCTAGTATGTTTACATAAACGGAGATCACAGAGAGCTAGATTGTGTGCAAAAGCGACTGTATTACACAATCGGAATTCAATATGATTTCATTATTATTATTATTATTATTATTATTTTCTCTTTGGGCATCAAGGTGAACACGGCCAGGGTTGCGGGTTCGATTCCCAACCCAGCCCCAAGCATATTTTCCCTGTGTTGGTGTGGCTTTTCTCCAGTTACTCCGGTTCCTCGCTGCAGTCCAGTTAGGACATGTGTTTAGGTTAACAGGTTCATCCAAATTGTCCGTGGCGTGTGAGCGTGTGCCTTTCACTGGCCGGGCATCATCAAGCGCCATGTGCTTCCTGGGACAGGTTCCAGGCTCGCTATCAGCCGGCACTGGATTAACGGCTTGTGGTTTCTAGGACGTCTCCTTTCAGCGATGGTGAAAAAGATTTCCAGTAAGATTCGAGACTTGTGTGTTAAAACTACTAACGACGAGGTCAGAAGAAACGATTCCTGTTTTGTACGTAATTATATGTTTTAATAGTGTCTCCGTAACGTATGGTTCAGTCGAGGGGAGAAGCGATAAACGCGACGATCCCGTCGTCGTATTGCGCGAACGGATGACAGCAACACCCCAGGCTGACGGATTCCGCTGCACTTTCGGGGTCCCGTGTTTAATGGGTCAGTTTTGGGGGGGATTGGGCAGACGTTAGAGAACAGAAAGTCGTACGCCTTCCTGTCCTTATGACGAATACAGACACCAGTGCTCCATTCCCTTGTGAATCGTTTCAACTGACGTGTGACTCGCTACAGATCGTGACTCACGAACGCTCATCTTTGGGCTGTGGAATGCTGGTCTCACCTGACCTCACATCCTGTGTCTGTTAACCCCGATCTATCCAACCCGATGCCGAAAATCAGACTCAACTAACTAGTATGTTGCAGTTGCTCGGCCTACTATGGAGAGATGCCCCCCCATCTGCAACAAAGTGAAATTAGCTAGGTAATTCAACCCCCCCTCCATAAGATATTCACCACATGCCGAATATGCGATTGTTGCGAATTAGCATGGACATGGATTCCTTGCTAGCTGTTGTGTTCGAATTTGCGTACCTTGGGTCAGGTGACCCTACCTCTTAGCACGACTGGAGGAAAACTCAATGCACCCCCCCATCCATTAGCCTGTAATGGCCTGCAATGATCTGCACTCACTATCACCTATAAAGACTGCAGTTTCTCTAAAGTTGAACAGATAGTCGGCACAGATATATGTACGTTCATTAGGAAAATAACTAAATCAATGCTTTTCCTGAATCATAGTCTTAGCAGTCAATGCTCTCTGAAAAATGCATGTATAATGTGGTTTTTTTTTCCCATGCATGTCCGATGCCAATAAGTCCAAGGTCTACCCAAAAGACAACCATTCCTCGCGTAAATTAGATTTGTCACACAAAAATCAAAACCCGCGCTGACATCCAATAACGCTGTTTTCATAGCCCTACTAATATATTCCTGCTTACAAAGGTGCAGAGTTCAGGCAACTATTGCTGCGTGTGTGTTTTCTTTTATGTAAGGCATACATTAACCACAGGCCAGATAACTCATGAATGTGGTCTATGGGGGATTCCCTACTGGATGCCCCCCCCTGCACATTTATATCTGTTATTAGTGGCCGAGATAACAGGCCATGTGTCTGGCAATGCGGCAGAATGTCCGCGTGAGTGTGATCTAACGGAGGCAGCTTAGAGTTTCTAAGTGCTGATTTTGAAGCCCAACCCCCCCCCGGCTTTTCCTGTCGGCCAGGCATGACACGCTGCACAGGCACTGTAATTCCCCTGCTTACCTGCTTGTTCTTTGGGGCACTCTTGGCCCGTGGACAGGATGGTGCTGTAGTCGGCCCAGCATCCATCCTAACATGTGTTTCCTCCCCCCCCCCCCCCCC
>JAODKF010000039.1:177764-195039 GCA_026779585.1 Mormyrus proboscirostris | reverse complement strand
AAGGTTTTGTTTCAACCAACCAGTTGAGTACTCTGAATTGTGACTCTTTATATCAATCTGGTTGGTTGAAAGAAAACCTTGGTCTGGATTTCTACTTTCTGGACCCGAACTTTCCACCTCTCCATATTACTATCTCATCTTGAATGTTGCTTTATATGTCATTAGATATTATATGTTGTTAGCTGTCTTGCTATTATTTGTAATGTAATGCTGCTGTCCTGTTTGTAGAGTGTGGAGAAGACTTTGCACTTTGTACATATGACAATAAAGTTTTGAAATTTGAATTTTTAATTCATTCTTGATGGTTTTGCCTTATGCCACACGGCTTAGCGACCTCAGGACAATTTGGTGAGAAGGATATTTCAATGTCACCTCAGTGAATAAAACTATGTGGCTTTTTCAATTGACCCACGCTGGAAAAAAAAAAATCTCCAGCAGTTTAACCTTTCATAGTAGCAGAGATATTTTAATTGCTACATATGTGACTAAATGCAAAAAAGCTGCAGCACAGTTTAACGCGTTTGTGCATTTTAAGTTGTTGCTGAAAGAAATTGACAATTTACAATTTACGCAAAAAAGGTCAAGATATTTTCAGTCAGTCTGTAGATTAGAACCGGTCATTCATTCTCAATTTAGAGACACAAATCTTAATTACGCACTGGTCCTTTGACATGAATGCATCTTTATATAAATGAGACGTGACTTAAAAGAAATTATACTGCTTGACTTATATTTAAAATCATCAGTTTAATGGTGATGTCATACTGTGAAACTGTTCTTTTTATAGCTGGATATGCATATTTCATTGGGACTTCATTCATTCTTATTTATATTTTTAAATAAATGCTTTTATGGTTTTTTTGTAGATTCCCATAGAGAAACGGACATTTTGCAAGGATCCCTCCCCTCTTACGAATTTTCGTTTTACAGGGTGGTTTGGGAGGACTAATTTATATTGCTGAGAGAAGATCTACCTGATTGGCCAATTCATTAATATTCATGAGAGAGAAGTGCTACCTGATTGGCCAACTCATTAATATTCATGAGAGAGAAGTGCTACCTGATTGGCCAGTGAATGTGCCTCCATTGACATGTGCCATTTTTTTTTTTGGCTGATGGTCATTGGCCAATCAGGCACCATCTCTCACAAATATAAATCTGCTTCCCTCTTGATCTCCGACAAGCAAAGTCGAAATCCACGGCAGACTGAGATGTCAAAGCCGGTAGCCAATTCGATGCAGCAGTACAGTTCTTCATGAAGCATGGGGCTTTCGGACCAAACTCCCTGCCCCCATTGCCCGAATATCGTTGGCTTTCTGCAAAGTGACGCTTTCAATCTGCTGCTGATGCAGAACTTCACTCTGGCCACGAGCTTAACTGATCAGTATTGCAGCTCGGAGATGACAAGTGACAACAGCTGTTCCCATTACATAATGAGGACGTATCAATTAATGAAGGGATAGAGGATTTTATTGCCAACATAATTGTACTGGCTTAGGGGACCTGCCAAGGATATAGAGAACTTCAAACAGGATTTCACACCTGTAAACAGCAGGGTGCACTTTTCTAACATCTCTGAATACCAGCTGCTTGAGTGCCTTCTAATATGCTATAAAATGAGTGCTGGGTCCCTCAATTACAAAACAATATACAGTATGAAGTCTAAGCCTAAGCTGTGCAGCTTAAGGTCTTTACAGTTTTCACAGTGTCACCCTGTTTGACACAATAATGTAGACACACTCTCGTCTGTTTGAGGCTTTCGCAGCTTCTAGAATATTGGTGACTGCGTGAGAATTCTGCTTAATTCTTTTATAAGACACAATCAAAGACAAATGCACCGAAGGGAATTTGCAGATGCACGTCGGAATTTTGTCAACAATCCATTTTCATCCGGGCGTTTGTGGAATACAGAGCTAGCTAATACACCCAAATCGATGAACAGGTGGGATATTCCGAGCGAAATACAATAATTCATAAACCGTAAGTACCTTTTATTGCTACTGTCAGCTGCCCTCAATGACACTGAATCGATGATGAGATTCAGAGGTATAATGATATGGTAGATGGTTGACCAGTTTTCTGAGGGGGGAGGAGAAATTCCCTCTATATTAAGATAACTTCTCTGGAGCTAAAGAACCAGGCTGGAAACCTTCACCTTCTCCGTCGTCCTGTAACATCCGGCTTGCTGTGCTGAATGCATCACTTTCACTGAAAATACTCCACACAGAGCTGATCGTGACCTTTATTCTCCTGATCTGATGCACAGCTGGTCTCAGCATTTCATACACCTCAACCCCAAAGTCTGCTCAATACATTTGCAGTGCCGTTTAGATGAAACCGTATTCAACCGCGGTACTACAAAGGTATGCAAATCATTCTGACGCTTACAACAATGTAAGCCATAGAACAAATTTCATACATTTTAACCATCTCATCCTTCTGCAAATTAGACTCATTTCGTAGCAGCGAAATTACTTTGAATTTGTAGAAATGTATTAATTTATGTATTAATTTAACTTAATTCACTCTTCAGCTGCTGCACACCTAAAATCAAACCTACTAAACAACCTTGGCCTTGGAAATTAGGGGAAATAAAAAAAAAGAACGCCCCTACAGTATATTTTTATGCATACTCAGTTATTCCTATTGTGACCAGAGCCTTAACGAGGTTTAGCAATCGCCAAAGGACAAATTAGCAGATATGAACCTGTATGTAGTTAGCAACTAGAATCTAAGTGCAAAAGCAAACCATCTAAAATAAAACGCCGCACTCTATTCACAGATTCAAGCAGCACTTAATGAGGCAGTTGCAAGTCTTGCAGTTTCTCCTCCCTAAGGCCTGTATATTAATAATTTTAGAGGCGCAAGGTTCATATTAGGAATTTTGCCCTTCTGAAGTCCTGTAGATCTTTAAAGGCGTTTTCTAAAGCATTGCAGAATTAGTGCAGTTACACATCTTTTATAATTTATTGTTAGTTCTGTGCTAAAATCACATTTTTACCATAAGCTATGTTGCCTAACAGCTCTGAGGGCCTAAAATAAAATGGGGGTGGGCGAGGGCAGGGGCACTGGGCAAATGTTTCTGGCAAATTAGGGTGAACTGTTAAGTACTTGCCCCTCAAACTGACAAAGAGTCTGAGTCTCATGGTCCACCTTGTATCCTATACAGGACGCAGTGCTTGATCATCCAATCAGAAGGAGACACAAAAACTGCTCAGATACATGTGCAAATGATGTGAAAGGTGATGTCAGAAGAAAGGAAGGTGTTATAAGGGAGGATGTACCCCACATAAATGTATGTGTAAGTGAAGACATCCAGGTAAGTTAAATATAATTAATATTCTTAAGTAGATTTAGGGTAATACATCTGGCATTCCTCATCCAGTTGCAGATAGCATGCTAAGCTTTAACTGCGCATGCTAAACTATTACCGTGCATACTAAGCTATCATTGTGCATGCTAAGCTATCATCATGAATGCTAAGCTATCATCATGAATGCTAAGCTATCACTGTGCATGCTAAGCTATCATTGTGCATGCTAAGCTATCATCGTGAATGCTAAGCTATCATTGTGCATGCTAAGTTATCATCCTGCTCACAACATGCTTCTTCTCCATCCTGTTCCACCTGTCCGTTTCGCACACTCAGCATTCATTTATTTACAGTTCATGCTTAAACATTGTGTTTTGCCAAATAAAGCGATCATGCTACATTGACATGCACAGCTTCAGTCTACTCAAAACATTCCAATAATTAGCAGACGTGCAATTGCTATATATTTGGCGCAGCCTGCTGTCTGCAAATGAACTTCCATTGCATGGTATTTATGCGCTGGTCACTCAGGTTCAAAATCATTTCTGGCTTTTGGTGGCACCTGTACGCACTGGTGAGAATCTGGAAGAAGGTCTGCATCCCTTCACCTGAAATCTGTGAGCTATGGAAGCAGCTGTAACAGATCAAGGCAGCAAGATTGGCCTCGGGGTCTTGGGATTAATGAGGCAGCAGAGGTACCTTGCTGTTGACTTGTCGAGGTTGTCGACCTCTTCTTTGGTTGAATGGTACCCGATTGCCCAACACCCCTGAGTTTTCCTGACCACTCATTCAGGTGGTTTTCTGTTGTAGACCGGTGCAAGTAGGTTTCACGTTTTTAATCCGACACTCATGAAGGTTGTCTGGCCTGAAGGGAGAGTGTCCTCTCAATGGAAGACGGTGATTGTACACATGCGAGACAAAACGAAAAGTCAAAGGCTCCTCTTATTCCACCATGGATTGCAGACGACATTTCTTTCACGGTAGCCTACCGTCAGTAACCCTGGAGATGATATGAAAGTGAAGCCATTACTGGAGAAAATACCCCAGCAGTCTTCTGAATTCCTACCCTACTGCTGCATCACCTTTGAGAACACCAACATAAATAAATGTAAGTCTTCATGTTGATTGGTCTGGTGAAGAAAATGAAACATGTTCCGCATCAAGTCAGTCATGTTCCGCATAATTACGATCCAAGGTATAAAGAGCTCAGACGTGACCCAGAATGGCTCCAGATTTTGTCGAACCTTTATTCTCACTGGAAGCAGCCGATCCTGACTTTGTTGAGGTAATGTACCCTGATCTGTATGTCTGCATTTGTGTTCCCATATCACTCATCACAGAGATAGTTAAGTTGGCCTGTTTCCTTTGTTGGATGAGGGCAGCGCCCCACTGAGGCCTCAGGAGATAATGGCACGTTCAGGATCACCAGGATCATGCATTTCTTCTCACTGAGGCCTCACCAGGATCATGCATGTCTTCTAGCTCCTGTTCCAGATGTATTCTGAGATTCGGTAAAGCTCCTTGCATACCTTAACACAGGGTTTTCTACAAACAAGCAACTAGAACTTGCTGAGTGATTAGTGGGGTCAATGGCAAAAAACGATGCCTTGTACGCACAATTATTGCGGATTATCAGCTATTTTTTTACTTGTGAACTGGCTACCAATCAAATGACCCGTAATATTACATTTATAAAACCAATTCAAATTCTGCACGATGGAGTCCAAACAAGTCCAATACCTAAAATGAGGAAGTTCTTGAATTTTAAAAAGAAGTGAGGAGAATTACGATCAAGCGGTTTCAAATGCAACTTCGGACTGGGTCACCCTGGCCCAGAGCATAACAGGACGGCGTCTGGTAGTTTCAGCAAAGGTCAGCAAAATCATGCACAAGATTCAGCATGTTGAAGGTGTGGGATTTAATGTAGCATTTTCCTTTTCCGGGATCAGCGAATGGAAAAGCGGGACAGGAAAAGACCATAATCATTTACCGCACTGGTCTGTTGCTTCTTATGCTGAATAATGAATTACGGCCATTTTTAATCTTCAGCTTTATATAACAGAATGATGGCAGAGCAGGTCAAACGCATGGCGGTTTGCACAGGTTACGGCCTTGACATGAATCACAAACGCTGAGGAGCAGGCTAAGAGATACACAGCTGCTGAACGGATTGATTGACCGAGGAGGCGGTTAGCAAATATCCAAGCTAAAGAACATGATACAAGATGATAAAATTATTGATAAAATACAACAATAAGCAGGATCCTATATAACAACCTGGCCAGCAGAATTTGTTCATTTTCCCGTAGGATGCATTTCAATGAGCAGACATCTCGCACAAAACACACCAGTATAATATCATTAAATGTGTATGCAGTCACTGACAGCAGTTATATAACTGAAACCTGACAGGAAACAGGGCCATTTTTGATTGATGGAAGTCGAATATAACTGTAAAGCTTTGCAGCTGCAGCTAGCTTACATGCACTGTGTTCAACAAATGAATTATGGCGCACTCAATTTTTAGCACAATAAATAAGTGTAGCATGTTTAATGTGATTTAAATTACCGGGTTCGCTACATGTTCCGACTGTTGGGAAGGAGATAGCTGTGGGTTCCGGTTCTAGGGACATGCGCCATTAGCGGGACGATTTAAGGCTCGGGTCACAGGCCTCAGTACTTCCTCCGTGTAGAGATCCCTATTTCCGGTCACCATTCAGTCTACATAGGTAATGCACGTTGCTGCCATTGTGCACGAGTGCAGCTCCCCATCCAGCTCTGCCGTTTCCTCACGGGCCTCCCGGTTCTCCAGGGGCGTCTTGACAGATCACACCGGCGCTCACTGAATCCCTCAGGCTCCGCCTCCCAGAGACTCTAGGGACTGCCCATTGCTCTTTCAGTCCAGCACTACAGCTCCCTCTACTGGCCACCTTTGTTAAATGCCTTGAGTATTGATTCGGAGCGCTTCCAGGAGATAACTCATACACTACCAGTCAAAGGTTTTTGCACACACTAAGATTTTCTACATTTGCATGTTAGTCACTTAACATTTACTAAAAACACACAATATTCTTTGTTAACAAATAAGTTTACAGTTTGTTCACCATTTGAGTACATTTATTAGCAAGAAAATCTTATCTTTGATTCATCAGAGTAACCTCCTCTAGCAGTTACAACAGCAGAGAAAATTCAAGGCATTTTCTCTACAAGGGACATGAAATACTGCCCTGTTTCTCAGTTAACTATTGCATCTAAACTTAAAGCACAGCCAAGAATTTGACTGCAGTCACCACACAAACAGTTAATAGGATGCCAGACATGCACTGTTACATACTCTTTCCATGTTATAAAGGAAACTTGTTCTATTTGACTTATAGTTTCATTTATAGCTTTTCACTCAACTTTCCAATGCTTAACCTGAACAAAAAAATATGCAGTTTATATATTAAATGGAAAAGTGGTAAAAAACCTGTGGCGTGTATAAAAATCGTGACTGGAAGCCTGCATATTTATCAGGAAACTCTGGCGCTACAGCTGTACATGTGCTATTGCCTTTAAGGTATTACATTTGAATTGTTCTCAATAAACCAAATCAAAGTCATTCAGCAGTGAGACCTCCTGCCTTCTAAGGTAAGTCCAGGTGATGTCACCCGCATAAACAAATTCACCAGGAAAACCAGCTACATGACAGAACTGGCCCTGGACCCACCTTAAATTAGCCTAGTATTTTAATTATAAAGTTCAAATACACATTCCTGGATGCATAAGTAGCTGAATGAAGTAAATCTGTGAGCGGCTAAAGTGTCACGTGAGCCCAAAAGAAGTGCACCTGTTAACGGACGGTCCCACACAGGGTTAGAATGTAGAGCTAAATCAACATCATCATGAAGACCAAAGAGCTATCAAAACTAGTCTGTGATGAACACCTGGTGAAACATCAAGCAGTCCTGGGTTAGGAGAGAATTAGTCAGAGAAGCAAGAACCTAGTGGTGACTCTGCAAGAGCTGGTGAGACCCTCAGGGGAAATGAGGGAATCTGTGCGTGGGGTGTCTCTAAGCTGGAAGCCTCACAAACGCGGCCTTTACGGGGCAAAGTCATCGGTGGAAGAGAACAACACGAAGCCAGTGACAGCAAAGGCACTGTCCTGTGCTCTCTGCTTGGTCTGGGAGCAAAAGTGCTAGACAGCGTGGGTTTTTTTTTTTTAAACCGGTGAATCTCGATCATTGGGAAGATATTTCGCGAAGAGAAGCTGAAGAAATGCAGATGAAAGAATGTACACTGTATAAACGCATTCGGGTTTCGCTACATTGTTGGAGTTGTGCTTTCGGTAATCACAATTCCTAATGCAGATCAGTCATTACTGATCTTTGGGCCTGCTGTGCCGATCCGCGCAGCTAGCTGTCGGAAAAGTCTGTTTGTTTCCGTGGCGCATCCAGAAGCTCCTTCCCATTTCGGGAGCCGGCGCCTGTTGCCTGGCGGGATACCGTGGCAATACCAAGACAAGGTGTTAAGGCGCCAGAGATGATGTCCTGCAGACACGAGACCTGCCCACATTGTCACGGCTGTAATAACGGCCAAGTGTTCTGTGGGGTCTAACAGGCTCCTGTGTGGGTCTGTGTGGGTCTGTGTGGTACCACCCAGCAAAGAGACCAGTAGGTGTGACAATACTTCAGCTACAGCTACATAAAATAAACGAAGATTATAGTAAAACTGAAATAGGTCCACATCTTGAGTTTGGACCACGGACCATTTTTCTTTCACTAAGTCTGCTAGGTCTAAATTTGCCCCAGTGGGGTATATTTTCAACAGAAGCACGTTTGTGTATGAAACATAACTATACTGTTACGATAAACGTCTGATTCAAGCCCCTCATGCAAAATATTGGCTGTAGAACTACAGGCACCGAGATGAGCATTTATGAATGTTTATACATTTCATAGGGATTTATGATAAACACATTTTCCCCTTCCCCTAAATTAACCTGGGCCATACCTCTCAGCATGCCTGACACACAATGGCTTAGCCACGAGCAAATTACACCGGCTTTGTTCGCCGCTAAAGTATGGATATACAGTATCAGCTGGCTACCAGCGCCGTACAGTAAAATTAAAGGGGATAATGAAAACCACTTAACCGCAATAATGTTACCCCATTTAAACTGAACATAATTGTCATTTAATTACACCCATGCGGACAAAAGTATTTAGTTCAAATATGGATCTCCCTTCTCTCTCAATTAGGAGCTGAAACATATATTTACATAAGTATAAAAAGCATGTATTATTAATCTTAATTAAACCGCGGGCCTGCGTTACACTCTTGACCACCTGTTGGGCACGCACTAAATTTTTCACAGCTTTTTCTTTTTGTTTTTCTCGCCTTTATGGCTCTTTGATGTTTTGTTCCACAATCTTCCTCTCCCGGCCTCTGCGGAATAGCCTCGGAATAATCTGGCGCTTCGCTTTCATGGTAGAAACTTTGCATTTTAACATTTGTCTGGAGAGCCGCTTCCTTCGGTGTGAAATATCATCTTTAATAAAAAGTATGATAGAAAATGCCATAAATCCGTCCTAACCACACAGAGCCGGGGTCTCTCAGAGACTGATTAACATCCAGACGGTGTTCGGGGTTTTCGGTAATTAGACGACGTGTAGCTTTGCCACTATGGCTGCCTCAGCCTTGATGCTGGTTCCCAGGGCAAGCAGCGATTATTACGGCCCACATATCTCTGCATTCTCTGCCTTCAGCTGGTGGAAATGCTCGTAGATGAAAGGTCCGCTAATTTTCCACAATCTCGTCACGCGGCCGGAATCGTCACGAAGCTGCTTGTGGCTGCGTGACTTCCAGCCCAAACCCCTGGTGCAAGGATTCGGGGGGGGGGGGTTTGCGTGATGACATCAACATGCCGGCTGAAGCAGTGAGATGGAGAAACAGAAAGCGGTGGGACAAATGTGCCCGGGGACATTGATCCCTGTGATACCCTGTGTTTACATTTCCACCACATCGTTTCCTGTGGTGGACTAGCATCCGGTCCAGAGTGTCCCTATGCATTCTGGGATAGGCCTCAGGCTAACCTGAACCGATAAGAGACTGGAAGATGAATGGATGTGGGCATAATGATTTAGAGTAATGCCAGAAAAACATAGTCACTTACTCATAACATTCTTTAAACAGTGCATTAATTCTGCATGCAAAGTTGTTTTTCAACAAAGCATGCTTTGTTATAAGCAGGGTTTGCATGGTGTCATCAGGATACAGCTGTTTAATTAAAACGTGTGAGGGCGCTGATCTGTTTTTATTATTTAGTCAATACCATAGTCCGTTTTAAAGGGCATCACTAATCATCATAAAGGCTACGACTGCACAGCTTTAATAATTACTTTGAATTTAACTGAATATATTTCTCGGTTTTGCTTCAAAAGGAGTCTGTATGTTCGATGTCAAGCCACTGCGTGTCCCCAAGCCGATTCTGCACCTCTGATCAAATCGGAAACACCACGATAGCAAACGCGTGCATTGGTATCGGAAAGAGGTTTTCCGCATAAACAGACCGAATCCCCCCCCCCGACAAGCGACACATACGACTTGCATTAGCTGGCATTCTTTCACCTGCGCCCTGGGAATCAGCTGCGAAATGTCAGTGTGACAGTTTCAATTTGCCTCGGGAAGCCGCTTCGGTTCAGCGGTCCGAGGTCATGTGCTCTGTGTCGCCACGGCGACAAGAGCCTCTGAAATGCACAGCTAAGGGGCGGGGCTTCACAACCAATCATGTCAGCAGGCTTTTGTGAGGTTGGTGCCTCCTAAGGTCACCCTAAAAACACACAAATGGTTCCTCAGGAGCATCGCTCATTTCACTACTATTGAATGAAATGAATAAGGGAATTATACGGGGTGAGTTTCTCCAAGCCGCCTTAACGCTACGTTGTTTGTAAGTTCTGTGTTAAAAGATAGAAAAACGGGACAAGGTAGAAAAAATAAGTCGTTCTTGCTTAGATTTTATTTTCATTAGTAATACAAAGTTTGTGGCGTGCTAATTGAATTTATCAAGTTTATAAAAGCTACAGATTTTGTTGGATTCTGGAGGTTTATAGACGTTCTAAACCCCCCTCCTTTGTTACCAAGGAAACCTGGTCGAACTGAAAACACAAACAGCCCCCCCAAAACACCTTTTTGGCCACATGTCAGCCCTTACTAGCATCAGAGGCGGAAAGTTCAGGTCCAGAAATTACAAATCCAGAGCAAGGTTTTATTACAAAGTCAGTGTGAAGAGTTACAGTCACAGAGTACTCAGCTGGTTGGTTGAAACAAAGCCTTGATCTGGATTTGGACTTTCTGGACCTGAACTTTCCACCTCTGCCTGGCATCACTGTGCAGAATGTGCAAAGTCACCCATCTCGTAACAATCAGGTCCACTGCAGGGACCAACATTGAAATTCCATTCACCCGTAGCAGACCATGAACAGCATAAGAAATCACCAGTTACTGTACAGAAGGGCACATGGTTGAATTAACACCAGCGATTCTGCGGCACCCTGATCTGGACCGCAGTGTCATGTCGTGATTTAACATAGCAAGCAAAATTAAACTCCCATTAATATCTTAATTAACATTGAGTTTGTCATTGGAAAATGACATATATCTAAGGTATATGCTATTATGGGTAATTCAAGTGAAATTATTATTTCTGATATTTATTTCTGATAATACTTATGAAAAATGAAATAAAAAAATAGAATTTAATTTACATCAACTTTTAACATTAACTTCAAAATTGAGCTCACAATGACTGACCCATATTGAGATTGTGATGACGTTACAGAATGAATCACGTTTGTACCCCCTTTAGTTCTGAGATCACAAAAGACCTGAACAAATGGTCCTTCGAAACAAACAATGACCCAGGACGGAACCTGAGTGGCTTCAATTGAGACTCGAGCCCTCTTGACCTTTCTAACGGCGTCCGCCCCAACGTTCGTCTTTTCATTGTCACGAGTCAAATAACACTGCTGTATATCTGTCTGCTTTCACCCCCCCAGAAAAAGATCAGAACCTTTTCCTCTTCTGCCGAATTTACATCTCTCTCTCTCTCTCTCTCTCTCTCTCTCTCTCGCTCCTTCCCTGTTCCCTCTCCTGGAGAATCCTAATGAAGGCGAGCGTGTTGCGTTCAGACGGGGGAACGGAGGACCCGGAGACGGCAGTCGACGGACTCGCTGATACTGGCGGATTACCATAAAAGTACAATCAAGTTCCCGTTTTAAAGTGAATGCGTAAGCAGCCTAAGAAACGGGCCTTTGATTCGCGTTCTGATCAAACTCGCACCGTTGCATTCCCGGAATAATGATGATTCTTAATTTCCCCACACCTCCTTGAAAACGCCGGTTCACAGGTACGACAGGGCTGACTGTCGTTGTCTTTTTTTAGGCGTCACGGCCTCCTTTGGTGGGGGGGGGTGACCAACCCGCCCATGAAGAAAGTCATTAAAGGCAGGAAGGATTGTCAGTGAAAGGCCAAGTAATATGATACGTCTCTGCGTCTCATGAAAATGAAAGGGTAGCCTTTTTGCTTTCATCTGTGTGTGGATAGGTATATACGTGGTCTCGTTGTCTGGTGTAAACTGCGATGATAAAAACAAAGTTTAGCATATTATTATTATTATTATTACTGTTGTTGATAAGCACAACAACATCGTTCATATTTATATTTACATTTGTTATGTCATTTTCTATGCTGACAATACTAGAGCTGCTTAAAGGTCTTTCGTTTTTTTTTCCCCAATAAAGATCTATTGTATTATATTCTGTTCTGTTCTGTCCTGTGCTGTTGCATTCCAGTTTTTCATCAATCGAAAGAGCCACTGTGATTGAATCTTTATGTTTTTGCTAACTCCAAAACGCTGGTAATTTGATTGGGCCTGTATCCTGTGGTCCCTGTGTTCTTGAGCCGTTACTGCTAGAGATGAAAAACTGAGAAAAGAAAACAACAGAGACCTACAGCCTCATGATTTCGCTGCCCTAAATATGATCGCACCGTAAAAACAGCCTAACATCACAATGCTCATCTATAACACTAAAGACAGACCAGTCTTTTTGTTTTTTTTTTTGCAGATTTTAGAAAAAAAGCAGATTTTTTGCAATTGCACAGATTATGGATTATCATGTGACTATAAGGGCATCGATCCTCATAATCACATTGTTAGACTGGCTTGGGTATAATGAGGTCATTGACTCATCAAACAGAGATGACAGAGAAACAGCAGTAGGTGCCATGGGGGTCCAGATGTGTTTGGGGTCACATGATTTCATCTACAAACACCAACTGGGTCATGTGACTGTGCCAGTAAGAAATTGCATTAATGTACTGAAGTCAAGACTGTAAGAGAGAATTTGATATTGGGGCACACAATAATTTAAGTGCAGATGACTATTTATTGGGGGGGGGGCAATGAAGCCAGATTAAATATTGGGAGGTACATGTCCCCACCTATGTCGTCTACCACCCCCCCTCCAACCTCACCCTCCAGTTCCTTTAGGCCCCTGGCTGAAGCAACGGCAGAATAATTCCCAGTCTCTCTTTGTTTACACTGTCTGTAGTGACAAATAATTTGCGGAAAGTGACCCGGACAAGTGACGACTTCTTTGGGCAAAAGAGATCAGACACAACGAGCATCGTCTAAGCCAGCCACTGAAGAAAAAAACTTAGAAAGTATTAATTTTATTTACACACATACAGACTTTTTTGTAACAATGGCACTCTGCCAAGCACTATATTTTATCTGCCTGCCAAGACTTTTTTTTTACGTGTCTTTTTTTTCCGGAAAAGATGCCTCTCCAATTATTTTTAGAGAGATGCAGGGATGCAGAATGACTAGAAGCATCAGGTTTTTTCTCCGTGATGCCGAAGGTAAGCGAAAATGGCCGGAGGCTATGGCGCGCGCCCCAGAGACCCACAGGGCTAACAAACTGCAGAACTGACATCTCTCATCCATTACCTCTGCTAACTAGACCTTTAAAAACCTTGACAGTCCGCTGGAGTTGCTCCCTATTGCATTTCAAAAAACATACATTTTTTTACGAACTCAATAAGTTATAAATAATCATGGCTAGGAAGGTATTGATGTCCTAAAGATGTCCATAATCACATGTCAAAGCATCCATATGAATATTTTGAAATTAAAGTCATTCATTGTCTTCAAGTAGTCTATACTTCCTTCTTTTGTGCGCTTAAAGGACAACTAAAATTAGTTTTTCGTTAAAGCAGCTATGTTCTTAAGGTTAGACCATCTGTTATATATTTGATTGTGACATAATTATGGAACCACAATAGCGAATCTGACAATCAAATGAAATTTCATTAATTACTGTTTATTCCAAAATCGTTAAATTAATTGTTAATGCTAATTTATTAAATTAAGGATCAAATAGGCTATGCACGATCTTTAGTTGTACTACAGCCTTATAAGCCTTTGAAAAGACAGGCTTTGTCACGGGAGCGAGCGAGTTAAAGCGGTAAACTGGTGAGATCGGAGCGGCCCAAAGCCGGAGCGGCGTGCGCGGTCGCGGACGTTGGCGGCGGCAGTGCGGGGAAGCGCGTCAGCCCGGTTATCGCAGCGCCGATCGCAGGGTGACAGGCCTCTGGGTGAGATTAGCCTTGCAGGGTGCCTCCAGGAATGTTGCCTTCAGTCACACGGTGGCTCGTCTGTCTCCAGGGTAGAAGGTCACCGGTAAGAACCCTGTCAGCTCCACTTAGCCGGGAAAGCAGCAGTTGACATTGCATGGGCTCGCTGCTCATTAAAATTAGCCCAGCTCTGCGCTTCTGGGTGTAGCAGCTTTGACTTATATACCTGTGTGTGCGCGTACCTAGAGGTATTTTAAAGCATGATCGAAGAGACATCCATTGAATTCATGATGGTCCCTGTTTTTTGTTATATTAACCCCGTTGTTTAATAAAAGGAATTCTCTGCATTGGGGATCCTCTGTAATATGTTCTCAGTGGAGACTGTTTGTTTGCCTCGCGCATCGTCAGCGGGTGTTTTGTTATAGACTCGGGCGCCGTGGAAAATGCAATAGGCGTGCGCTCGATAAATATCGGAATAAACATCGCCCGTATTTAACAGCATCAAAAAGTGACCCAAATTAAAGTTTATTAGTTGCCCGAGAAAATCAATGTCTACGAGATCATGATTTTATTAGTTCCCGGTGTCCTTGGAAAACAACTTGTATAGCTGGGACAGAAGATTTTAAGAGGAAAGGCTTAAAAGTTCTGCTTAGAAGGCATTTAGAAGAGATGTCTTCTAAGAAACATCGGGGATGGTGGGTAAACCTCAACAGCAGGAGATGAGCTTCTCAAACTTTGTGTTTTGCGGCAACCGCTGACAAAAATCACCATCTGATAATGTGTTTGTTTCATGTGAAGCTGACAACAAAAATCAAAAGATACAACAAAACAGTGCGGCTTGTTCCCAACGAGGTGTTCTCGTCTTTTTATGTGTCGTAACATCTGTAGGGCTTCTGTTCATTTCTAAGGCAGAGTTTTATGTCGACGGTGTTACTGTCATGCTCATGCTAAGGCCTGCGACGGAAAGGTGTCCCCTCTCAGGTCTCAGGTGCCTTCGATGTTCTCAGCCAGATGAAGGCCTACCACACAAACTGTGCAGTGACGGAAGATCAAGGAACACATCGAAGGATACAAACTATGAAACCAGAGATGCTAATTAGCAAGAACTGATAATATATAATGTGCCTTTTTATTCCAAGTAGGAAGCATTAGCAATAAGGATGATAATAACATTAATAATAATAATAATAATACCTTTATATAATAATAAGGCTCCCCCCCCCCATCCTGTATAATGAATGAATATTTAGAAGAAGTTGGGTGGACAGAAACAGTCCATACAAAGTCCTTAAATCTGTGACGTCATCATTAGATTGTGAAAAGTCTATTTTAAAGTGCTTTCAATTTGCACTGAGTTTCTGAATCTCTTTAACTTTGCATAATAATCTGCGGGTGTCTCCATCTGGCGATCGGAGGAAAAACACACACAAACAGATATATATATATATATATATACACACACACACACACACACACACACGCAGAAAATGACTAGCGAGAAGTCAAACTTGCAGCCAGGACCAGGAGTTCACTGCGAATGGGTTTAAAGAAGCTCCAGCAGCGGCATTAATATTTAGTGGCTTACCTGCCCGTACATGAAAGGGTTGGGCTAGACCGAGAGAACGCGCCACAATCCCACTGTTATTAATTACTGGGGCTCACTCTCCGTCCAGCTCTGCTGCTTTCTGATTGGAATTTTTTGACAAATAAATAAATTATCCTCATGAAAATATAATATCCACCTCTCTAACCTTTACTTAGTTTAGCTAAAACATTACTAGCTTCACCAACTTTTATGGGAACCTCCCACCTCTGGAATTATTCTACTGGTGGGGGTGCGCGTTCCAGGTGGGTTCCTCGGCAGGGTTCAATATAAAAAAAATATGTCCCGCTTGTTCCGGATTTTTCCGGGCACACCTGAGGTCTCATGTTCCTTAGGATCAGTGTCCTCCACAAAACACTGCGCTGCGTTTTCGTAAATAGTACTAAATGTGCCCTATTGGCGAACTCATTACTGTCTCGTGTTGGCTGAAAGAGCCCGATGTCTTCTGGCGTAGCCCTCTGATCAATTTTAAAAATAACTGAAGGATATTGTATAGGCGTAAAAAATTAATCGTCCAATTTAAACTGCCTGTTGTGGATGAAAGGAGAAACACACTCAACACTGTTTTCCTTTACATGCACATTAAACACTTACAACCGGGGCAGATGCTTGGCTCTGCAGGTTAGGCCTCAGTGCTTGTGACCGGAAGGTTGCCAGTTTGAAGTCCATGCTTGTCAGATCAGCTACGTCTCCTCTGGGCCCTTAACCCCCCCAGGTCAGAGCACAGCAGACCCTGTGCTCTGACCCCAAGCTCCACTCTTATCTCTAAACGTGCGTGTATGTCTTTAAGAAGGAGAATACAAGATGGAATATGCAAAAAAACAGTGTACTCATGCTTGCACAAATGAAAAATAAAACAATTTCAACACCATTCGAGGTCACAAACCCCAAGCACAATATTCAGTGCGTGCCAAATCCCAAGGCATTATGGGTACTTCCTTTCACATCCTCACAAACCGCAACAAGAACCCCAATCCTCAGCAAACACTACAGTCTGTGCTCTTCTTTGTAGGGTGTCAAGATGCTTGTTGGGCGCCAGTTAAGGGATTAATTTTGCATCGAATACTAAACTTTCCCATTTTCCGGGCACGGAAGATGAAAAACAACGGGCCAGGCTGTTTTCATGCTAGACATATGTCTCCGTTGAAGCTCCTGGCTTTAATCTTGTCACGATGCCACCGGAACATGCCGTGCGTGGGGTGGAGCCCGGAGGACTCGACGGAGGGGGCGCCAGCCAATCCGAGAAGCCGCAGCGCAGGTATTCCTGTCGGACGCGGTGTTTCGGAAGCCGTCGGACGGCCCTCGGAGCTGCCTGTCAGTCGCCTCCCAGCTACTGGAGTGCCTTTATTGTCCCTGTCAGTTAGCAGCCTACGGTAACGACGGCACTCTGTCACCTTCCGTCAGGCCTGACCGGCGCCGCGTTCACCGTGCCAAACTCGTGCTCCATCTCTGCGGCTTCCTGGACTCCGACCCGGCACTAATTAGATCTTTGGAGATTTCTCTTTATGAAGCAGTCGGGAGGAGGGGGAAGCAGGGAGGTGGAGGGGCACCGTCAGCTACAGTGAGAGAAGGGAACCGTCGAAAAGTTTCGGGCCTGACAGTGGAAGTTGTCTCTTACCTGGTGCGGCGGGCGCCATGATTTAGTAATGAAGCTACAAGTGGGAGATTTTGCCGCGGAGACGCCCGGCTTACATTAGCTAAGACGTGGAAGTTCTATCATTACTCCGTCTTCTCGCCAGATACGA
>JAODKF010000039.1:142451-164950 GCA_026779585.1 Mormyrus proboscirostris | reverse complement strand
AACCCTAACCCTAACCCTAACCCTAACCCTAACCCTAACCCTAACCCTACTTTCGGGACTCAGGCCCCCATCCATTCATCTCTAACTATGCTGCTGTCAGTCCCATACTGACAGAATGCTATTTTCACAAATTGACATTACAATAAGTACAGCATTACCTTGAAGTTTAAGCCGTAATCCATCTGAAATAAAAACCACAGCAAACAGACTTTCCCTCTACCAAGCGCCTCGTTAACCTTATGCTAAGAATGAGTATGATTTTACATGATCAATGTCATTTAATTTTTTTCCCTCCGTCTACATTCCAGCACCGTTGATAAGGTTGTCCTGTGTTCCTGAAGTCGGGGGAATATGTTTTCCTTGGCGTCGCAGGCCGGCTCACATGTAATGGTTGCAATAATGTTCCTGTGGTCTACATCACGCAACGGCGACGTCAGATTATTCCGGAACACGCAAGGCTGAGAGCAGCCAGGTCTGGAAACGTTTTAGGGTGTATGGGTAAAGGTGGCATGAAATCTGAAGCTTTGAGTAAGGCCCCAAAAGAGTCAAATATTTACTACTGAAGAACTTTCCAAAATAAACACCGCAGTTTTTTTAAAGGTCCATTGCGTGGTTTCTCTCCAGGACTAGATATTTAGATATGAACTGGATGGGGGGCGATGGCTTGCTGGCTTCAGTGTAGCTGAAGAAATATTACAAGTTCAGGACATATATTTCAGGGGATGTACTATTTTAATGTGGTAGATATACTAATCAAGAATGATACAAGAACCACGAGGGTGCATTTTTGCCCAATTTTTACGCTCTGAGTGCCCCTCAAGCGAAATTTACCAAAACTGACCCCTGGTGGTTAAATACTGATCACAGATGTTCACATCAAATTTACCTAGATCTCCCCCGGTGGAGCACCTGTCCCCGAAACGTCTCTGCGCGCCATTGAGTTATTGGCAAACAGAGCACTGGCCGCGTATAATCAGGACTCCGTCTACGGCACGTGGCTTAAGCCCAGCTGTTTCCCTGCATTCTAGTGTCCTGGAAACGCATTGCGAATTTCTGTATCAGTAAGTATGAGGTCACCGCATCTGACGAGTCTATTCTGCCAGTGAATTATGCAAAATACATACTGTGAACATCTGCGGGAGGACAACCCCTGCTGTATTTTTACATTTTAATCTATCCACTCATCCTCTTAAACTTATCAGATTTCACCACGCGCCAGCGTGGGGCTAACAGCGGCTCTTTCGTCTGCTGGGCTACGGGACGGATGGCGCAATTATTAATTTCCTTTTCCTTCCTATTACTACAAAAACGCCTGGGCTCGGTCTGTTTTGTGTTTCCCATGATCATGCGACGTTTGTCTGCAGCCCATTTCCGAGAAGCTCTAGCGCCGTAAGCCATTTTATTAATTTAACTTCTGATCATAACCTTATGCTGGCAAAGAATCAACCGCTTTTATGATCGCTTGGACTTAAACTATACCAGAGTGAGACTAAGAGAAGTAAGCTAAGTAAAATAAACAAAGGAAATATTTAGTTCAATGATTAATTACGTTAGTTAGAAATAAGAGCCTCATAATTCATATGTGTGTGTTTATTTTTATAATTAACTTTAACAACTATACACTTTATGTACTATATGCAATTATTGTAGGCCTACTGCTTAGAGTTCAAGTTTCCCTTGTATGAAAACAAACCAATACCAATTTCCAAAAGCATTTGGGTCGGTAGTATGAACGTATGATTTCCAAGAATAACTTTTGTCTCAGTACCTATAAATGAACAACTATTGCTGCGATAAACCGTCTTATTTCCGGCCGAAGTCTTACGTTACGCTTGTTAGTAGCTCACTGTGCACGCTGGTTAACAAACCCCCTTTTCATCAAAGGCGTGCGGCCAGGAGGAACGTAAACAGAGATCGGAGAGTAGAAGCCCTTGAGGATTGTAGGATAATTGCAGCGGAGCACAGCTAAGCTGGTTTTTTTACCCACACACACACCAGATAAGGAAGGGAGGTTCTACTTCCGCATTAGCTGCTGTGATTCCATCAGAGGAATGGGTGTCACCATCTACATCGCCGATCGCTGGATCCCTCTTAGCCAAGGATCTACCCCGCTGCACGTGACGCGCTACGCTGTAAGTGTGTGAGTGGGGGGAGGACTTGGTCACCTGTCTGCCTAAAAGCAAAGGGGTTCAGAGAGCAATACTAAGATTCTGTGTCAAGGAAAATCAAGCAGGTGTATCACTAGAGGGATCGTTCCTCTACCAACTGCAAATGCATTTTGGCATTTGTAACAACATTCTGTAACAAAGTCAACTCTGGTCTTTCATCCAAGTTAATCTATATGAAGATCTGCACTTATATCGACATAAAGGTATCAGTAACACTTTACTTGACGGGGCCACAAATACTCAGCAATAACTCAGTTACTACTGAAGTACAAATTATAAACGTATAGCTGCTACTTGAGGTGAAAGATGCATCGCGATTCATTAATGAACAAACATTAGATCTAACTTGTGTTATTCGTGACTTGTTTCTTCAGTAGTTCACAAAGGTTTACAGAATTAACAGATGAATAGTAACAAATATAGTAACTGCTTGAGATTAATGATGAATTGACATGAGATTAGTATGTAACTAAGACATTATGGTTAATACATAAGTAATAAAATAATACTGTACTGTTTATGCTCGTTCAAGTAAAATGTTACCAAAATATTCACAATCCATCTATCTTCTAACGACCTGAATGGGGACGCCATGGACGGGATGCCAGTGCATCAAAGTGAAATTATAAAAATATCGACACAGGAAACATTTCACCTTAAGACACATCAACCGTAATGTAAAGCAGCGTGACCAAGATTGTCCCCAAGTAACTATGTGACTGAGAACAGTTTGTAAAAGAAACATTTGTTGGAGGCAAGTGCAGGAAACCCGTTATGCAGCGCGAGTTTCAAGAGAGAGAGAAATGAAAACAAAGTGCTGAACGCTAAACGTGTGCATTTAATATTCTCTGCATTCCTGCGTGTAATGACACAGATTTGTCGCACTTTTTTTTTTTGTTGAGTTCTTTGGCGGTGTTTTACTAGTAATTCATGCTAAAGTATGGCGGGACTGGTGTATAAACGAATGATTCTGCAGGGACCATTAAGAAAAAGGGTACGGATATGCTAGTGGTGAGAATATGTAAGAGATTCTCAGTGTGAAACCGTGAACAAGGTCTGTTAATCTGTCGACCGGAGTTACACCGTCCGCTGCAGATGGTGATAAATGTACACCACAATTAAGTAGTTTTAACGTGAATAAAATGTCCATTAAGTCAACCATTTACACAAGGCAATTTTAACTGGTCCTTACAGGAAATGAAAACCGCATTGTTGCACATGCTGTCTTTTGTTACTTTTGATCGCAGCAATATGTCGATTTTGTTGTTGTTGTTGTAACGCTGCTCACACGTTACGGATGCAGATGTTCTCCTCGACACTATGGCCAAATTTTCATGCAACCACCGTCCATGACAATCCGCGGACCGTGAGACACACGCCAGTGTACGGAATGTTTAATATAGGCCTATTTTTCTTGATTTAACCTTTGTTTTACCAGGCGAGACATTGAAACTGTTTCTTATTTACAATTACAACCTAGCAGGTGCCAGAAAACACTTGTAGAGAACGGACAAGAGACAGATTTAGAAAAAAATAGATCAGATTAAACTGAAATAAAACATTGGGGGGGGAGCCTCCTGTACGATCTATTCACCATGAGCCCCGTTTTTTTGTGATTAAGGAGAAGATGAGAAGTTGGGTTCCTGACGTACTTTTCCCGCCACGCAAGGTGGGCGGGGCTGAGCCATGACCTTTCCTTTCCAAACGGGGACGCAACCTCGGGGCCGCGTCCTTATGTTTCTGTGTTTTTAAATTACGCAGCCTTCTCCCACACCCCTTGGGGAATCTTCTGTGGATTTGGAACTCGGGGCCGACAATCCCCTGCAGGTCAGAGGGGTGGCTGTTATTCTTGGATGGTTTTCATGCATTTCCTTGCTGGGAATCGGGCTTTAGGAAAACAGGGCGATCACGCCCCCCCCCCCCGAAATCTCGGACCTTCCGGGGGCACAGGATATGAGCCGGGCCTCTCTGGCGAGATGGACCTCTGGGTTGCTGCTCGCCGGCTTTCCCTGGATACGCCAACAATCCCCAGCCCCGTTATTCAAGGATACATAATCCCTGCTCCCATGTGGACCGCTAACCGAAATGTGCTGCATATTAAGAAAGGACCTTCATCTCCTAAATGGAAAAAAAAATGTTTGCCGCGAGGGTGCCTGTAATATCAGAGGACACATGCTACACACCCACCAAACAACTCAAAGGCAAGTTAACTCATTAGCTCACAGAACAGGTGTCCTGCATTTCTGCGATTACCCTCAATAAACACTGTCATTCTCGCAGCAGATTAATTATCATCTGCTCTTTTACCACCATATTCATACAAGAATAATTTGCTCCCCGTAATAAATCAATAGCTTAGGATTCAGTTTCCGAATCGCCTGGGTCCTTAAGTGTGTCATGCGGACACGGGTGTGAGTGAAACGGTTTGCCGAACCGCATGTCGAACCTTGATCTCCGCAGATACGGATGCGATGGAGCTTTCTAGACCACGGTGTGGATTCGGGACAGTGGCTTCCCGGCAGAAGTCCTGTACCTTCCAAAAGCGGGTGATTTTTCCATTTACTATTAATACATCTGCAGGCTGCGTCCATGTTGTTCTCCCTTGACTCAGATGGATAAAGTGATCAAATCGGTTTATTTTTTTATTTGTCTCTTTCTGAGACCGATCTAAAAGGAAACGGATTTTCTCAGAGTCCAGAGTGCGCTTATTTATAGCACTCGTGTTACAGCTTGCTGTGAAAATAGGAGGCTTCTCTTGAACTGACTGAAAAACACCCCAAACCGCCGTCTGATCACACACGTTAAATTTCATTGGCTTTTCGTGAATAGGAATTCCCTAGTCAGAATAACATGTCAAAATGGCAGCCGTGAGACTCTTCAATTGTGGCGACTGTTCTGGATTCGTTTGTAACACAATATAGCAGGGAGTTTACCGTTTACAGGTCTCGATTAAAATAAGAGCTCAGTTTAATTGCCTCTGTGAAAAGTATCTCTCTCTCTCTCTCTGAAGGACTGTAGAAAATGATAGAGGCTATAAAACACAAACAATAAAAATAAACACAAAAGGTTGAATTAAAGAAATGACATTTGATATAGAAGAATGCTGCCCACAATAATAATTGAAATGTTACTGGTTATCACATATTTTGTTAAAAAAAAACGTGTATAGGCCTATATTGTGTAAGACTTCCTTGACATGTGAATGCATATAAAGAAATGGCAATCCAGATTATATGACAATGAAAATACTTTATTTACAGTGTAGGCCTATATTGTTTCATAATGCTTATAAATCAGTGCCTGATGTAGACACATGGTTTAGATCAGGGTGTGGGAAATAGCACCATTTTCGAAAAACATACGGTCGTACCCTCAAATAATTAGCTTTCCCAGTAATTCGCTCCAGCCAAAGAATTGGGGATCGAACATCATATCCTCACTTATTCCTGCACATTCGTGACTCGGTCCGTAAGAGAGAATGTGAGGTGAGGCAGAAGACTGCTTGCATTTCTCAGCATAATTGTTCAGCACACTCCGGTAGTTGACGATTTATTTGTTTTTTATTTAAGTATTTATGTTATTTACAACGAGGGAACGTCTTCTTGAAAAGGACGCGCTGTTAACAAGCTGTTAAAATGACCGCAGCTGGATGACGCTCCCATCCTGTGATTCCGCAACCTTCGCAAATGCTTATCTTCTCTCTTCCATGGTAACTGGCCGAACCGTATCTCCAAACCGGGAGCGACATGCTAACAGGCAACCACAACTTCCCCCCAAACCTTGACCACGACCTCACAGAATCTAACCGTAAGTCTTGATCCCAAAACCCCCACGGCTTCTCCTGTCCAAATCTGGACCCCCCACCTCAGAAACCACTGACTTGGCTGCCCCCTCCCCCCCTTGCTTGCCACTGACAGCCTTCTGGACAACCCCATATCCCACTGGGCCAGAACATTCTGAGATTAAATGCGAATCCCACCAAGCGGACCTTATTAGTTAGGAATTTGACACTGCAAAATGCATTCATGCCTGGAATCAGTTGTGAATTAATTCTCTCTTGCCGCCTTTAACTTGTTTAAAGAGCTCTAATGGGGTATTCATCATTATACAAAACCGTGCATTTCACTAGTGCCAGATTTAAAAGATCACCTAATTAGAGTCTCCCATTTTCTCTTTTGTTTTAGGTCATATGATTTTCTTCTCTACTTAGAATTACGGGTCATTAAGGCTCAATAGGGCCACTGTGGGTGTTCTGTCGAATCAGCTTTTGACTCGCTATGAATTGGTATGTCAGTGGCCTGATGAGCCCTTTTGAAAACTGCCCCTCTGCCGCTGGACATTAGCAGGGAGGCAGGAAAGATGATCGTGCTGATTCTTCTCCGGCTGGTTCTGCTTGTTTCCATTTCCCGGCAGCCTCTTTGATCCACAAACTCGGGAAAGATACGCAGGGGTGAGCGGATCCACGTGGAAGTGTACGAGCTTTGACTCCAAGTGTGAATCAAAATTGAGCAAACAAAATACAGGCAGTATGTCTCAGGCCAGGCAGGCAAGCTTGGAGAACACATCAAATCTAAAACACAAGACAAACAATGAGGAAATGGATAGAGAGGTAAGGAGGGTGCGCTGATTACAGCGCGTTGCCACGCCCACCACACGACAAACCACCTCAGGGAGGAGACCCGAAGGCAGCCGTATGGTGGGTGATACCTCAATCCTACCACCAAAAGTGCTAGATCAGGTGAAAGTCAAGAATAAAATAGACAAGTTACAAACTCTCTGTTGGGTGTAAACACAATATCTCAGAGAGCAACTAAGAACTAGGATCTAATACAGGGGTGGGCAATCTTTTCCGCAAAGGGCTGGTGTGTCTGCAGGTTTTCGCTGCAACTCCCTAATTAGGTCACTAATTAGAAGACTGATTGGCTGAAGAATCCTCACACCTGGGTTTGAACAGCTGACCTAAAGGTTATCCCAAAAACCTGCATATCCACCCGGCCCTTTGCGGATAAGATTGCCCACCCATGGTCTAATATAATCAACCAGATTAACGAAGTCATTGGCTGCAGGTGAGATAATAATCCAGTGGGTGGGGCCTGGTCAAAGTGGGTGTGACCAAACAGAGTCTTGCCTGGCTGCAGGTGAGATAATAATGCAGTGGGCGGGGCCTGGTCAAAGTGGGTGTGGCCAAACAGAGGCTTGCCTAGCTGCAGGTGTGTTAGATACCATCTCTGTCCACATAGTTGCAGACACACAATCAGCATGGTTCGTACCGCATTGTGGTACATACAAAATGAGGTACCACAAGGCAAAATCAGTCAATATTTATTAAAACATAGCTGTTATTTTCCAGTTATAAAAAAATATTTTAGCTCTGCATCTTTGAATTGCTTAACAATGGATTTTGCTTATGTTTGAGCAAGATAATTTCAGTTTTTTCTTCCTTTTTAGATTCAAGCGTTTCATTGGTCTACCCGCTATATGACTTAAAGGCGGGATATGAAGCACTGGGGTTGGGTTTTGGATCCGTATCGTTCTAGACACACACAGGGCCCATGTCCGGCACTCAGTGTACTTAACAGATACTTCCACAACGGTGACCCTTGTTCTGCCAGCGAAAATGAGTTCATGCTGGTGTTAGAGCTATAATCAGGGGGCCTTATTATGAGATAGGGGTAATACGGCACGTGGTAGCACAGAGCTCTTTGGAGAGAAGTGTCGGACAGATAAATTTAATGTAAGGACACGTGAAAACACACCATGCTTAAATATTTAAGTGCACTTTGCCCATTCAGACCACAATTACTGCCATGTTGGCAGTTGGAAAATTGCTTACGGATAAATTCTGGTTCGATTTGCGAGAAAGCAATGCAGTCGTCCAGATTTTGTTTTGTCGGATGAAACGTTGCATCGGCCTGAGAATTGCAGCTGCTGAATGATTTACAGGCAATAAATTCACTGCTTAGACTGGGGCACATCAATGCAGGGTAACGTCATTAGAGGGTTTTTTTTTGTCTTCTCCTCCTTTTTCAGCGGTCGTTACGATGTAAAAAATGCTGGCATTTGCCGTCTGTATTGTTTCCAAGTCTCTCCGAATCCTTTGGGCCTCATAAAGACTTCGAATTTTTCAAAATTAGACACACAAGATCCATATGTTCCCACAGAGCACAGCCAGCCGAAATGACAGGGCCGTGAGCTTTCGTCTGTAACATATCCATTGTCGCACTGTTGCACTACATTTGTTCGTAAATGTGACTCCTTGATTTTGTGTGGAAATGCGTGAAATGGGAACACGGGGAAACGTCAGCCAGGATCTTGCTCGATTATGTGAAATATACAATTTTTAGAGTGCAGACAGACATAAGAGTTAGAAATCTTTCAGCAGAACTTTACTCATAACGCTATTCATGTTTAAATCAGCATTGCATTGTAAGGCTGTCAGTAAACACTCCTGGAAGACAATTCACCCTGTCTGCTTTGGTTAGGGTTTCCATCGGGGTTTACATAATGAGGAAGGAAGCAGCAGTAGGGTTCTGGTGGGACAGGTTCACACAAGATCTCAGCTAAGAATGGAATGACTCTGATGCCTAGGTCCAAGGGCTCCAAGGGTGTTTGCCAAACTACGCCTTATAGGGAAAAGTTTCATTTTGAAGACACCGCTGTGTGCTATTGATTAAAAGCACTTTTCGGACATTTTTCCAATTCTCACCAGAGCTTCCTTGAGCTTGGTTGGTCCATTGTATTTTGATGCCAGTGATCAGTGTGCGCTGAGTTCAGGTCAAAGTTGATCAGTGACATAATCGCTCCCAGACGGCGAGCCCTGCAAAGCCTCGGGGGATTGGAGCTCGGGGGGCATCCCTGCTCTCAACTCTTCCGCATGCCCCAAGGGTCAGAGGTCAAGGCTTGGAGATGACGTCTTACGTTGGAGCTGGAGGCCCGGTGATATCTGACACAGTGGACAAACACACCAAACGACAGGACGGGCGATGGGTCGTTTGCAGCGTTTGGTTTATTTACTGAGCATTTAGGGTTGGTTGGGGGGGGGGGGGTGTTCAGGGTGGGGGATTCAATAGCATATGACTCTAATCAGCAAATGTTTCAGACCAAGGCCAAATCAGCATTGCTTATATAAACCGCCCCATCTTTCCTGCTCGTGCTCCTGTTTGAGCTCTTTTTTTCAGAAACGCTGAGTTACTACGTGGAGTTGAGGGGACAATGGGGGCTCCTGATTGTTTCATCACCAAACAGGGAGGCTGGGATGTGGGAATAAAAATGGAGGCTGTCCAGGGGCAACATCGGGCCGCTGTGTCCGCTGCCTGCCAAAATGGGACAATCTACCTCCCCTATTACATGTATTGTTCGTTAAGTCGTGTTTTCTGTCACCAAAGATGATCTTCTGTGTAATAGTATCCATGGAGGTCTCTCCTGTGATCTGGTGGTAAAAACTACAAATGAGCCCATATGGATGCACTTTGGGTCAGCTGTAGCTGATGAGCTGGGGCCTGGTTGCAGGGTCTGCAGATAAGAGACTCCATCCGTCAGCCACGTCAACAGACTCTGATTAAACATGTGAAAGTTTGTGACTTCCTGCCTGCATTTAAAGCTTCAAACCACAGCTTATCATACGCGTATCGTTGTGTGATCATTTTCTTCTTAAATTATTTTAGCATAATTCTGTATTTAGATTTTGAAATTGAGTGCTAGTAACGCAAAAAATTAAAAATGTTTGGAGCGAGACTTACCAGCATTGATTTTTTTTTTGCTTCTCTTGCTTTTGTCTTGAATTTTTCCCTGAATAAAAGATATTTTTCACAAAAATGATGAGTATTGTGGGAATGCACGTCATACACTGGGTGACCAGTCAAAGAATGATTCCTGTTAATCACATGTGTGCTTCCATCTCTGTATTTACCTGAATGTTTGAGAAATTGGAGGCGTATGATTGCAAAATTAAAGCTGTAATGCAGCTTATGTTCAAATGCTGCATTATCTAGTATAATGGGCAGAGAGATAAGTCGTAATTCTGAGTTTTGAGGAAAGTCTTATGAAGGGAGATTTTATCAGTTGTCAAGTAAGATTAAGAGTCATCTTTGCAGCTATTGGAGACTTATCTGCCCTCATGAGTCCAGGGTGGAGAGAGAATCGGTCGTTATAGATGCAACGCAGAGAAGCAGGGATTTGGGAATAGAAATCATACCGAGATAGAATGTAAGACACCATCACGAAGGCCACTGCATAGAAATCATACAGAGATAGAATGTAAGACACCATCATGAAGGCCACTGCTGGCAGAATTGATAGTCACCCATTTAGCATTATGAGGCAGTATTTCACAGGTTTTGTATTATAACCTGTAAATGTGCCCTGACCACCTAAGCAGCATAGAAGCTGATGGTGGAAAAGGAGACCAAAACCAGTGCACAGCCACATTTTTAACAAGCTAACGCCCATGTTTGAAGTCAGCCAATAAGAAGCAGGGGAATGAGGTCAGGCATGAGCAGAATACAAGACCCCGATTATGTTTTATAGGATCACTGAAAGAAAACAAACTTTATTCGCGGTAAAACATAAAGGAAGGTCCGTATGTCACTTCCAGTGCTGCGACCTGGTAGTTCACACGTTTAAAGTGCATGAGTTCTGTTTGGACTGGTTCACTGAGAAATGACCAGAGCAGACAGAATGTGCGAGAGATACGTGGTACTTGAGTGTAAATAGTACAAACAGTTGCATGCTGTGAAACACACACTGCTTATTAAGTTCAGTGAAATTAGCCAGCTTGTAAATATGGATTTAGGATACATTTCCCCTAATTTGCCTGATCTACTGAGAAAGCTGGAAAACATTTTCCAAAATATGCTTCATGAACTTTTCATAAACCTACTATCACTGTTTCAATACAGATACTTTCCAGAGACTTCCTTAAGGGTGAAGGCTAGGACTGATGAAGTCAGAGTCATGAATTCAACCCCCAGATACTACCAGCCCTGCCCCGCAGGTGAAGGGGGGGGGGGGTGACCAAATTTACAGTCCAGAGGGAGAGAGATAAGACTGGAGAAGCTGAAGCTTCTTGGTGAAATAGAAAAGTCTGGTTAGTTCAATACCGCGGAATGTCAGCCAAGGTATGTGACCCCTTAGCAGAATTTAGACTAAAGTTTAATCATTTTAAATATTTAACTGTGAATGTTAATCCTAAAAGGTCTCTTTGTTTATTTACTTTCTCAAAGGTCTACGGTGGGCCTGTGTCAGTTCCAGGGTGCCATAAGAGCCAGGTCCCCAGAGAAGGCATGGGGTCACTGTGACCCCGCTGAGCAAGACAAACGGCCAACAAAAGAAAAAAAGGGGATAAACAAATAGACTTTCTCAATCAAATAAAATTGACCTTTATTTGGACATCTTGTCCTATTTTATAATTTTATAGTCTCGACAACAGCAAAAAAAAAAAAAAAAAACTATCGCTACAGATAGCTCTCCATGCTACGCCTGCAGAAAGTCAGCACCTTTGTGAAAAAACACGAAGACTCAGAGATGCCTAATAAATGACTCCCTTCTTTTTTCACGGCAGTCAGGACTCGAAGTGCTAAAAGTCGGACCTTGTTGCGCACCCTTTGTTCCGTATAGGAGTAGAAATATTTGAAACGTCTGCCTTGCTGCGGAGCAATGGAAATGTGTTTCCAATACGACGCTTATTTATGCCGTGGCACGTCTCCCGATGTTACAGTACCGGGGACGGCATGTGAAGCTCGCCGGGAGGCGGAGAGCGGAACGCGGCGCAGCGGTACTTTACGAGCCGAATTAACGCGCTCGCCCCGTATTCGTGACGTCTCGTAGGGAGCGATTTTAATTGGTCACCGAAGAGGCCGTAGGCAGTAGAAGGTGAGACGCATTGTTCTCATTGCGCCAGAAAGCACCGAAGCAATTATTTAACTTTAACTGTGAATTTTCATTGGATTAAAAAGATCAATTGTTTTGCTTTTACTTTTAAACAGAACATACCGGCTTAGCTCAGCAGAACTATTAGTTTACCTTCTCTTTCCCCGGGGTTACATTCATGCCAACAAAATGATTTAACTACAGTTGAGTTCTTCTTGGTGTGCGGCATTTTATTATTTTCCAGGCTGTAGTCAGCTTTGGCATTAAGATATTACCTAGCTAGGAGTACTTAGTTATATCACTCTTAATCTTCTAGGGTGCTGAAGTGGTTTGTCGTTAACGTCCAAGGGTTGTGGAGGATTCGAACAAGTGAAACAACATCGCGGTATTTAACTTGGTTCTGCTGTGTGTCTTTAAAACAATACTCTGACCAGCAGCTGCTGAAGGGGGCAGGGATTGGGATACCAAATTTACACCAAACATGCAATTCGGAGGAGCACAGTCTGAAATACATCCTGCATTCATGTCTGGCTCGGGATACGGAGAGACGGTGATTCACCTGATTTCCCATGACTTATGAAGTTCGGTAGGTTTTTGCATGCTTTTCCACGTGGTAACACGACACTGTCTGCCGCGAGCACAGAGCATGGAGAACAAAAGGGGGGGGGGCGGGATGAACCGAGGAAGAAACAGCTGGAGACCAGAGGAACACTCCTAATGGGAGACCGCTGGACAGGAAAACATCAGGATCGTCACCCAGAGAGAGCAAAGGACATCTGAGTATTAGACGCAATAGATGTAACAGAAGACATGCATTAAATAAAAGTCCCACATAAAAGTATATAACTAAGGCTCATGAATAAACAATTTAATAATATAGATACAGAACAGATAAAAAAAATTATGTGCGTTTTTTCGTGTTGTTTCGCAGTAATAAGAAAAATCCAAGTGAGAAATGTATTTTTGTAAAAGCAAACTTAATTTTGTTGGTCAGTTTGGGTCCCTTTCTTCTCATGGGCCCCTAACCCCCCCCCGACAAACGTGGTTGCTGCAGTTGTTCCATGGTCACATGGCACATATAAAAGTGCGTATGTGTGTGTGTGTTTTAAAACAAAGCTTTGTCGCATTAAACAAAACAGCTCCGCCACTCTTTGATTTTACCCAGAAACCAAAGCCTGCCGCAGTACATGCGACGCCCCTCTTCATATCTTTAACTTTCCGCTTCATGTTCTGATGAGTCTGACATATGCACACGCTGCAGCTGCGTGGCAGATGGATGCCGTCACAGGTCACGTGCCTCTCTTCAGATACATCTTACATACGGCAGCCTCATAAAACCGAGATTTGATTGTTCATTTGCGACGGTCCCTTGTTATATCCAGCAGCTATAGAAATATCGTATAAGGGAAAGAAAGACTGAATGCAGGTGCTGTTTGAGACCTGTGCTAATTTATCATTATTCTTTGTTGTTTGTCTGTCGGTGAGTAATGAACCATGAGTCTGCAAATAAAATTAAAAAAAATATCACCCAGCTGTTTTCCTTCTCTCGCTGAAGTTTTTGAAGTTCATGAATGCTGGTGTCTCCAGGGTCACCAGAAAGTGGGTGTTCACGGTCTGCCGCGAGAGCGGCTTATACCTCACCGCAGACACGCATCTCATTTCCCGGGGATCAAAGGCTAAACGTCGACATCTCCGCATGTGCCGAATGTTATATAACTTGTACAGTGTAAGAAAACGACGGTGTAATTATATTCGACTTGTGTTTGTTTTGGCAGATGTACCAGAAAGATAAGGTCTCCATGATCATCCGAAAGCTAAAGCTTAGGAAGGACCTAAAAGGAATTATTTTGTTTAAATGAATGCAAGATCTGTTCTGGGCACTTATTAGGAACTTCTGTGTTTGCAGAATGTAAGCCTTGCCTGTGTTTGACTGCCCATGGTCTGTGCCCATTTGAAAAATGAAGAATTGTACTTTAGTTGCCCCTGTAGCTCACTCCTGTCCTGCCAGTATGGAGGATTATGCACTAAGAAGTGAATACACTTGCAGGGCTGTCAACTTTGGTCAGTTGGCTGGCATGAGATTTTCAATTCGAGACAAGTCCGCACGCGCATTTACACCTTTGTGACAGTTTTATTACCTTATAAATAGTCTGTGGGGTTTGCAAACTACCCCAACACTTTTGATGCGGCTAATTTTAGGTTTATAATCTCTGGGACCCAGGTTCGAGTCTCCGCCTGGGTTACGTGTGTGTGGAGTTTGCATGTTCTCCCTGTGTCGTCGTGGGGTTTCTCCGGGTACTCTGGTTTCCCCCCCACAGTCCAAAGACATACTAAGGCTATTTGGAGTTAATAATGCACTTGTAAGGCTTCACCACATTGGATGTCACTCTGTCTTTGAAGTTCTTATTATGAAAAATCCTTTATTGGCGATTTGCACAAGTGTGAGTGCAGGTACACTGGAATGTGTCTTATTAGAGTATGGGATAATCTTCCTGTTGGTGTAGCGCAAGCTAAAACTTTGGGTTCCTTTAAATCAGAGCTAGATAAGATTTTAGCAACTCTGAGCTATTAGTTGAGTTCTCCGCAAACAAGCCAAATGGCCTCCTCTGGTTTGTAAATCTCTCTCTAATGTTCTTCTATCTCTGGCTTAGTCCATCTTGCTCTCCACAGCTTGGGGGTCACAGTGCAGGGTGAGCTAGCGTGCGACCCCCCGGAACTGGGGGTTAAGGGCCCACGGAAGTATGACCATTCTGTCGAGTCCAAAGCTACGACCAGCGATCTTCTGATCACGAGCGCAGAAACTTTGCCCGCTGAGTCACTCACTGCCCCCCCCCCCCCGTGACACACACCTGTATCCTCCTCCCCAATCACGGCACTTCCCGCCCTTCTGGTCATCGAGACGCTTCCACATTATTGATCTCAGTAATGGTAAGACACCAATTTCCTCTATAACACTCTAACAGCTATTTAAAAAAAACAAATCCAGGCCCACAGCCGGCAGCACAAAACATAATTAAAGGCCCTTCATTATGAGTTTAGTTTTCTAGTCGTATGGCTCTTAAGCCTTCATCTCTTTATTGATTTTTATTATAAATGAGTCAAATGTGTGTCCGTGCAGGGCTGCAGATGTTGTTTATGGGGGCCAAGATACTTGTTTGTCTCGCAGGATTGCTGTTTGCGATTTCATTGTCCACATTTCGTGGCGCCAGGCAGACGTTCCTCATTAGCTTTTGCCAGGAAATGCAGTGACCTGTCGTCGCGAAAGGTACGCCGGCATTCTCCGGCGATGGATAGATTAGCCCAGAAATAGCTAACAGTGTTAGCCACATAATGCTAATAATATGGTAAACATTGGTACACTGTGGTATATGACAATATGTATGTATGCAGTACAAGAACTGTGAATGTATGACAGCAGAAAGGGATCGTTATCGAGAATTATTACTTATAAATGAAAATGGCATATATTACACCAACAGGATCTCAGTAGTGTGTAATATAATGACCAGAGGTGGAGATTTCAGTTCCAGTGAGTACAAATCCAGACCAAGATTTTATTTCAACCAACCAGTTGAGTACTCTTTCAGGTGGGTACTCAGTTGGTTAGATGAAACAAAATCTTAGTCTGGATTTGTACTCTCTGGACCCGAAATCTCCACCTGTGATAGTGACCCGATAATTCGTAAAGCGTTGGGGATGACAGTGCACCAGAGCCCAGTATGGAAAACCAGAGAACATACTATCGTATGTTACCTCTGTTTTAAATCTTCTGTTACGTTGCTGAGTCTTATGGACTATTATATAGTTTAATTGGGGGAAAAAAATGTCAAAAACACCAGATCCATCCTCTTGTTTGTAAGTGTAAAGCCTCATTTGTAAAGTATTATGCAGCAAAGCAAAGCCAGATGACTCGTTTATATAAGCATGTGGAAATACTAAGCATCCTCGTCCCTTATTCGTGCTACCGCATGTCAATCATTCCAGGAAATCCAGTCAGAAGAGGCAGTGATGCGAGTCTCCTCCCCCCAGCAATCAAGGATGACTACTGACTAAAAGGAGCAAGATGTTTCTCTTCCCATGGCTTCTAGCATGTATTTACAGATAATATAAATAAACAACCCTTAAAAAAAGAAAGGAAATATATGAACTATGGGTTGTATCGACCCCCCAGAAAACAAATGATGCCGACCAACTTATATAGTCCAAAGAATTTCATAAACACGGGATTTTACACATTATAAGGTGACGGCGTTTCTAAACCTCTATTTCATCGTAGGATTCTTACTTGCATAAACAAACCTTGGTTGAAGGCTCCAATTTAAGTGTGACGTCAAAGGCAACATTGAGTGCTGAATATAGATCACAGTCTTTCTATGTGTTGTTAGTGCAAAAAAAAATGTATTACTATATTTTGACTGTCTACATTTTTAATTACCGCACCATTTCATTTTCGGTTCCCCAGTAACCATTTTCAGAAAGTTAACTTCTTCAATCCAGAACTGAGAAGCTCAACCCAGCTAAATAACTCAAGGTTACTTGCGCAAAAAGTCCCGGTGTCAGTCTCTGTGAAGACTGTTGCCCTCTGACTTTCTTTTTTCTCCTTGTGTCCCAGTTAAGAAATTGCTTACATCCCATTCAGACTCGGTTTAAATTTCCCACCGGGCATGTACCAATATGCAGAGAGCACATTTCAACAGACGCCATCAGAGAGCAGGCATGTGAATTACCAGGCAGACTGCCATCTTTTAGTTCAGAAGGAATGGCATTAATATGTTATTAAGACCAAAACAACAACACAACAACAACAACATGAAAGTCAAAGCAATTGGGACCAGGTAAAGGTTTCATAATTTATATATGATGTATTTATTAACAAAGCATAACTGTCCTTCAGAAAAGATAATGCTTTGGAAACTGCAAACATCTGAATGTAGTCTGGAAACAGATTCCATCAGCAAGTCACATTACAGTTAATAATATATACAAGTCACTGTTGACCATGACTAATTCAAGAGTCATGATATATTTATGTCTACTATTAAAGAAAACACAATCCCTTTAAATTTAAATGACAATAAATATTAGCATTGCCCAATTAGGTCATAGTTTATATTAAGTAGGTAAAGTTACTAAACAATTTGAGTATAACTGCAAAAAGGCGCTGTAAAATTTATTAAATTACAACTGCAAGCTTCAGTAATTAAGGGTAGGATTTGGGCTGGGATTGTTATAAACAATAGCATTCACGTCATTAAATATAGGCTATACATTATATAAAAGTGATAAAGTTGGTCTTATGCAGCAGTTAAGGGCTTCAACTTTTTGCCCTATTAAGTAATGCAACAGAGTTTAGCATTATCTAGAAAATCTCATTTTGATGCCCTGTAATCAGGATTACAGATTCCCGTGAAATCGTAGATACATTCTTAGGCCGGTTTGATTCCAAATTGGTTTGTTAATTTTGCTGTATCTGAAGGCTTCATTGGCCTCGGTGCATTCTTGAAAAGTATTATGTAAATGTAATGTCTATATGTAAGTTAACAAAAGAAAACTATGACAGTACACGTTAACAAGATAAGTAACCTTTTATTTATCTTATAAAGCTAAACGTATCGCATCAGATATAACATTGAACACATTTGAATGCATTCTGTTTTTAAATGTTTGACAACTTTTCAATATGATTATTTAGAGTTTTTACCTGCAGACCAAAGACTACAGTTAAGATTTTATTTTAGGACCTTTGCATTGAGAAACTCGGTCCACAGGGAGCATATCAGTCTCAAATGGCAGAAACGGCAAAACAGCCAAGGTTTTCAGGAAATGGGCGTTCTCCTCTCAAAGAAAAAAAAAAACTTAACTGCTTTTAATTGTGTTAGACTGAAGGTCCACTTATCGTCCGTACGGCAGCTGGGTCCACGCGTGGTCAGCTGATCATACTGACAAGTGTCTGGACTTGCCACTGGACCGGTACCTCAGACTACCTGAGAGGAACAGGACCACAAGACAGTGGCACTCATGGTGAAACAGATGTACTGTTTACTGAAACAGATGTCAGAAAACGATTCTCTTTAGAACCAGATTTGATTCTGTGAATTTCCCTTGCGCTTTTTTCACCAGTGAACAGCTGTCATGTGTTACACTTTCAGAATTCAAATTCAGAAAGATAATTTCCCACTTTAGTCAAAACCAACTGCATTAAAGCAGAGTGAATGTTTTCATTTCTGATCTGCCTCTTCCCTGTACTGGCCTGCATGCTTTTCTCTGTTTAAAAACCACTCTCCAATAAATCCAGGTATAAGGAAACAGCAGCTTTTAAATACACTCTTAACTCCTTTGCTGAGTCAGCAGCTCATTAATGACACAAGTAGTCCAGCGCCATCCTGACAAATCTCTTCCTTCTCACAGGTAGACATAGTGATGTCGACTCCCTTTTCTCAGTATTAACCTGGGTGCAGTCTAATGGGAATTGGGAACTGACGTCATCCGTTTGTTTATCCTCCCGTGAAGCAAATTTTCATTCACGATTTTCTCCTCATGAAAACTTACATTATTTGCATCACAGTAAGTCTGAGGCAAATATTTAAATAATACTGTTATGACGATATGCAAGCCTGTAAATGTGTTCCTTTCTGGGAAATCCGTTATATATGTTTTCGGTGCCGCCACACGTGACTTACTGAACGTAAGCGATGTACTTACACGTGGTAAATTATTTCATGTAATCATGGTAGCGGGACGTATTTTCCTAACCCATTTGGCTACATTATTTGACATGTGGAGTCGTGCAAATAAAGTGTATATTGCAATTTGCTTTCTTCTTATCAACAACCTAGCAAAGAAAGTGACATATTTAATAAATAGTAAGCAAACATAATGAGAAATCATATGTCATGAAATGCGGTTTTGTACCGAATATATCATAATATAACATATTGATTCGTTAGTATTTTTAGTTTAACAGAGTTGCAACGCACTTATGGGACCAGATTGAAGTTCCCCGGCTTTTGTCGCGCGCTGGAGTGGAATATCTGAGCTTTCGCTTCACTGGAAATATATTGTTCTGCCCTTGAAAGGTACAAGTAGATGTTTTGTCTTCCCTCTCATGTGGGAAGCTGAAGACACGAGGACAGGGCAAAAAAAAAAAAAGTTTGCTTCCAAGCGTCTTTATCTCCTGACGTTATTATTGAGGCTTTTAGCGGAGGAAGCCTGGCTGTGCAAAGGGGGCACCGTGCAGGAGGAGCGCAGATCGGGAGCCGCCGGGTCCCAGATGCCTGCGAGCGGCTGCGCCGGCGTGGCTGTCAGAAGGCAATGCAGCCGGAGCGCCTGTTTTCTTTGGGGGCAGCTGTGGTAACTTAGGGGAGGTGTAGATTTATAATCCCACCCAGTCAAAGTGCTCCGCTGCAGCTCACACAGGACGGGGGGGTGGAACTCTCCACAGGAAAACCGTGAGACGGAATGATCAGAACCACACAACAGACGTACAAACCAAGGGGGATAGTCATATACTTTGATACTCTGTTAATTACTCATGCGATGTGATGCAGATGTCTGGGGGCTTCGTCTGAAACTTTGTTAGACGCTTCCAAGGGAGACAAACACTTTAGGAGCGGTAGGTGAAAACCAGATGCATTTATTATTTATAGATATATCAGTTTATGTTCTGTCGCCGATTCCCGTCAGCTTTCTCCTGATCAGAAACTGAGAGGGGTTGTCAGATTTCTGTGTCCTATATGCCAGTTAAGAGATTGGCCAAGAAACAAGGTGGTTATAACAGTGGGTATAAAAGGTCTTTAGTTATTACTGGTAAATGACTACATGTTTCGCATAGTTTACGTTCATCGCGTATCTGTTGAGAATTGTGGACTTTTCCTTAGTTACCGTGGCGCATTAATTGCCAGCGGTTCAAAATATAATTAATCGATCCATCCATTTTCCAACCGCTTATGTTGGTCCGGGTTACAATTCATTAACGTTAAGAAAAACACATAAAGAGGACATTGGATTTGTTTGTAACTAGCCGGATGTGTTTGAACATTCTTGTTTTATTGTTGACTGAAGAAAAGGGTTTTTCAGGGGAAAACAGGACCAGAATGTTAGGTTGCAGACTGAATTATTTTTTTGTCGAAATGTTTCAGAATTTCGAAATCAGTGGAAAAAAAACCTTTTACGTGAAACGTATCAGACGTTCAAAACTGGTGAATGAAAGTTACATAGGACAAGTGATTGTCAATCAAAGGCGCAGAACTTGACGTTTGCCTGTAAACCCGCTCTGTCCTGGGACTGCGGCGAGAAAGCCATTGCGGAGACGCCTGGATCCACCATCTGTGCCCCATTACAAGTGCTTGTTCGAAGTCTAGAGAAGCCGACGATAAAGCAGTCTCACAATGCCACAGTGAACTTTCTTTACTGTCACTCTCTTCAAAAAATTGGGTTTTTTAATCTAAACTGTTACTTTAAGACACTTAAATGTTACTTTTCAACCTAGTCTCCTCTAGGTGTGACGGGAACTGATGTTGCTTTTGCAAATTATAGAAAAAGAATCACGAATCTTGCGCCGTTGA
The DNA here is from genome assembly GCA_026779585.1 of Mormyrus proboscirostris. Classification (NCBI taxonomy): domain Eukaryota; kingdom Metazoa; phylum Chordata; class Actinopteri; order Osteoglossiformes; family Mormyridae; genus Mormyrus; species Mormyrus proboscirostris. The sequence continues at coordinate 144,351 of JAODKF010000039.1, read as the reverse complement.
TTGATGTAAGCATCCGAAAATGAGTTTATCCAGAGGAACCTAACCGTGCTTCTCCCTTTCTGTTCTTTTTTTAGCCTCCCCGACCGGCGGAGGCCCCCATCGTGTTCGCCTTTTGTCGGGTTGTGGAATGCGCTTGGAGATGACCTCCTCCACCCTGTGCGTTTTGCTGGCGGTGGTGTCCCTGGCCGCCAGCGGGACGTGTCAGATTAACGGCACTGACGGCCCCGTCACGGGCCCCGACGCCCAAATGACCCGGCGCTTCAACAGCTCGGTGAAGATGCGCCCGCTGCCCCCACCTCCGTGCGAAAGCACCACATCCATCAAAAGCTATGCAAAGTACATCAACACCTTATTCTCCTGCATCGTCTTCGTCGTCGGCCTGGTGGGCAACGCCACCCTGCTGCGGATTATATACCAGAACAAGTGCATGAGAAACGGGCCCAACGCGCTGATCGCCAGCCTGGCGCTGGGGGACATCATCTATATCGTAATCGACATACCAATTATCGTCTACAAGGTTGGTTTGCAGTCCTCACCAGAGGCGGATTTGTCATTTCTGGGGCTGCACTAAAAAAAATCACCCCCTTCCCCCAAAAAAGACTAAATAAATAGCGAATAGAGTCAGAAGATCGCAGCTATTGCTGGCTGATTAACAGAACACGCCACATCAGCTTCTCCTATTTAATATTTATTGTAGCCAGTGATTGTTTCTGGACTATACCCCCCTCCCAAACCTCGGGGGGGGGCAAAGCAAATGACTGTAAGTGGTAATAACCACTGTCGCTGGACCTCACTCACGCGTCCAATTACGCAAGCCTGTGGGATTTTGCAGCGATACTGTATAACTGTATAACGAATATTTAACGTTAATACCTAACTAAAGTTTTCTCGGTAATACAGCTTCAATTGTCACATCCGTATGCCGGTGACACTACTTGATGGGGCACAAATAGTATGGTAGCCTATTATACTATTACTCACGTATACGTACTAATTAACCACAAACTAAGTCTTAGTTACATACTGATCTCATGTTAATTCATTAATCAATCGTGACGCATGTGTTCTCAAGCAGTTACTATATTTGTTACTATATGTGTTCGTTGTGTAAATCTTTACGAACTACTGAAGGAACATAACACAAGTGAAATAATGATCTTACGTTTGTTTATCATTAATGAATCGTGAAGCCCTTTATATCTCAAGTAGGCAACTATACTTGTTCATGATTCGTTTATAATTTGTACTTCAGTAGTATCTGAATTATTACTAAGTATTTGTGCCCCATCATGTTAAGTGTTCCCCGTTTGCCTTATACTCTTCTTATGGTCCCTGCCCTTCACTGCGTCTCCTCCCCTCGTGCGCTGAGTGTTACGGGAAACGTGCGGCTGAGATTTTTGCGTGCGTCACTCTTTGGCTCGTGTCAGCAGGCTTGTTCTACAGATATTTAAGGTATAACAGTGCACTTTCATAAACGTGTAAAAAAGTGTTTATATTTTTAGTGAGAGATTTAATTTAAACGTTTTAAATGTGTTGCCTATATTGTTGAATTGTAGGCCTATTTTACCTGCGATTAGGTTTTGATCTTGATAGAGTGTAGTTTGTTATGCAGCATCAAAGCAATTCAACTATAATTCTACTGTAAATATAACTCAATAACAACTGGGCCTATCCCCAGACTGATAAGCCACAAGGTCTAATTAGTCTAAATAGAAGTCAGTAGATAAACTGATTGCCTTCATAAAACAAATTTAATATTAGACCTATGTTTAATTATCTATAGTGAGGGAATAACTGTGCATTGTTTTATTGGATGGAGAGACGGTAAATTGGCGTGTTTAGCGTCAGGCAGGTTCTCCACAGCCCCCAACCCCTACCACATGACCTCAGAACACCCCTC
>JAODKF010000039.1:121981-139413 GCA_026779585.1 Mormyrus proboscirostris | reverse complement strand
GGGGGGGGGACTTCTGAATGAATTATTAGGAAGGGCCGGTTTTGTGTGGGGGCAGGTGCGGAGGAAATGTCACAGCATGTTGTTACCAGCCTGACACGGAAAGCACCACGCCCGCCAGCACTCTGCAATAACAGATGAAATTTTACCCAGGCCAGCTGTGCGATAACACATCTCTGCGACGGACCTCCGTGCTTCCCTTAGACGTGTGATGCGTGCCGGCAAAGTAGGAGTCCTCTCTGTAAATGCGCCATTTTACGGAAATCTGTTAATCGGAAACTGAAATTTTTACAGATTTTACAGCTTCCTGTGCAAAACACAGTTTTAAAGGAATCACGTTAGACAGTTAGAATTGACACAACAGCATGTGGGTCCTTTCTCAGTTATCGCCTATAATGCTGTGTTTCTAGTTTTATACAGATGCCAAGGACTGGTGGTATTTCGGCTTCTACTTCTGCATGCCCCTCGCCTGCACGGCCGTCTTCTACACTCTCATGACTTGCAAGATGCTCCACCACAGGAATGGAACCCTGCGGATAGCTCTGAGCGAGCACCTCAAGCAGGTGAGATACCACACCTCCACGAGAAGACCCAGACCACCTTCGCTCTCCTTGATGTAGTCAGAAGCAGCGCCGTCTCTGGGGCACGTGGGTTGCATCTCTTCCCGCTTCTGGACCACCCTTCACAAATGTAGGTTTTTTTTTCTTGGATCCCCGTGAACAGCATTTAATCCAGATGTCGTTGTCTTTCAGCGGAGGGAGGTGGCCAAGGCTGTCTTCTGCTTAGTCGTCATCTTTGCCCTTTGCTGGTTCCCCCTTCATCTCAGCAGGTTGCTGAAGAAAATGGTCTACATTCAAGAGGATAAGAATCGGTGTGACCTTCTTAAGTACGTAGTCCGTTCCTCATCCGGTCGCCGATCACATGTTATGTTCTGTTCCTCATAATGTGAAATATGAATTTAGGGTCTGTATGTACATTAATGTGAGCAGTTAAGATTGTTAGTCATTATTAATGATGGTTGTAGATGTTCCCTCAGCTTATTCCACTTCTGCTTCAGCTTCCTGTTAATCCTGGACTACTTTGGCATCAACCTGGCCACCGTGAACTCCTGCATCAATCCCATCATCTTGTATTTCGTCAGCAAGAAATTCAAGAACTGCTTCAAGGTTAGACCTCCCCTTTAACTCTGCCAAACACAAACACCGTTTTCCCCTTTAATCATCTGGGACAAAAAAAAAACAGAAAAGAAAAAAGAAAGAAAATCCAAACACCCTCCCCCCCCTCGTGCCCCCCTCCCAGCCAGAGCCCGATGGCTCGGAAGATTGAGGCTTGTACTGATGACATTTCTGCAGGAAAATGTAAGCCGGCACCGTGATTTACGAGCTGGCTTTTTGGAAGGGGTCACGGCCTGCATGTTCCGACGGAGGGCCCGCGTGGGAGGAAAAGCGGGCCTCTTTCAGGGCGGAGAGGGGGGCAGTCTGCCAAACTTTTACAGCACTGTCAAAATGAGCTGGTCCCTGCTACCATCCACATGGCACTCGCAGCAATTAAAAAAAAAAAACATACTTTTTAATATTACTGATTCATCTGCGGATGACTGAGTATCGTTTGCAGAATTCATATACATATTTCCCACAGTCTACACCCATTTGATTCATATGGAGCCACTGTGATTTTTAAAAAAAAAAATTAAGTTTATGTTTGCAAGCTTGCAGCAAATGCAACGAGGTGTCAAACAGTTACGAATAAAAATAGCAGTTATTACAGTAATTGCTCCTACAGCAATGGCTGAGCTTTGGTGTCTATCATTCACTTTGAATTTTATGTTTATTGCTGATTTTTTTCTCTCTTTTTTGCCTGTAAAATGTTTGAAATCCTGTGGATTGAAGTAGTGGTAGTATATTTAGTCAGTATGGCTCGGTAAAGGTTGGTTGATTTTACGTTGATTTTACGTTGATTTTACGTTGGATTGCCTTTTTACTCGTTACCGTTCTGTCTGTTTGAGGTGAACTCCTCCGGTCACATAGGTCATCTTCTGCTGTTTATAATAGTGGTTTATATTTTTGCTGGAGTCGCTCAGATGGATTGGGAAAGACACTGATGGTTTAAGCACATAACATCCCCAGTGGAGAACGGGATGTGGATTCCGGACATGTTCACCCTGCGGAAAAAAACTGTGGCTTTAGTCCAATTTATACAGTAAATAGATATTGCGGAAAATGCATTAATGAGGTCGATGACTGGATCTGATTGCCATTTATAGTAGGACGATGCTAAAGTTGTGTCGAATGTTAGGACTCTGGGTTCCTTGCCTGTTTGCTTTAACGTCCATCTTCCTCTGTCTCTGGCAGTCCTGCCTGTGCTGCTGGTGTCACTCCCCAACCCTGGCCAACAGCACAGGACCTCTGAATGGGACAAGCATCCAGTGCAAGAACCAGGAGCCCAACATCCACAATACGGACCGGAGTCTGCGGAAGGACAGTGACAACTGAGCTGCTGACTGGCCCTCCCCACTGCCCCCGAGATAAACACCCCCCCACACCAAAATCCCTGCCTTGCCCCCCTGTCAAGCATATCTCACCAGGCTCTGTGTGCAAGTAGCCAGCACTGAACGTCACATTAAAGGATGCTGGCTCTTTAAATGGCAGACTCTCTCAGGGCCCTAACGCACCGACAGCCAAAGGCGGGTTTGTTGTGCGCCGTGCCCCTGGACGCTTCACCCCACAATGCCCCCCAAAACTCAGCGGAAGTGTTACTTTCATTTTCGTCGGGTGGGTGACTCTGGGACATGATGCAGCAGAGCGCCCCCTGCAGGATTGGCGTTGCATATGCAGGGATGACCAGAGAACGGCCGAGGCGCGGTGACGTCACATCTGAGCCTTGTGCCCCCATCCCACCCCCCCACAGTGGGGGAGGAAACTCGTGTGGGTCCCACAGAGCAGCCTGAGGGTGGGGTTTGCAGTCTACCATCTCATAAGCTGCCATCAGTATGAGGAGAACGATCTTAAGTACTTACCTGTAAGTACCGTTAAATAAATGTATGCATCACTTATGGAGGTTTTTTTATCCATGGATGGCCAATAACATGTAGATCTCATGTATTTTACCATATTATTCTTTGGATTGTAGCTCTGTATTTAAAGCTCTTTATATGAATATTGTAATATGTTGTCTCTGAACACCTTGTATTAACATTTAAATAAGTAAAGTGTTTTTGTCCTTTTTTTATTTAAACGAGAAGGTGACAGTTTTACCTTGATAACCTTGTTGAGCCAAATCTACGGATATATACTTTATAATGTTTACAGATACGCGATGACGGCATAGTTACGCAGACCGATAAATAAACACATGGAATGCCATATTCTGTTTAACGAAAAACTATATGACATGAAATGTATTAACCCCACCTACAGGAAAGAGCAAGTCAAAGAAGCGTAAGTTTAATAAGATTTAGGGACGACGAGATCAATATTATGAATGTGAAGCTTATTTACTTCCCACTGTGAATGTGTACTAAAAAGTGAATATGTGTATATTTTTTAATTATTAGTGTAGTACTTTGTTTTCTGTTTTTTTATGTGCTACGGATTGTGAGTCCTTAACTAATTGTGCTGCTGAGTAACTAATATTGCGGAATAATGTTGTTTTGATAGCCACAGCCATCACCTGCTGCAGAAAGCAAGTAAACAGCCCCATGTCCGCACTTGACGTGTATTTTATTGCTGGAGGAACTCTGTGCGTCTCTGCTGAAGATCATTACACCCACTCAATCCGAGTTCCCACAACTTTAAGACCGTTCCACTTATTCTCAGACTTTTTCAGCTTGCAGTTTGGTCTTATATGTAAACATTTATTCTTTTCGAAACGCTTGGAATTATCTTGACCTAACTTGCTGTGATGATTAATACACCGATTGATGGGATAACAAAAACGCTTCTAATATATGTCTTGGGAATATTTTTTTTTGTGTGTACTGAATATTTCATTGTCCAATTTCTGTATCTGGATTTTTGGACTTTAAAACGTTTAACTGGGGTTAGTGTCATTTTCTATGCTGTTATCAAAGATTTATATAAAACCGGTTCGAAAGTCGCTTTCAAACAAACAAATATCGGTCCCACGCATAAATAGCAAACAATAGTGTTTAACTCAGGTGCACTTTCAGGAAATTACATCACGTAATGAATTCACTGAAATAAAGTCGATCATTGTGAAAGTTTTCGTAGAAACGTGTAGTTGCAGTTAATGAATTAACCCATTCAGAAATATCCGGAACGGGCTTCTGTCCGCCACTGAGAAACGCCTCTTGTTTATCCTGTTTTCTGAGAAAGTACCCTCTCTGTGGGAGCGATTTCAGACACAGAGACCTTCTTGGCAGCCCAGCGTCTGGGGTCACGCATGTCAGCCGCGAGGATGTGAATTACTTACAGAGACGTGGGAGGGAAACATTTGTGTGACATATGCTGAGGGCTCACCGGCCGCTGTGTAAACACTTTGACCACCACGGGAAGTGCTTTCAGTGGGTAAGAGATCCCGTGGTCAGCGCAATTAGCGTGATGTGATGTGTGAAAAACTCTTGAAAATTATAAAAGATCGTAATTCTATGGCAGTAAGGGTAGTGGATTACAAGAAACAAACAATAAATTGTCAGTTCTTTTCCGCAAAGCTGGAAAAAATATATTATTTACAATGTATTCAACAAAAATAGGTATTTCTGATATGTGCATGAACTGGTCCAGTAAAATTAGTTTTAACCTTGATGGTCAGATGTTCTGGCAGGACAGGGAGAATGAACAGTTCTTTGTTCTTATGGATTCTAGATTTCTTTTCCAAGACACTGGTAGTATACAATTACAAATGGAAAAACTAGTGAGAGTAAATCAATGTGCTGTTTATTAACACGTGCGTCACACATAATAGCCCTACAAGGTTGAGCGAGGGAGAGGTCAGTGGCAGACATCTTGCTTGGAAACCGAGAGTGAATTACAGGCAGGAAGTCCCTGACAGACATCTCCATCGAGTTGCGCCTGCAGCTTCAGAAAGCGTATGGAAATCTGTGACTGCAGGAGATGCAGGAAATCCATGGCGGACATCTTACTTGGCATCAGAGAATGTATTACGAGCAGGATGTGTATGGCAGTACCTTTTTCAGGGGTCCGCCAGCAGGAGACCTGGAATTTGAACAGGAAGCCAGTGCATTGCACATCCTTAACTACTCTACCAACTGCTTACCATTAAAACACAGGCCAGTTCTTTCCCCTGGGCTCACAAATTGACGTAGCTTAGCACAGAGTGAACGCCTTGTGATGTGAGGACCTTGCAAATGGCCCGACATAATGTTCCCCTTCCCTATTTTTTCCTGATGTAAAAATAACAGATATCCTCTTCCTTTGAGTAGCCTATTGGGTGTGTAACTAAAACGATGTTTTAAGCTCCCTGTCCGCCGACGAAGATGGCACTGTCACTATGCTCGATGTCTGAGACATTCGGTTACAGAAATACCTGCAAGTATATTTCTGTAGGTTTTGTAGCCAAGGAACACACTTAATATCTAAAGAAGTATCACTTCTCAATGGGTCATTTATAGAAACTGGATCTATTTACACAAATTTATCATCTACCATTCATGACATTCTGTAATTAACAATAATATTGTACATGTAATTTGGTTTTGGCAAATGCTATTTTCGTGGAACACTAGCAATACTACAGGACATGAGATTTTTTCATAATGATAAGCAAAACATTGTTTTCTTAGCTAATCTCCAATTAGAGATCTATACCTAAGTATTGCCAGAATTTCATTGAAGATGATAATTTGTGGCTAATATTAGCATTGCCAGTTAAAACTGGCTAGGAGATAATGTTTGTAAAACTCTTTGACCAGCACTGGTTTGCAAATCTCGAATTCCTTTTCTAATTGCATGTGACAAAAGTAGAAAATGCAATTTCTGTCTTATTGAAAAATGTGATGGATCTTTGTCAGATCGCGGGACATGCTGTTTTTGTCTTTTGGATTAAGGGGTCGACTTTAATCCTGAGGAATTTAGTGGGAAAATCATTTCTTGCCAGTGTTAAAGCAAGTTGAACTTCGGGGCAAGCAGCAGATAGACAGACACTCTACAAAATTCTTTATATAGAAATGATTTTGTAAGCCAATGACTTTTTTTGGTGGTAAAATATTTCAAAAAGCAATCACGTGCCAAGACAAGAAGGCAGTGACATCATCTCTGTACGTGCGACCGTCACCGTGTTTTAATACCGTCGCTATACTACGTTTACTCCAAAATCAGCTACTATCGTATGACCTGCGTTAGTTTATCGCAGCTTTTCGACCAGAGTGCAGAAGGTTAGGAGCCTTCTTGAAAAGAACAGTCGAGATTTTTGCGCGAAATGCTGACGTGCCTTAAAGCGCGAGCTTGTTGTTACTGCAAGCAACAATACAGGTAAATCAATACAGTAGAGCAACTGATAAAGTATCCCTCTAACGCAGGGGAAAATTATAGCAGGTTATAAAGCATATGGAAGTGCACTGTAGCAGATCCCATTAGGATTTTCCGTCATTACATGCTAAACTGGATCCTTCCAAGGCTTAATGTATCTGTTTTACGCTGCAAGCAGCAGTAATGTAATTGGTATTGTTTAAAAGGTATTTCACTCTATTGTATCTCGGCTACGTAACGGAATACGCCGATCTAATCGTACTTCTGCTGCAGTCCATAAACTCTGCAGTGTCTTTTGCCGACCCTGCAGGGTCTGAGGTTCAGCACCCCGCCCCGTTTTCTATAGCGTAGAATAACCCCCCCCCCCCATCCTCCTCCCTCGTGCTCCCAGTTTGCAGCACACGGTAGGTCAATGGGCCGATTAGCAGTTTCTGTTGAGCACGCAATTGCCGATTGCGTGCTCCATTAGGCTACATCGTCACTCAGTCGGACTGCTGTTACGCGTCACCTAGCATGTCACGTGACTGTGCCTGGGAACCACCCTTCAGAACGTGGTAGCCAACCAATGATGAGACTCCAGCATTTCTAACTATTAACTAACTTTTTTCTAACATTTCTAACCGCAAAGTAGAAAAAAAAAGCAACTAGGGGGAAGCGGTAGTGTCCAGCCCCCCTACAGCAAAATTCAGCCTGAAAACAGCTGACATTGTCTCTCTTCCCTGTTTTTAATTATGCTCCAGTAATCAGCTTGATTGTCTGCTCTCATTTTCATATAATTGTACAAGGAATGAATCTTTGTATTGGTCCCATCTGTGTAGGGTGAGCTGACTGGATGGAGTTGAATTAACCTGATCAGTTCCATCTCCACGGTGATTGATTATTGGCCCTAAGCCAACCGGGCCTCATTTAATAGAACCCAGCTGACCGTTCGTAGGAGGTCGTCCTTATTCTGGTTTAAGTGTTGGGTAGACAACAGGAGAACAGTGGCAGATGGTGAATTAGGTATTTTTTTTAGTGTTTGAGGTGGGATTTAGTAGGCTAATGAAATACTAATTTCCTGTGTTTATGCTCTGCTTGTGGCTGACCTTTGTCATAAAACATGCTAAACTGGTGCTTTTGTAATTTTTTTTTTTTTTTACTTTAGTGAAGGATACTCTTAGCAGTGATTACACATTGTGAAAAGGCGCCCAGTAGACCAGGGGTGGGTAACCTTATCCACAAAGGACCAGGGTGTATGCAGGATTTGACCCGCACACGCAACAGCCCTTTCTGGATAAGACTGCCCACCCCTGCTGTAGTGGGGGGGTGCCTGAACATCTGCCAATTTTCTGCAAACCAATGAAAATGGCCCCCATTTTGTGCCCCTCTTGGATAACCAACAATCAACAGCACTGACTGATACTGTTTCAGCGGAATAGGTGCACTATATGGACAGTCGTAATTACAGGGATTGGCCATATGAGGCACACCCGTTGCTGACATACAGCTGTATAAGTGAGCACACAGTCACGCTGCATCTGCAGCATCAAACACCCAGCAAGCTGGGGGGTCAGACAGAAGAGGTCAATCAACCGAGGGCGGTCATTGGACGCCATTGGATACCTTTCCAACGAGTCAGTTCACCACCTGTCTGTCTTGCTATAGCTGTGGAGTGGTCGGCCACACAAGCTCACAGAGAGGGACCTGATCACCCAACATCAATAATGGAAAGCCTTCCCAGAAAAGTACAGGCTATTATAGCAACTAAGGGTTAGTCAGCTTCATATTAAAACCCATTGATCCACAGTGAGATGTTGGACAAGCTGGTGTCCACATACTGTACTTTTGTCCATAAAGTGCATTTGGATGGCTTCAGTGATCGTTCGTTCCGGTGCTAAGATCTGCGGTCACGTTCAACTTGTTCTCGGGGGCAGCGTGTGGCTCAAAGCCGGTGTTCCTGTAATCGCAAGGTTGCAGGTTCGAACTCAGCCTCATCATGTCTGCAGGGCCTTGAGCAAGGCCCTTAACCCCCAGCTCCCTGGGTGCCCCTTTGCGGACAGTTTGCTCTACAAAGAACAAATTGAGGGAGGTGTGAAAAAGAACTTCCCCACAGGGATCAATAAAGTTGTAATTATTATTATTATTATTATTATTATTATTATTATTGTTATTCTCATTGGGATTTCAGATGCCTCTCAGGCCAGTGGTATGTTAGTCTGTTCTCCATGTTAGGGAATCTTCATGGGCATGTTACAGCATGGGGCTAATGTAGGGTACCTGACCTGACTTCGCAACAAAGATCTGAAAAACGATCCTTGTTTTTCCACTCTGCGTTACGGTGGATCGCCACGGTAATTGCTCTCTGGTGAACACGCAGGTCTTTTCATTGTTGCTGGGGTATTGCTACTCTGTTAAACCAATAAAAAAATCAGGTTGGATTGCTCTGTCTGTTAGCGTGATCAAGAGTTCGCCAACCCATCTGACACCTGCATGCAGCCTCTGTGCTTAAACTCTGGCGGCTAATTGTAGCAATTAATTTGTATAGGTTATGTAACTTTAATAAGAAGTGTAATAATGTATACATATGAACAATAACTTTTGCTTATTTCTAATTAAGATTAATATATTTACCACGTCTCTCCACAGCTATTTACAGTAGAATGAAAGGTTATAATTTACATGGACTTTCTGGGACTTGAACCCACAAACTTTGTATTGCTAGCACGATGCACCATGCGTTATTTGTTGAGCTATGGGAGATAATATATAGATATGTACCTGATATAACTCATATTTAAACAACTGATTTTAAAAACTGATTTTGTTGTCCTTGTGTGGACAATGCTGTGCCTGTCATCAGAAGGTTGTCGGTTCAAATCCCAGGGTTGGTTGGGTGATTTGAATATTGGGCCCCAAAGTGAGCCCGTTAACGTCAACTGCTCCAGGGACTGGCTGATCCAGCTGGCTTAAAAATGTACATGGTATTAAATAAAGGTATCTGGTAAAAAAAAAAAAGCAAATTATTATGTATGTTTTACTCAGCAATTTATTATGTGAATAAACTGCTGCATAATCCACAGCACCTAGATACCCTTTTCTGTCCTGCAATATCCCACGAAAGTCACCACTTAAAAAAAAACTAATTTTTAGTGAATCACTAAGTAGATATTAATTAACTTGACCAATTGATCAGCTGAGTTACTGAAATATTGCAATGTGTCAGTTGTATTAACACCTTATGGTTGATGTGCTAATTTAGTACTGGCTGTATCTTTGATAGCTTTCATTTGTCATATTGGTGGGACAATTTTTAAGGTAAATCAAAACCCTGTACATCATGCAGTGGCCAGTCCCTCCTACTCTGACACGGGAATAAAATAAAAGACATATCTTTCAAGAGATTGTTTTTAAAAATTAACCGAGGGGAAGACAAGCACTGAAATCATAGAGTTATAAAAACATTGCAACATAAGCACTTACTATGCGTGATTCTTGTATTTTGAAATGTTTTGCATGTCGTAGTTTACAGCAAAAGAGGGTATCATCTGTTGCAACAGTTTATGTAACTTGTCTCCAACCTGCAGCTGTCTCTGGGCAGCTATATACACGCGAGCACCTTACTTTTTCTGCTCAGTCATCAGAGAGACGGAGACCTGGTACTTTATCCTATTACAACAGAACATTGAAATTAGTTTTCATACTTTTCCTGAATAGTGCACCTACCCCATAGTGCATCCACGTGTCTTCCGTATACCCCGTGCCATTGGTTCAGTCTTTGGGCAGAGCTGAACCCGATGTCACGCTCTGCAGCACGCTGTAGCTAAGAGCCCAAGTGATTGCACGACTATGGTGAGTCCATTTCTTATTTATAAAATCCAAAAGGAAGTATTCAATATTCATGAACAATCTGTACAACAAACAATGGATATTCTCTTCAAAGGGGCAGTAAATTAAGTCAACGGAAACTTTCAACGGCTGTAGAGATGTGTCTTCCTCCACTGCACCCCATATCTCCAATATCTAGAGGGGGATCATTTTGGTGGTGGTAGTGGGGGTTGTGAATAAAAATGCAGTTAAGTATGAGGGGGAGTGAAAGAAGTTATCAATAGTGCATCTAACTTGCTGGTTTTCTAGAGTCAGCCCTGGAGATAGATCTACATCTATGCATGGGTCTTTAGCCCTTAGCATTTTAGCCTCGATCCCATTAGACTTCCTTCCAAAAAAAAAAAAAAAAAAAAAGAAAAAAAAAACTCAGATAATACTCAGATAAACTTGACTTAAGCCCCGGATTTTTGCATTAGCTAGAGACTCCCCTGCTCTGTGTATCGCCATTTTCATTTGCAACATAATGTATTTAGTCCACGATGACGTTAGGGAGAACTTGTGCACCATCCCAACAGTTATTTTGCACACAAATATAATCTGTTTCATAATCACGTCTAAAGCTAAACGGGACCAACATGGTAACGGGTTCTTTGTTTCTGAGAATCCATGGCTTACGAGCATGAGAAATTCTGTTGAGAGATTTAGTAAGAGCGAGTTAAATTGAGAATTCTCGCTGTTGACCCCCAAGTCACCCCAAAGCCTTTATTTTTGGCTGTTGGACTTCTAGGTCATTTTCTGGCACTTCCAACATTTCCAGTAAAAGAACATTTTGTCCTCCATGATCTGTATCAATGTCCATTCATTTCAAATTTGTTTCAATTAAGTCCACAGCTTGAGTCAGGGTGTGTTGCCTTCAGATTGAGATGTTGAATTGCAAATAAGTTATAATATTTAGGTAATATGTGGTTTAATAACAAATATAAAGTTGGTTTTTAATTTCCAATTAAGATTAATATGATTCAAACATATGTATTAACATTCATATATATTTGTATATGTATTGTTTTATGTCAATTTCAATTTCCCACATCAAATCATAAATCCATTAAATACTTGTTACTTCCAAGTGGAACAAAACAAAAATAAAATGTACACAATTCTTTACACAAAAATCATAATTTATCTGGCAGAGATTATTTAGTATTAAAAACTTTGAGCCCATTGCAAACTGACGAGAAGGGGCTTGTCTGCATTATTGATTTATACGGACATCTAGCGGTGACACCAGGTTTTCTGTCTCTGTAGTTTGTAACTTTTTCGAATGTGGACGTGGATAAGGTTTTGGTACAGCTGTCTGTAAAAAAAAGGGAGGCATTATTTTTCTGGGTAAGAGAAAGTCCAGCCGAACACAGTTCGTGATGCTATTTTGTCCATTTGACTAAGAAAGTTTGGATCACTCATCACTTTTCGAAGCGACATAACTAATAATACATAAGCAATACTTTTGAATATTGTATGTGCAAACAACAATACAACAATAACGCAGGATTTTTTTTTTGTTGCAGAAATCTTACTACCCGGCGAGGTGGAAAATAATTTAACTAGACTATAAATTCAATTAAAGACAATGCTCGACGGCCGTTGAATGTAATTGACAAGGTTATTGTGCAATCGCAGTGCGCGTCAGCCAACAAGGGCTTTCATTTATCCAATCATATTCTCGAGTGGGCGGAATTTTACGTTTCTTCGGTCACAAGGCCTTCGTCAACAGGAAATGAATGATACGGCTGGCACTTTGGAAATAGGACAGGAAAAAGTTATATACCACATGATCAAGCCCCGCTGAGTTTTTCTTTAGCGCTAACAAGTATAATATAATGTAGTCAGATGTTTATCGTGACAGTTTGCGATTTATATTTGTCACAGAATCGTGAATGACTCCAGGAAAACATGTAAATATTCTAAATTTAAGTTTGGTAAAGTGATATATTGAAGTGTCGGACTTCTGTTGGGACATCGCGATGGACTAAGTCTGGCGGTCGGTTTGTATTATATTTAACTTTTAAATGATGGTTAGCGTTACAGTGACTTTGGAGCAGGTTCATTTTGAGAGGAGTCGTAAACTTGGGTGTTGCATGGGATAAGTTGCGATCCTTTGCTCTTTTGAGTACCGGAGGAAGATGCCCTGTTCTTGCGGGAACTGGAGAAGATGGATACGGCCGCTGGCTGTGCTTCTGTATATATTCTTACTGCTGGCGGTGCTGCCTCTGTGCATCTGGGAAGTGCAGAAATCCGAGGTGAGTTGCACCCTAAACCATGTAATCGGTAATGATCGCGTTAAGGACATTTTGCCCTTTAAAATGCGCAAAAGAGCACTGGAACATGCCTGAAGCACACGGGCTTAACTTTGTCGGTCAGCCGCGTCACGTCGGTGCTTTGCTTTCAGGTCGGCGTCCACAACAAGGCTTGGTTCATCGCTGCCATATTTGTGTTTATGACCATACCGATTTCTCTGTGGGGGATCCTGCAGCATCTTGTGCATTATACTCAACCTGAGCTGCAGAAACCTATCATCCGGTAAGCCATATTATCCGACTCATCCGAGTTCATGGGGCATAATGAAATGAAATTATTAATGTGTGCGGTGGCGTTGCTTGTAGTAGTAGGAGTGTTGTCGTAATGTATCCTTGTGTTCTGTGCCAGGGCAAAAACATAAAGTTGTTTATTTTTTTTTGCCAGGATATTATGGATGGTTCCGATATACAGTTTAGACAGTGTAAGTGACTCTTAAAGATTTTATAACTTTCAAATGGTGATGCTGAGTGTTTCCCCCTGTGTGTCCCCATCTCTTGTTGACTGAGCCTCGATTTTAATTAAATATTTTCGTTTTGTGATAAATACTCAGAACCGAGTTTCAGTAGTTTATCTGGAATTCCTGAAGCTTGGGCACCTTGTCCCGTGACAGTGGTGTAGGATTTAGGACTTAAGTTTCTACACTGTTTCCATGGTGATGTTTTTCTAAATTAAAGGCAGCACAATCTCAAGTCACAAGACTGATTCAGTGTCACTGATTTAATTTGGGCCAAAACTGGAGAATATAACATTCCTCAGCCCGTTTTTTTTTTTTTTTTTTTTTTTTGAGGCACAACTTAGTAAAAGTTAAAATACGTTTAAATTACCTTAAACTGAGATGGACTGCCCATCCCTGCAAGGTATAAGCGTCCTGCAATGGACTTTGTGTCACAATGAACCTATATTGGACTATATGCTCTGCCAAATATCTCAATGAATAACTAAGATACATGCATAGAGTAAATGGAAAGGTCCTTTCTAACATTGACATGTTGACCCTTATGATGGCAGAAATGATTGTAGCTGTGATTGCCGTGTGCTTAACTGCTACTAAAAATCCGCAGTCTCATTTTCATATAACGAAGACAAGTGAAAGTGTATTCTTGCTATTTATAATGAGTTGTTCATTAAAAGTGTTGGTTGCATACTAATAATCATATCGGTGTTTGACCTCGCTTACGTTTGGATGGACATTGACTGATGCATTTCCGCTTGAAGTGGGTTGCCCTTAAGTACCCCAGCATCGCCATCTATGTGGACACGTGCAGGGAATGCTACGAGGCGTTCGTCATCTACAACTTCATGACCTTCCTGCTGAACTATTTGGGCAAGCAATACCCCAGCCTGGTGCTGATGCTGGAAGTACAGGAGCAGCAGACACACCTCCCGCCGCTCTGCTGCTGCCCGGCCTGGCCTATGGGAGAGTGAGTCTTCCTTTAGCCCCGCCTCCGTTTTGCCTGGTTTTTATTGGATAATCTGATCATTTGCCCGGTGGATTTCTATAGGGTGTTGCTGTTGAGGTGCAAGCTGGGTGTTCTGCAGTACACAGTCGTGAGGCCCGTCACTAC
This sequence comes from Mormyrus proboscirostris, assembly GCA_026779585.1. Lineage (NCBI taxonomy): Eukaryota > Metazoa > Chordata > Actinopteri > Osteoglossiformes > Mormyridae > Mormyrus > Mormyrus proboscirostris. Next base: position 125,246 of record JAODKF010000039.1, on the reverse strand, counting down.
CATCATAGCTCTGTAAGTGCATCTGGAATTGATGGGAAATGATTTTGGGAATGGTTTGTCAGTGGGTGGGTGCAGCCTTCAATCTGCCAGACCACACAGGCAGGCATGGAAAACTGACTCATTGATGGACTTTGGCTTAGACCTTAACCACAATTTACACCTTGTCTGCAGCATCAAGTCCACTCTTTCTTTTTCTGTAATGTTAGTATGGCCAAGGGCTTTGGGTTTGTTTTCTTTCCTTCTTTCTTTCTCTCTTCCATCCATTCTCTTCTCTCCTACCTTCCTCCTTTGAATTATTCTGTATAAATGATGCAGGATTGTATCACAACACACCAATGTAAAGCGCCTTGGGGTGACTGTTATGAAAGGCGCTATATAAGAATAAATTGAAGTATTATCCATGGTTTAAAAAAATAACAATCTTAATAATATAGCGTTAAATTAAGACACTCGTCTTGACCTTAAAACACTAAACATGCACTTAGGCAAGCTGGTTTCTGTAGCTTGTCCAGTTTATGGGATTGATGTTCCAGTCCTCACTGTGCTGAACTGGGTAAGTGGTTATGGAAGATGCAAGATGGTCCTGACAAAGTAGCGAATTCACAGTCATGAAACTGAAGTTGCAGGAAGTGCTTTTAGTATTTTTAGAATTTCCATTCGAGTTGTACAACGGGAAACGGAAAATACGGAAGCGACAGTTTTGGACAGGAGTCCCTAACCATGTGTCTCTATCCTGGCAGGATTTGCCAGCTGTGTGACGTATACGATGAAGGAAACTTCAGCTCAAAAAACGCATGGACCTACTTGGTTATCTTCAACAATATGTCCCAGCTGGTATGGTCTCTCCCTCTCTGCTTGACTTTCAGTAATCATGCAATACGCAACTTAAATTGGTTATTTGAATCTTCTGTTCATACAAGTCTGAGTTCAGAACATGAGGAAGGAATTGGTAACAACTTGGCAAACCACAGTTGGTACTGTTCTTTGTCAATACGGGCTTCAAGAATGATCCATTTTCTTGTTGAAATTAAGTCTTCAGTGCATAAGCCCAAAGTATCGATTCAGCATCAGTGCCCATTTGGGTTAAGATTTTTTGCCGTTTAGTCCTAAACTAAAAATAGCAACCACATATTTATCCGGCACTTTTAATTACGTTAGTGTGGCACTCGAGCTGCGTGTGTTTGTTCTGGAAGCGGTACGAGAGTAGAACCTTCCATTTTTGAGAACCTTGATGTGTGACGCACTAGTCTAGGAGGATGTATTTGTGGAAGTTGGTTCCTGTTGATATGCAGTGGGGAAGCCGTGCCCAGCAGCACGTGTGTGTACATGTAACCGCTGTTCTCCACCCCCCTCCCCCGCCCACTCAGTTCGCCATGTACTGCCTGGTGTTGTTCTATAAAGCCCTTCGCGAAGAGCTCCGCCCAATTCACCCCGTCGGGAAGTTCCTGTGCGTGAAGCTGGTGGTGTTTGTGTCTTTCTGGTAAGTCCCATGATTTTTTTTTTTTTTTTGGCGCGGGGGGGGGCTGGACAGTGTTGTTGTCCTGGTTGAACAATTTCAAGAATGTGATTTATTGTACAAAGGACACTTCTGCCCAGTGGCCTGTGAAAGGACGATCTACATCCTGGTAACTGAATAACGTGTCACACTTACCTGTTAATATATGTCTTTCTGGGTTTTTTTTTTTCTTTTCTTTTTTTCAGGCAAGCTGTGTTTATCGCATTTCTTGTCAAGGTGGGCGTGATCTCAGAGTTGCACACGTGGGACTGGGACAGCGTAGAAGCCGTGGCTACAGGTCTCCAGGTGAGCACACAGATAGCCTGCCTGCATGTCACAGGTTATGGGGACGCCATAAGATAGCGGTACTCGCGTATAGCCAAAGGTCACAGTCTGTCGGCTTACTGTAGATTTTAGCGTTAGCGCAGTTGGAGAATAACTCGGAGTGATGGTATTTTTCCCCTCTTTCCAGGACTTCATCATCTGCGTGGAGATGTTCTTGGCAGCTATAGCGCACCACTTCACCTTTAGCTACAAGCCCTACGTCCAGGACGGCGGCGAGGTCTCCTGTCTGGACTCCTTCATGGCTATGTGGGACATCTCGGATGTCAGGGATGATATTTCGGAGCAAGTGCGGAATGTTGGTGAGCTTCCAAAGCACTTTAACTTGTTTCTCATCGTTAAGTGCGATATATTTATCCAAAGCACCTTACTTCCTTTATTCAAAATCTTTATTTTTGATAATTGGTTGACCTTTTTTTTTTTTTATACCAAAGAAATTCAAGAATAGTTTGACTTCGCAATGAAATGTAACAGGTTAAAAATAACGGTCCAACATAACAAATGAGTTTATTTAATAATTAACATCCATTAATAGTTTGGTTTAAAATAATCAATCTAATTATACATTAATATATACTAATCATTGTAGTAGTATTATCGTTATATTAGTACTGTAACTTATACAGGTCAACGTAAAAGATTCTGTTCCAGTGCTTAAATGTGCAGGTCGTGCAGCTTACCGTTCATCCCGACGTACTCGACAGGGAGGACGGTGCTGGGCCGTCCCAGGGTGACGTACTTCGAGGGAGAACAGGAGCAGGGCGAGCAGACTGGACTGCTGTCAGCCGACGGCCCGGAACCTTCCAGCGAGGTCGCCAGCATCTCGCCGGCCCCTTCGGGACGCTACCGGGGCCTGGGGCACACGGTGACGCCCACCCTGCTGTCGGTGGATGGCTTCGGCCAGGACGACGCAGTGACAAAACTGCCGCCCGAGGACACGGTTTCCTAGCCGCTTGCGCGGTGTCCGAGAACAGCTTTGCGTATTAGCGTAATAATTCTACCTGATCGAAATGGATAACTTTGTAATGCCGACTCACAGACGGTCACACTCAAACTTCATAAGCAGCAACAGCCTCTGACAGCTTCACGAATGTCAAACTTGAATTTTTAACTGCAGTGTGAAATCCATCCAGCATATCACCTACGGCTTTTTACTTCCTGTATTGTTTTTTTTTCTTCGTACTCTTTTTAATTAAGCTACATTTTTTTTTTTTTAGAAAAACAAAATGATTTTAATAGCCAAACCAGAATCACACTATGGTCAATTATAAAACAGGTCAGTCTTACTACATGTCTAATTTGCTTTATACCTCTTTCTACGTTTATGCTTTTTAAGTCACTAGAAATGACGAGATACATTATTATGCTCACTGCATTTCATCCATCAAACAGCTCAGACTAACAGAAAACACTGTTATAAACACTGCA
>JAODKF010000039.1:100895-114015 GCA_026779585.1 Mormyrus proboscirostris | reverse complement strand
AGTGCTCAAAAAAAAAAATTATATATATATATATATATATATTTGAGCGCTTAGTTGGTATAAGGGAACTGATGGCCAAATGAAGTGTCATGAACCATTTGCTGTATTTTTTGACCCCACTAGATGGTGCTCTGAACATTGATCACCAAACACACCCTCTATAACACTGTCCTCAGTCTTTGGCGACTCCCCAGTCCACATATTTGCTCCCTCTGAACACCCAAAACATCAAATTCGAACAATCAATCCAGAAATACTGCTCTGCAAGAATATGGTAAGACATTATGAGTAATACTAGCAAACCACGGGTCAGTATCGTAACTCAGTGGGTTGCATGGTGGCCTCAGAATCACCATATTTCTTGTGCGTTACTCCGATTTCTTCCAGCAGTCCAAAATCATTCAGCTAACTGGACAAATGTCTGAATTGCCTATTGCGTGTGCCTGGAGACACACTGGCATCCTGTCCAGGGTGTCCCTGTCCCCCACCACATGGGACGGGCCCCAGGCTCAAGGTGACACTGCACTGGATTGGCGGTTTTGGGTGATGGACTGTAAACCATACCTGAAGAGATGCTCCCCCATGCTGTTGACGATGACCTCATCAACTGGAAAGAGCTCCAGGGCTTGTTCATAGCAGTCAAAGAGGTCCTGGACACGGCCAAGGGAATCCAGTTCTTCTGTCCATTTGAAGAGGGTGACCCGGAAGGACTCCTGCAGGGGGCGCTACCTTTCATGTTGTGCTGGCTGCATAGGCAGTGTGACTTTTGGAAATGGCACACCGTTCTGCATTATTTATCAGCTCCGCTGACACCACAGCAGGTCACAGCTGGACACCCACCGAGGCCTTTCAGAGCCAGGGCCTCATTTACAAGCACAGCAGGACAGTTCCTGACAGTCAGACCCAACCCATTCCTTTCAGAACTGCCGAGGTGGAAAGTTCAAGATTTTGTTTCAACCAACCAGCTGAGTACTCTGTGACTGTGACTCTTTGTACCCAAACGATTAGTTGAAACAAAATCTTGGTCTGGAATTGTACTATCAGAACCTGAACTTATCCACCTCTGCATTCGATAGATCTTAACATTCACCCAATCACGGCACTTACCCTTGCATAGTCCTTCAGACCCGGCGCCAGGTTCAGCGCCAGAAGATAGTGGACAAACGCAGTCCCATAGTCCTGGTTGAGAAGACATTGCTGAGCACTTTCCAGGGACCTCCATACCAGCTCGTTTCGGGCAGCATCATCCCTGGGTGTCCGTCTGCCTCGCCTCACCCTCTTCGGTCGCGTGGTTGCATTTGGCATTCCTGGTGTACAGCAGTAAACTCGGTCAAGGATATGGAATGTTAATAATAATCATTTTTAAACTGCTGCCTAGTCCTTGTACTGTCATGCACTCCTACACTTTTTAGACATTTATCACATTAAACAGCACACAGCCACATGGTATATAGCAACTGGACTGCATTTGCCCATTTTCATTATCTTTTATTGACTGTGTATGTATCTGTTGTACGGTTGAGATACAAATTCCCTGTAAGTGCAAACATACTTGGCCAAATACACCTGATTCTGATTTAGCGAATGCCAATACTCAAATTTTACACGGTGCCATAATTATTGGACGCTGTTCAACCAACAAAACAATGCGGAAACCTACAATATATAATACGTGCACAGAAAGTCTCAGAACGCCGGTAAGAAATCGGTTTTTACGTTACATTTATTATCGCTGCATAGAATTGTCGCCTGTGATGTCCAGAGGATAACAATCAAAATGCGCAAAAGCACTAATACCAAAAAGGCACGATCCTTAATTCAAAACGAATAAGTTAACCGTGTCGACGACATTACGTAAATTAACCATAAAACTAAATTAAACACGTCGCCTTTTATTGTGAGTTGTAAGGACCGATGCCCTAAATACGACTAAGGATTGAGGAACAAATTGCATAACTGCGCATTACAATGCAACGACTCAGGAGAGTAATCTACAAGCCAACAGGTTGCACAGTCAAGATATCAAAACAGTCTTTATAACCACACGTTCGGCCATACAATGTAGTTTACTATTTGCATTTAGCTGATCAAAATCTCAATGTTTCAACATGAAGCTGTTTCTAAAAGGCGTTACTTACTTCAGCTTTCTATGATGCAATCGCTGGTAAAACGGTTATCGTCCTTTGGCTTTGTTTTTCACTAAAGCATTTTGACCAATGATTTAATGATAATAGTTAGTATAATAAAATGCCGTCTTCGAGTCGCAGCATCAGCTTACGATACGCTTGGTCCCGTCCGTCGCGTAAATACGTCCGATGGGAATCGCGGACTCATGACTTTAGGGTTCCTATTGCTTCGCGATCCCGTTAGATCCAAAGTTGGGGTTCCCACTAAGGTACAGTCACGCTATCAATCACGACACATCCTCTGCGTAGCATTCTGCGGAAGCAAATCTTTATTTTAAGAAAACTGTACTTGCATTACAACATCCCCGATTTTTCAAGTTTCCTAAACAACCCATGTAAAACATTGTTATATCAACTTTAAACATTAAATTAAATTAAAGCCCAGCGCCGTCACACACATGAAGTAACTTATTCCGGTCGGAGTCGATCAGCTGTAAAGGCGGTACTCCTGTTGCAAGTGGCGTTTCTCCCAGGAGCCAATAGGAGGAGACCCAGCCCCGGTCCGCTGAGAGGGGAGGGCAGGGGGCAGGCCGGTGCGCCGCTCCCGTACGCCCATGATCGGCTACGCGCTGCAGCTCACAGGCGGAGCTGAGCGAGAGAGTCGCGCGGCCAGCAAGCCGTCCGTTTTACAAAAAAACTTATTTAACTTTAAAAGGACTTTCTTCTTAACCAATGCACGAGACTGGGGAAGGATTTGCGCCGAATAACCAGAGTTAACACCGATTCGGGAAGAGAAACAGCCCCGCTGAGTTACTTAGTTCACGGGTCGGATCGCTCTCACACTCGTGCCACCGAGGTCCCGTCCGGAGGACTGGGGATCCAAGGCGCGAGGCGAAGCAGTCCCGCGGACGGCAGGTCTCCGCCCCCCCCTAGAGCCATGGGGCTGCAGCCGCTGGAGTTCAGCGACTGCTACCTGGACAGTCCGTCCTTCAGGGAGCGGATCAGAGCCCACGAAGCGGAGCTAGATAAAACCAACAGGTTTATCAAAGAACTGTACAAGGACGGCAAGAACCTCATCAATGCCACCAAACGTGAGTGCCCCTCCTTGGGGACCGGGCCGGGGCTGAACCTGTAAAACAGAGCTGCCTTTAATCCGCTTTTTCACTTTTAACAGCTTTGAGATGGTGCTATATATACCTCGTCAGCACTTTCAGACAGCGCAGTTCCAGCAGTCTCTCCTGTTTTACTGCTAACAAAACTTAGAACTTTAGATAGTACGTTTCTTCCGTTAGCTCGAATTAGTGGTAGCGTGAAGTATGCAAATTTTTGGATCTAGTTAAAGTAACAGTTTTGGTTAATTTAAAATCATATAAATTTTATAATCCTAATCTGTGATAATGTACCATTCAGAGGCGACATACATAGGCGGTCGCTGAGGGCGCTAACTTCTGTGGGGGCGCCGACTTGGCAGCCAATGGAAGGGGGCGTCGGCTGTCATGCTTGCCTAGGGCGTCACATCGGCAAGCAAAAGCACTGTGTAGATTAATACATGTAAAAAAACGTCGCGATTTGGTGTTGCCTTCGTACTGATGGACGTTTCATTTCAGCGTTTTGTGTTTTCCTGAAGTGTCACATCAGTAGCGTCTCCTGGATCCTCAACCAGCAGTCCCATAATGACAGGTCTTGTGCTGTGACATCCCTGTCAAATGCCTGGCAACTCCAGTGCAAACGTTTTAATGAAGCAGAATCTGCTGCTGGAGCTTTTACAAAAAGCCTGGCTGTGTGGGAACTTAGATGACAGCCCAGATTTGACATGCATGTCTTCACCGGTATATACATAATTGCAATTAAATACCATTTGTCATTGATGATTAAAAAAATCCCAGACGTAGTGTGCAGTGCAATGTACGAGGAGCTATTCATGCAGGCGCATGTCGGCTTAACCCGTGTTGTGAGATTCATAGTAAAATTTTAGTTTTGTGCATGAATCCGTGATAAAAATCATAAGTGTAACAACTGATTCTGTTTATTTTTTCTTTGTACTTTGTGTCTTAGGAAACGTGCACGTCACAAATGAAGGAGCCGTTTTCTTAATTCACTATTTTCAGATTAATGTATAATAAGTGAAGCAGCATTATATGTATATTTTGTGTCAAACCCTTATGACATAATGCATCAGAGCAGTGTTAAGTAACTAAACATCAGCCTTTTCACACATCAATAGGCACAATCCACAACAACAATCATCATCTTTTGACCAAACGTGCTACCTCACCATCCATCCGCCCCCCTCCCCCCGTTTCGCAGAGCATGCGGGGATTACGATATGCCGCTTATTTAAAAAAGGGCCGGCCAACTTTGAATTGTCTAAAAATAACCGTACATGTGATTGAACCCAGCCTCAGTTTTGCAAGCCTTTTTGGGAATTGTTTGTATTAGCAGGAACTAGCATGTGCAGATAGGCTCTTAGGCACCACCATGTCAATTAATGCACTGCCCCCCCCCCCCTTTTTCCTGGGGTGTATACAATCTCATATATGAGATTGCTGTCTGGTTTGCTAATGGATTTAGAGCCGAAATAATTGATTCGGAGCTGTAACGTGCATTTTTGTTGTTTCTCGTGCATTATTTTGCGCTGTGGGCGGGTTGCGGCGCGTGTGGTGATGTAATGTTGACTGGGATACACTGGGAACGGCGGTAACTCCCCTCGTCAGCATCTGTTTAAAATTTCGACCAGAGGCACCGCGGCTGGGCACCACGGCCAAGGGAGGGGGACGGAGCCGGGAGCGAGATTTGAGTTTTGTTAGTCGCTCTTGGATGCATTTATGGGTGATAACTTATCCCTGGGAGAAATTTAATTTATCTGGGAACAAATGCCTATTTGTTAATTTGGATTAATTACTTATAAAGATTAGTTTAATGAGGGGTTACCGTGTAGCTTCACTGAGTACAATTTTTTATATCAAAATTGGATGTTATTTGAAATGAAAACCTCATTAATATGTCTCCTTGCTCTCGCTATTCGCCGAATACTAATTCCTCTTCTGAAAGGTTTAATTGTACGAATCAAACGGTCCTTTTCACCCTTGTCACTCTGATCCACCAAAATTCCCCTGTGTTAAATGTAATGTCTTCTCATTAAAGCCATTTGTAATATGACTGCATCTGAAAGCAGAGTCATTATACAAAATGTTACTTGGCAGGCATTTGGAGTTATTCATAAACACAGGGCAACGTCTCTGAATCGATAAAAGAATTAAACCGTTTTACTCCTGTGAGTGTTATTTTCCCCGTGCTGTAGTCTTGTGCCATGAACGATTGGTTTTCATTTGCTGCCACCATCTGTAAACAATCCAATCGTCCCTGACGGGCGTGGTCACATTTAGTGTTATCTGGTTTGCGATCGTGAGGCAAGATTACTTTAATCTCGCAGGTTATAGTAGCACGAGGACTGTTAAGTTACGGTCTGTGTCATATCTGCAGATGTCCTATACATCCGTGTTCTAAATGGGGTACAGACTCCCAGACGGAAGTCAACACCCAGCTCTCTTGGAGGCGACGCGTGGCTTCGTGGGTTTAGATGCTGTACTCTACGTTCACATCCCATAGTGAATTCACCATTGGGGCCCTTGGGCAAAGCCCTTAACCTCTGATCATTACTTGTGCAGCCCTTTGGAAAAAGGTGTCTGCTGAATAAGTAAATGTTAATATAATGTTTAACATGCAGTTCAGTAACCTAGATTTATGTTGATTTTTTTTTTGGGGGGGGGACTCTTATTATCAATGAATTTGTGGTGTTTTCCTGAGTACTCATCAGATCAGCTGAGCCAAGTTTATTTTTACTGCCTTTCCCTGACATGGATGGTGTGCAGAGTAACCCTGCGTTCTGCCATTAACATCGAGATATGCACCTTTTTGCCCCAAGGACGCGCAAATCCAGTCAGGATTGCAAAAAAAAAGCATGGTGCAGTTTGCAAATGGATCTCGTGTTTCCTGCATTTTCTTTAAGCTGAGGAAAAATAGGCCCCTGTACGCTTGTTTCGACAAGGTCGTGCAAGTATTCTCAGCGAACTTCAAAATCCCAGCGTGCGTATATTGACATACGCTGGTGATTATCTGCGTGAAGGCGTTTCTTCGCTGCCATGGCAAATTGCCCCTTGAGAGGCCTGCCCTGTCGGTCACGGCCTCTTCGTTAACATAACGATTTCACGCAAAATTCATGCTGCGGCTCTGTGGCCTGTAGCTAGACCACCTTATCCCCTTAAACGTCGGCACCTTCCGGTTAAATCGGCCTCGCTGCAGACCTCTGCAAAGCTTCTTATTTAAAAGATTGCAGATCTCTTTTTTTTTTTTTTCCTTCTTCCACAAGGTGCTTATCCGACAGGAGGGAGAGTCAGATCTCTGCCCAGGCAAGTCTGGAAGAAGATTATGGTATGGCCTGTTTTACTAACTCCATTGGACTCTTTTTATTTTTTCTTTCCCACAGTTTGCAGTCTGCTTACCTGTGGCTACAGTAAGCGAAATGTGATGCTAACATGTAATAGGACCCGCCCACGTCGACAAGTGTGTTTTTATAACAGGCAGAAAAAAAAACCCAGCGTCTTGTGGTTTTGAAGGACCCCGTACCTTTCATGGAACTTTCTGCGCTCCGTTCGTGCACTGCGTTCTGGGAGCTGGGGGGGCGGGCTCACTCTTCCGGCCTGCTCTCGTGCTTAGTGGGGTGTCGAAGCCCTTCCTGGGGCCCGTGGCACGGAGAAGGGGCGGGGAAGCGATGACCTCGCTTGCATGTTTTTGAGCAGCCCGAGGTCGCAGGATAAGATCGTGCTTGTCTCTCAAGGGAGGGAGACTTATTTTCTGTCACTCCAGTATACAAGCGTAATTAGTGCGTCTCTGCTTTCATGTAGCCTTTTTATTCCCTGTTTACTAGAAATACGAGTCTCTTTACAGCTGAAACAGCCCTCTGCTTCCTGTACACATCTGTACGCAGCTCCTGGACTTTTCATTCATTGTTTTTGTAGCATAAATATCCGTGATGCTCTACCTGGAAACCCCGCAGGGCTGGTGGGGGTGGGGGGTGAGCTGTCAGAGTGGTGGTTGCGTGGTGAGGATCTGGGACGTGGGTGTTGTAGATTCGCCCTGGACCTTGTCATGCTCGTGTGGTGTCAGCCGTGAAGCTACACAGCACCGCATTACGTACCCAGAGTCCATGATCTCAGCCGTGTTTACACTAGATATTAGCTCACACTCTGGGGTCATAACAGGTTTACATTGTATCGTATTCCCAGTTGTAGTCAAGTTAATGCGAGCTGTGGGTTGCGGTGAATCAAACTGAGGTGTGTGAAAAAGCACAATGACGCCTGCCTGTTTTTAAGCCGGCATACAGGACAGCTGCATTAAGCGGGCCGCTTGCTTTAGTTAAATGTCCCTGGTCTTCTGCACATTAGTGAGTGTCATGCTCGACAGACAGTCCTCGTCCTGTGGGATACCCGGTCGAATTTCTGCCTTGTCTATACCAGCCACTCACTTCTGGGTTCCTCGTCTGGGGAAAAGGCATTCTTGCTCCTGTGTCCTGCCCCAGACACGTGACCTGGGACGGCTTTCCCATCCAGCTCTGTTGTTGGATGGCGATTTGAGATCTGAGGCTTGGCCTGAGTGCATGCCGATCCGCCGAAAAGGGAATCCTCAACCCAGCCGAAGCTCCTGGACCGGAATGCCGTGAAGGGAGATTAAGGAGAACGGAGTCCATCCGCTCAGCCCTGTTAATCAAACACCGAGCTGTGATCTTAAAAGCGTAATGTTAATCACAGTGAAATCTGATGTCACACCCATAAACGATGATTACACTGCCGAACTTTACCCTTTGACCTGACGTCAGAAGGGTGTTGCCGTGGCTGTTTCTGGTTTATTTACCCTGAAAGCACCTGACCGAAGAATTCTTTACACATGGTAAACAGCACCTGTGGTAGAGCAAGGCGAAGACTGAGGCCGTGCAAACGGTCATCCTTCAAGCGTGAAAAATAAACCCGACGTTATACCGACTCGTCAACTTCCAGTTGACTCTCGGGAGACCTTCATCACTTCCGGAATTTTCCACAGCATCAGCTGTTCTGTGGAAAGCGGGGCGATGTGAACGCCCGTCCCATAAACCAGTTTCCCTCGTCCCCAGGAGCGCTATTTCACAAGCTCGCAGACGGTCGTTTTCGTCTGGACCGCTTGGATGTCTGCCGTCACGTGGTGACGCATCCATCGCCGTCTTGCCCATCCGGTGTTTCAGCTCCCGAGTTCTGGCGAGCTGCTCGGGTCTGGCCCAGTGTCCCGTAAATGTGATGTCAGCCTGTGTAAAATGGGCTGAGTGGCGATGACGGCCCGCCGCGTGACGGGTTGCTATGCCGCGCTTACGTATCACATGGAGATCCACAGGTTATAAGCTTTGTGGAGTGGAGCTTTGTGGAGTGGAGTAGGAGATTCATTATTAGGTAGGTGGAGTGAGGAGATTCATAATTTTAAGCATTAAAAGAGGGCAGCTTTTAGTCACTCAAATAAATGCTTGTTTGCTTCACGCCAAAACTTCTCTGGAATTCCTCCAAATTCAAATTCTGCCTTGCCTTATTACTGACACTGTTTAGTCGTTTAGGCTACTGTATTAATCAGTGATCTCTCTTTTCCAGTCCATTTTCTATTACACATTTGCAGTTGGGGGCTTCAGCAGTCAACAGTTGATAGTAAGGACAAAAAATAAGAGTGAGTCACACGGTGTCTGACAGAGTATAGGACTCCTCAGGCTGGAAAAACACTCAAGCTGATTGGTGGATTTAATTGGGTTTAACGGCCACATATATCTTTGGGAATTTATCTTGGGTGGGGGTGCTGGTGCTTCCAGATCTTGGCCCAGCTCGCGGCGGCCATTTTTGCGAAGGCTGTTTTTTTAACCTCGGTATGTTATTCGTGCCGCGTCCAGTCACGCTGGCGGACGAGCCGCGCGCGTCACGCTTTGGCCTGCCGCGAGGCCTCACCATAATCTCCAGCTTGCTTTCTGCCAAGGTTTAGTGGAGCCCTTAATTAAGAACACATTTCTGGAGACGCGAGGCTGACATAAAATAAGGCATATTTTGGAATGTGGCTGTAATGGGGGAAGCTGTGTGATTTACTGGCCGGAGATGGATGGAGTGGCAGATAAGGTTCAGTCTGATTCGTGAACCATGTGGCTCTGGGCTCTATGGAGTTGCGTGGTCCGGCTGGCCAGGGTGCCATTCCTGAAATGGGCACAGCCTTGACTGCCTTCTCTTTTCCATCCTCGTGGGCGGCATTTCTGACCAGAATGTCAGCAGCCCTCAGGGAAAAAAAAAAAAAAAAAAATGGGGTATTCTGTCTGAACCCGGTCAGATTCAGGATTAGTATGTGAAAATATGTATGACTGCACAGTGCCTGCGATTCACGATGGGTTTTTTTCCCCCTCTTCATGGGCTTCGGGAATGAGGCAGTAATTGGCACGAAGAATCTCGCAAGCTTCCAGTCAGAATTTCTCGAAAACTTTGTGCCTCTTGGTAGTGAAAGGAAAAACAAAATCATGAGTTTTTAATTTGTTGGGGAAGTACTTTAGTGCACTGTTTAGGTGCACGTACGCCCGCCTTTACTGCTATGCTGGTAGGATTTAAACTCATCCGCATCCTGAGGGGGGGGCGTTCCACAGGAAAGGACCCATATTTTGGGATGGGTGGAAACTGGGCTACCCGTGATGTCATGGTCTTCGCTGACGCGAGGACACGTGTTGACAGAGCTGGAAGAGAGCGGTGTGGAGTAGACGGAGAGGAGCCCTCGAGAGAGGAAGCAAGCCACAGATTGAGAAGAAAAGAACAGATGGATTCAGGCCGGAAAGGTCAGAGTGGACAGAGGAAGGACTCGGGAAGCGGAGGGACTGATAAACAATGCCCGTCCATGCGGCGTTTGAACTTCAGTTGAAGCCAAGGCCATGAAATTGAACACCCTGAGCTGGTCACTCAAAAGTCCAGAATATGGTGTGATTTGAATTGGTGACTCAAACCAAATTTTTTTCCCCCCCATCGAAGGTATTGAGAATATTGACCAGTCCATACAGAATGAACTTTGACCCCTCGGGTCTTTCAGCTGTTGCTTGGAGATGTGTTTATTTAGCGCGAAAATGGGTGTCTCCACCTGACATGGAGTGTTTTGAAATCGCTGGTTACCCGGAGGAACATGGCCACATTCCCGCCCGGAGTCTAATGTGCATTGACTCACTGGGTGTTCGTAATGAGGTCATTCCCCTCTGCATGGCTTCAAGATGTCGTGTTCCTTTGTTCTGATTCTCCTCTCATGTCCGGACACCCCGATTGAATGTTTCATTCCTTATCCCACACAACAACTGCTGCTGAGCTCAGGTCGTAAACCGGTAACGTGCGCGTGTGTTTGACTTCATTGAAATTCTCGAGTCCTTAGTTGGGTCTGTGTGTTCCACACAGTACTACAGCTACTGCACATGACAATAGTGACATTCCCCAGGATTATATTATGTTGTCATATCCGTTAAGTAAGCCTGTAAAACACACCCGCGTGCCTAAGAAAGGACGTTTCGGATGAAGTTGGCAATGCGACGGATGCTGGCCTCGTTTTCCCTGCTTGGATCTTGAGTCACACACTTCTTGTTCCACGGTCATACCCTGCCTACCCCATAACTCCTACCTCTGTTCTGCTCCTACTTCTGTTCCGTAGGCCTATCCTACCAATGGCTCTCTAATTATTGAAGTCAGCCACTTCGCATTTTGCAAATGGCAGCACGCAGGGCAAAGTCTGGCTGATGGAGGGTAGCGGCCTATTTATTTGGCATATTCTACCCAAGGCAACGTACGAACAAGGCAGACAACACGTCACAAGCCTACAGATGTGAAGGAGCCAATTCAGCCATAAGTGCCGCGAGGTTGAACCTCCAGTGACAGACCAGAGACAGGAGCAAGATGGCCGTGGAGAAGCTGCCTAAGAACGCGTCAAAAAGCAGATATCACCCAGGCAGGAAAATGGTGAAGAAAAAAAAAACACCTTAGGTGCAATATACAAACCCAACCATAGAGTATGTGGCTTTGTCAAGTAAATCCCTTTGCAATGGAACAAGTCAACGTTAGACTGTGAGCTGGGTAGGATCATGGCAGAGGATGAGGCTCCTTTGAATTGCCGCCATCCTAAAAATGGAAAAAACTTGAAAGACTGACCCCCCCCCCCCGCCTCCACAGCCTCAGGCATAAGCCTCAAAGACTTTTTAATGGATGGATAAAGGAAGCGTCGGGTCCATCTGCACTTGTCCTTTGAGTCTTGGAGGAGAGTGTGACTTCTCGAAGTTGGTGTTCTGGCTTGGAAAGTAAACGGTACCGGATCAAAAATAGAAGAGCAAAGAACAATACTGATGTGCTGTACCTGTCTTTGATGCCCCGCTGAACATGGCCGGTGTTCAGTTGCGTTGACGTAGCAGGTAGACGCGGAAGGTTGAGTTCCTTGGTCATGGGCTAGGAAACTGCTATTGTAGTGTTTCTGGAAAGAGTTGTTGAAAGAGCTGAGCGTGGGGGGGTAGGCTGTGCATACATGTAAAACCGCAAGTGTAAGAGGAATATGGTAAATAGCAATTGAGCAAGATTAGGTCCCTTCGGAGAATGGGTATTTTGGGTGCAAGATGGGCGGCAGCCATGACTCTTGAATGTGGCGTTGTGTTAACTATACACCGTGGGTAATGACGGAGCCCTGCCCGTCCCACTCGTTATGATCCGTTTATTAGACGCCTCAGTGCTCGCATTTAATGAGACTCCCTCACTGTCTAGATTAGCTGTTAGACGGGAAGGTGTGCCTACTTCCCATGTGTTTGTTTTGTCAACAACGGCCCCTTGTTTCGCCATGGGAATTTGCGGTTGATCATCTGGGGGCAGCGGGAGGTGGAATTTCACTCACGAGTTGTGAGGAAATCGGCATCATCGTGAATGCATATCCTTACTCCAGTAATTCTGAAGATCGGGGCTTGGAATGAGGAACTGTCGTCATTTTCATTTTGTTGCTCAACAATGGAATCTATGGTAGGGATGCTGAACGCCTCTGCTTTTAGGAGTGGGTCGAGATGAGTCCGCAAGTGCTCATCAGCCCAGGGAGGGGCTGGGATTTATTATACATCCGTCCCACCTCACTACCTGTTGCAACTGACCTGACGGATCCCTTAAAATAACCGCAGAGGATCACAATGGCGCTATGCAGCGTTGACTCATTTTACAGCCCTTTGAGATGGTTTTTGGGGGGCGGTGTTGGCAGAGAGTTAAACACAAAAAAAATTAATCATCACTGTTTGGATTCTGTTCGTCCTGAAATATTCTCTTTGATTAAAAATGTATTCTATTAACTTGTGCACTACCAAACATGTTTCTTTTGTCCATTTTGTGATTTCTGAGCATTTAATACTCACTCGTTTGGCTCTTGACGGGCACCCAGAGGGAATGAGGTTACACCGTTGTTGTTTCTGTGTACCGACGCAGCCGGATGTATCAGTGCATACGGGTGATCCCATGACGCCAGTCCTGTTAAGCCAAGCGGTTCGGACGCACCGAACGGTCGCTGGGAACACCGAGGAGAACATACAGTACCTCGGAGCTCACATGTGACCTGTCGCTGTTCCCTAGTGCAGTGTCGACCCATGGGATGCATGAATGAGCGTGTCAGCTGTGTCCTTTTTGCTACCTGGTCTCCTGGAGGCATTCCCCCAATTCCCACCCGTTCGAAAGGTCCTTGGTTTGTGCTTTTACGAGTCTGTTTTATGATGCTGCGCGTTCATGCACCCAGTCTCTGAGGCTTGGGTTGTAATGCGAGATTTATCAGTCTTGTAACATAGAGAGCATAGCACTAGTCTTAAAATAGCCCCCCTTCCCCCAACCTCCCTTATGGCTTGGGTGAGTGGGGGGAGTTCCACAACAGATAGCCCATGTAAAGAGACCCCCCCCCCCCCCCCCCCC
>JAODKF010000039.1:89092-100795 GCA_026779585.1 Mormyrus proboscirostris | reverse complement strand
CAGGCCGTTCGGCTAGGACCTGCCTGACATCTGTCTCCTGGATGTCCCTAATGAGCCGGGGTAGAGCTGGGGTGGGGTGGGTGGAGATTGTGTTTGTGGCTGTGTGTGGGTGTATGAGGCCGGGCATGTAAAATGTGTCTTGGTGCCTAGAGGGAAGACAAAAACAGTAAATGCAGGAGCGATCGCCTGTTTCATTTCAGAATGTAGACCGAAGAAAATTAAATGATTACGTTAATTGAAAGAAAATGAAATGGAGAGATGTACAGGAAGTGTGTGTGGTGCTGAGGAGGCTTCGCGCGGAGTTAACACGCTATTTATTACCTTTAATATTTCAGCAGCCGCACGGCCAGGGAGCCGGTGAGCCGTCTGCCACGTCGCGCTGTTTATTTTGGCCAGGTGAGCAGAAGCTCCTAATGTGCCGTGATAAGCCATTATGCGGGCCTGAGGGGGCGCCATGGAGACCGGTCACCATGGTGTCGGAACTTTGCATCTTTTCCAGTTTTCCAGGGAATTCGTGCCAACTGACTGGTATTGAGTCCTGTGCCTTTCAGAGAGTCTCTGCTGGTCTTCGCTCACTCTGCATACTTGTCCCTACCAATTATACGTCAATCTTATCCTGGTCATGATGACATGGGGGCTCCATCTTGGAAGGTCCAGTCCATCGTAAGGCACAAACGATGTCACAAGCAGCTATCAAAGATCTGGGCAGATCCAGGCATTATTTAATTTCCCCTCCATTCCAAATCCACATCATTTTGTGCAGATTGTAAGGCTCCGTCACGCACTACATCAAGCCAGAGGCACATGGCTTGAAGCCAGAAACTGTGGGGATGTCGGCCATGTGAGAATTCTTTAAATCTGAAACTCGAAGCAGCCCAACAACTACCTGCAATGTTTGCCGTCCTTTCGAGAGGAGGCATCAGTAGAGCGTCGATTAATGCAACAAATCTAATTAGGCACTTGCAGAAACATCATAAGGAGGAATAGCGCGAAACCGCGAGACTCGCTCAGACGAAGAATGCAGCGATGCCTACTGTATGTGTATGTATATTTAAACATTTATTAAAAGATCAGATCGGGACTCAGAATTGGCAGATATAAATATTGAATGGGTCGGATCGGGGTACCGGAAAAGTGGATCAGGACATTCCTATAGGGCACATACATGCACACATAAGCCATTGAAACAGGAGTTCCTGGGGGAAATCCGTGTAACACGGGGGGGAGACATGCAAATTCCGCACTCGCAGGGGGGAGGTGGGACTTGAACCCCGAGGCATGAGGCAAGTGCCACCCACTGAGTCAACGTGACACCCCACTATGTTTTAGGTTTGCCCAAAGTTCATGGTTGAAAGGAAATCAGATAATGGCTTGGGATCATGGTGGAGGAGTTAAACTGGGTGTTATTGGGAGCGCATGGAGGTGGCTGAGATTTCCTCACTGCGAAATGTTTGACGCCGGCAGTAAATTATTAACCGCGTGTTACATCTGAAGAATCTCAGGGAGACTTTGTTTCCCCATCAGGCTGCTCTCAGCATTGCCTTTTCATGATGCCCCTGAACAGCCGTGAGATTGGTCATACGGGACGGGATGACCCCCCCTCCCCCCCCCCCCCGTCCCATGTGGGGGACGGCGATAACGGGCCGGAGCGGGCCAGCGCCTGATTTTAAGAGGGGTCCTGCATTTTTCATACCGCTGGTACGAACGGGCCGCTTTCAGAGCCCGCTTGAGCCGCCTGATCAGGGGGAGAGAGGGCGCTGAAATATTCATCGTGCATCACAAAGCTGTTAAGTGAGATGTGTGGGATTAAAACCAAATCAGGAGTGATGCTGGTGCAGACAGAGCCCAAAATAAAGTTTTCCAGCAAGCCTGATAAATATCAAATATTGGCCATTACATGCAGAAGTAGTGTATCAATTAATGAAATATAACGATTGTATGTGGTGGGTACACGGTCTGCTTGGTCTGTACTATGTATTTGAGAATGTGGTCTGTGGAATATTTGCGTATGGTTATATAACATAAGTGTGTTAGGTGCGTATATGGTTGATATATTAGTCTATATATTTGGGTATATACAGTGCTGTGCAAAAGTCTTAGGCAGGCAAATAAAATGATGTTTAAATTATCCTCGTGTTAGTTTTACACCATGATGTTATGCCAGTCAAAGTGTGTCAGCTTAGCCATTTCAGAACCTCTGCTAAAATCACCCCAGTATTTGCAGCAGCCATCCAGTACAGCCGAGTATTTTTTGACTGGGCCACTAGCAAACCTCATACAGCTAGTCAATCTATCACTGACTTTTTAAACCAACTTATTTAGTTAATTAATTGAGCTGTTGGCGAAATTTAACAAAATCCTGGAATGGCTGAGGTGCCCCTGAGGAGAGGTTTGGGAACTGAAGCGGTGTTCATCTAGCCATCCAACTAGATATCAGTAACTTTTTAGAAAACAGAAGAAATTATTACTGTTACTCTTAATTTGCATATGTTCTGATGTTAAATTGTGTTTTTTGTTCTAAGTCAAAGTACATTTGCTACCCAGATAAACAACTTTAAACATTTCTTTGGACTGCCTAAGACTTTTGCACAATACTGTATATGATGTAATGCATTTAGTACATTTACGAATAGTATATATACTTCATACTGTAAGTATGCGTGGTATGTACAGGGTTGCTGTATTCGGTTTATATGTACACACAGTGTTTGGCTTTATATATGATGTACGTGTTATATTTGCATATTGGTGTATGTATTATATATGATATCGGGTATATGGTCTAATTGTGTGTATGGTGTGTACACAGTATATATGATATAGTATATATTAGGGCTGGGTATTGGCACAGATGCCCCAATTTGATTCGGTTCTGATTCAATATCAATTGAATAGGAATGAAATATGAAATACTATATCACTGGAAACAATTTTCTCCTTAAAAACAAAACCAATCTGTGTCTTTCAAAGCAGAAAAAATGACTTCTAACTGAAAAGAATGGCTGAAAATAAAAATGGTCAAGCCTAAACCTGACAGACCACGTTTCAGAAAGACTTTAACTTAAAGACATGTGCCAAAACATAAATTAGAATCTTTTTATTTGAGAAACATCGGGGTATTGTTTAGGGCTAAGAAGTGGCCCTGACTTCACAATTTGATTTGATTTCGATTCTCTGGTGCCTGATTGGATTCAGATTCAATTTCTATATGATTTGGTATATATGGTCTAAGTGTGTTTGCGGTGAGTATACAGTACAGTATATATGATGTGTGTGATATGTATACAGTGTACATAACCTGTAATAAAATACAGGCCTCTGTGAGGGGGGATATTTCTCCTCAGAGCATTTTCCTTTCTTGTGTTGCATACCAACAGCCTGTTTCACCGCTGCATCTATTAATGCTGTTTCTCCTACTTTCTGTCCCATTTTCGTGCTGAAGCCTCGGCTGCAACAAAGGTGTCTGTGGTGTGGGGAGTGAAATGCAAGAGCAGAGTCACCATAGCGTATAATGGTGGGGAGGCTGGCTGCGTGTCAGTGCTGGCGTGTCAGTGCTGGCGTGTCAGTGCTGCGTGTCCCCGCTCCGTGTCCATGCTGTGTGTCTGCTAGCGATGTCCCCATATACTTTTTGGTACCCCAGTCTGATCCTTTCAATAATTATATCTGCCGATTCCAAGTCCCGATCCAATCTTTTAAATAAATGTTTAAATATACATACAGTAGGTGTTATGAAGTGCACTCTTTATCTGAGAAAGCCTCGCAATTTCACAGTATTCTTATGACGTTTCTGCATTCCTTGTATTATTGCTGTGTTGCTATTTTCTCTTGAAACGACGGCTTTGCAATCATTGCAAACCTGACGCATTGTATAACTGAGAAAGCGGGGTCAGCCAGTCCCCAGAGCAAGGACCATGCTCAGGGGCCCAAAGTGAAGCTTGGGATTTGATCCAGCGACCTTCTGGTGACGTGCTAGGCTACAAACTGGCACCTGTTTATATTATTCATTTGTTGAATCCTGGTTCTGTGTGTTTCTATGGCTTGTCTTCATTTTGTCCCTCACACGCCTGTGCTTTTGCACTATTCCTAAGTTCTGTGCCCATGCTGGAGTTGACCAGCTGGCAGGATGACGGCGGGGCATTTCCCGGTACACGCTGGCAAATTCCGACGCCGATCAAGCTGGCGTGTGATAGGCTTCAATCGTCTGCGTTGTGCCCAAGGGCTCGTGGCCTCCAAACGGGCGGTTTAAATGTTAATGTCGCAATGCTGTAATTTCCGTGTAATCTCTGGGCGTGAGGCGCTTTTCCTGCTCGGGGAGACGGCCCCCAGTCTGTGGAAGGGAAGGCCAATCCGTGCGGGGCGGGGGCTGAAACTTTGATGGGTCCATGGAGAGACGGCCCCACGCGAGCCGCGCTGTTGGCGGCCCGGTGGAGGGCCATTTATGATTTAGCGCAGCAGGACTGTCAGGGGGCCTCAGCGGAAGGCGGACCGATGCTGCCGATTTCACCTAATTTCATCATGGTCTGCTAATGAGGGCTCTGCACGCCGATTGGGTCCTGTGACTTACGTTGGGGGGGGGGGGGTCACGTGCACTGCTGGGTTTGGGGCCCGGTCATGAACTTTTGCCCATTTCACCCAAATCCAGGTCCCTGAAGTCAAAGAAGGACCCACTGACCGTCCTCTTCCAGTGTCGACCTCAATGTGCTGCGTAACGCCCTTAAAATTGGGGGGGGGGGTATTTCTGAATACTGCCACACGGCTGGTGACGCCCTGTGACCTACACAGGTGCTTATTGTTCTTCCTGTTACCTGCCTGGGACCATCATTTGCTTTTCTGGATCCTGTTGCATTCTGCTGCTTTTCGGATAAACGCTATACTGTACCCCCCCCTCGCTGCTTTTAAAAATGCAGCCACAACCCGAGCAGGACACCATATGTCTCCCCCCGCTTGCGGGATCCGCAGAAGTCCTGCCCCCGATCGGCCGCTCGCACCGGCGGCCCCCACATTTTTAGCCCATTCAAATAAATCTGCCTCTTTCTTCCCCTTACACCAGTTTGATGGGCGCGTTATCTCCAAGGTTTGCTACAATTTTAATGCCGGCGCGGGTCGATTTTACGCTTGGACCATAACTTTCATAGCCTTGTGTAGTTTTTTCCCCAGCATTTATATCTTACTGATTTAATTTTAATAATCTTTTATTAAGTACTGGCTAAATCGCAGTGCAGAAAAAAAGAAATGCGCTTTGCCAACATATCTTTGGTCCATTTTGATATGTTTGCGTGTTGCGTTTGCCATTGAGGTACCGGTCCGATCGCCCTCTCCTCTGGACACAAAGGCCCGTGTGGCGGTCGCACTTGCTGCCATCCGGGTCCCGCTAATGAGGCTGAGCTCACCAGGGCTATAGAGCTGTCGTCCCGGTTGGCCCTTTGCACACTGTTAATGATGCTACTAATATGTTCTTAAGAAAAATGTGATTCATGGCCTTCATTAGTGGCCGTTGCGCGGCTGTCTGCCGTTATTTTAATGACCGCCTGGAGAGACGGAGGCCTGGCTGACCCTCGATCACAGGCCTGGCTCAGCGAGCCCGGCGCTGAGCTATTGTGGTAGGTGAGTCGGCTATGGGGTGGGGGGGGGGGGGCTGGCTGCCTTTTCTTAAACCTGCACCCAGGCGTTGGTTAAGCATGAGGAGGTGAGGCCCCAGGGATGGAGGTGGGGGCACGGCACAGGGGCTTATTTAGCAGTGCCCCCCCTTCGCCTCTCTTCACCCCTGGCCTCATTAACGGGTGCCCTTCGCCGCGGTGTTGGGTCCAAACGCAGCCGTCGCACACCCCAACGAGTAAATAAATCACATGCGGTTTGGTTCTCGGAGCGGAAGGGTGTTTGTGTGCGTACCATTCCAGGCCGGTGTGTGACTTAGGTGCCATGCCAGGCCGCCTGTCTGTTTTGGGCTACAGTTCTGGCCATTGTCTCCGATTGATCTACAGAACGTTTAAAAATGCAGGGCCTCCGTGGTGGCCGCTGGCCCGGTCTTCCGTTCCCAACCCCCCCGTCACTGTCCGAGCCCGCGTAATAACCGCCAGATGTTCCCTATCCACCGCCGTGCTGTTGGGCTGCTGCCAATGCCCACGGCTCCCCGCATCGGGGGCGGATTAGGAGTAATCCCCCGCAATTCCAGCATCGGCCTTTGTCCCCACGCACTGCGGTGGGACCCGCGCCTGGCCGGGCCACTCGTTCACCAGAGATCAAAGACATGAGGCTGAAGGTTCTGTGGTCGCCGTGGTGATGGAAAGAAATAACAAGATGGCCCCAAGTCTGTGAGCCCCAGTCCCAGAGGGTTGTTGGCGTATTCCCAACTCCATCATGGAGTCATGGCCGGGACAGCATGCTCCGGACCCCAGAGCACGCGCCTTAAACCCGGTGCCCTCCCGTACTATCAGCACTAAGCGACACATCTCTCACTTTCTCCATGTTACTGTGTTATCCTCTGTCTGAAGTTATGTGAAGGGTGACTTCTGGAGGGAGTGGAACATGGCCTCCGGGTCATGATGCATAGTGACTGCAGGCTGGAAGGACAGGACTCATCCTATAGTAGGCATTTCTGGAGCTTACACTCAGTAAATTACACTCAGTAAATAACACTAGTTTAGTTAGAGTCCAGTCTGCCTGGTAGTTTGTTTATACTTTAAAATAGCTGCTTTTTTCACTAGAATCAATCAGACATACAGGTTTCTGTTTTAAGTTGCAGGAAATTAAATCAAATTGATGTGAGCCCTCCTTATCTATGCCCGCTGACAGGCCTCTCTCCTTAGTCCATCACACTCACATACGGACACCTCTCAGACGGTGCTTGCTCCGCAGAGCGTCAGTTTTCCCGGCAGTGGTATAGGGCGACTCCTGCACAAGGAGCCGCTTCAGGAATGCTGCCCCTGAGCTCTCCTGCTTTAAACAACCATTCCCATAATCCTTTGCTCCTACAGGGAAATCAATAGGCCCATGTCCCGCGTGCTAACGAATCGGGGTTTTTAATGAATCCACCATTTGCATTTAAAAGTAACCAGGGAAATTAGGAGGTTATGTCTCTATTTTTTATTTATTATGTACATATGTGGGGGTGGGGGGGATAATTTATGAGAAATGTAAATGTAAAACTTTAGGTAAATAAAAAGAAAAAGGAGGGTAGCTTTGATGTATTTAAAGAGGTCAGGAAACAGTACACTGTTCAGGTTTTAATATTAAGTGAATCTGTCCCCTTGGTGATGCTGGTGTGATTCCAGTGTCTTTGTCTGAAGACTCACCCCAGGATCGTCGCCGGCCCGTGGACGTCATGCGGTATGACGGAGCGGAGCGCGCTTGCGGGTCCAGCGCCGAGCCGAGCCGGGGTATCCCACAGGATTCCCTTTCCCAGCCGGGCAAGACCCGCGAGTGCAGCACTCCGCCATGTCACGTTAATTAAGCAATTACTTTAATTAACACATGAATTAATTCCGTCGCATAGCCAGATACCCAAAGCACCTTAAATAACTCCCAGTCTCATGATTTATGGCACCAGCTCCGATATGGTTCAGTGACCTTCTCAGGGGGACAGAGCTGAGGACACTTTGGGGACACGGATGGCTGCTAATTTGGCACCGGTACCCGGCCCGGCGTACACCGGCAGTACTGTTCCAGCCACAGTGTCGGATGTACAATAACAAGCCTTTAACCGTGTGCTTTTGGAACTTGAAGAGTCCTACCTTATTGCGGTTAGTGTTCTTCTTTGGGAAACGAAAGGCCCCCAGATGAGAAAGTTCTACCTGATTTCCAGTATTAGATGTGGAGAAGACAGTCTGTATGTCTCCTGGGAACGTATTTGTGTCTTATTCTCTGTTTTCTATTTCACGTAACGTGATGTTTAGGTATCGTAGCCTTTCGCTTTCGCTGCCTCTGCTCCGGGCTTTCTGTTACACTTCCGAGTGGGGAGTTAAAGGCTTCAGTTCAAACGCACCACTCGCACCTTCCAGGAGTGTCTACAAATCCTCCCCCCCACCCCCCAACTCAGCTGGTGCTCCGGGAAGACCGTTTCCGAAATTATTTCGCCAAAATGTTCTTACGTCATGCTCCCGAATGGCAGGTGTCCGATTCCAAACAACCACTTCAGGATCAAATACGGTTAAACGTTAATGGAGGAATTTTAAAAGGTTTCATGTACGCCGAATGATGATTTATTTATTTACAGAATTTACACAGTGACCGTCATTGACCGGCTTGACGGGTTTAATTAAAATCCCACGTCTTGTTTTCTCACGTGAGTCGCGGCTCACGGGGAATGTTTCTGCTGCAGCAGAGAGGCGGAGTAGCCTGTGGCTACGCTAAACCACACATCAGGGAAAATCACTTCTTTACTCTGTCCGAACTGTGGAGCTTCGCCTCAGGGACACGGCTGGCTTGACGTTCGTCCTCCACCTTTGGCTAAGTGATGAATGGATAACATCGCCACTCTCTGCTGTCACCTCCCAAATTATTTATCTGCTCCCCCCCTTTGAGAGTTTGGCCGGACACGCAAACTGCATTATCTGCTTTTATTACCAAGGAACTTATCTGTTTGTACTTACTTGAGAAGTGGGAGACACACTGCTAGCTTTTAAGCCAGGAATGAATTCCTTGTATGGTCAAGGTAAAGTAAGGAAAGAGGAGAACAAGATGGGAAATGGCTCTTTCTGTTCGCCAGTCTCTGATACAGGGCAGGACATGTCTCTTTCTCTACTGTGGCCTTTAATACAGGACAGGAAATCTCTCTGTCTACTTTAGTCTCTAATACAGGACAGGAAATTTCTCTCTCTCTACTTTAGCCTCTAGTACAGGACAGGAAATTTCTCTCTCTCTACTTTAGTCTCTAATACAGGACAGGACATGTCTCTCTTTCTCTCTCTCTCTCTCTCTCTCTCTCTCTCTCTGTCTACATTAGCCACTAATACAGAACAGGACTCTCTCTCTGCTGTGCCCTGTAATATAGGACAGGAAATGGTACTCTCTTCACAGCAGCCTTTAGCACAGCACAGGAAATAGCCATCTCTGAACTCCGGCCTCTAATACAGGACAGGAAACAGCTCTCTCACCATCCTGGTCTCAGAACAGGAACAGGTACAGACCAGGAAACTCCAGCAATCTTACACTGCAACGATGGCCGGACAGGAACATAGTATGTGTGCATTTGTGCTTACGGAACATGCTGTACCGAAGGCATGCTGTATTCTGTGTGGTATGTAAAGCCCGATTTAGAATTCGGGAGGGAGTCAGGCGTAGGACACGATGTCAACATCATGCAGCTGTTTCCTCAGAGCCGCACAACGCGCTGTCTTACACAGTTCTGGGGTGTTGAACCATGCATGGGGGTTCGGGGATGTCGGTGAGAGTGTAATGGAGTGCAGGGTCTCCTCGTCCACTCGCCTTAATCGCCCATGATTTCATAACACATCGGTTTTTTCAGCAATGAGGTGGGCAATTAATTATCCAGTTGCTGTCCCGGGGAGTGACTGGATGACCTTGTTTATTCTCGTTTTTTTCTCAGCTGAAGGAGCGGGGAGTTAGGGCACAGGTAATCAGGAATTTATTGAATGGCGCAAATGCACATTTCATTTTCATGGCAGTTTGAGGCCTGCTAAGCCCTCCTGCCCCCGGTGAGGTATTATGCTGTAATTATCTGGCTCGGGGGGGCCTCTGTGGCTTTGTCAGGTGACACAGCAAACCTCGCCTGCCTGTGGTCTCAGCCTGCGCCATCGTCAGCTGCCTAATTAACATGTAAACATGTCACACTCACGTCACACTCATGTCACACTCACGTCACACTCACGTCACGCTCACGTCACACTCACGAGCAGCCCCTACGTTTGCCGGATTCAGTTACAGCATAGCAACGGATGAAAGCTGTGTTCCTGTTAATCCCTGCGGTGATTTCCTTAACCCTGACTATGCATGTGTGTGTGTTACCCATGAACTCCTTAGTTATAAACTGACTGGTCATCCTTTTAGTGCTGATTTATTCAATTTATGGCAGTAAAATCGATATTTCCTTGCTTACTCTGGCCAGAAGCAGTGCAGTATTAGTAACAGCTGTCACCCCGTTCCTGGCATCACTTGTCTTCATGAAGGGAGGTTCTGTTCCACATCAGCTCTCGTGTTTATCTGTGGTCTGAAAGGCCACCTAATTTCACCACGTCACACACTAATCAGACTGTCCCCCAGACTGGCAGACACGCCGTGGTGACGCCTCCAGGTGGGACATGTCATCGCATCACCCGTATCAGCCTGTCAAAGGTCAGAGTGTGGAAGGTCACATTCCAGCAGGACATCCGCGGCTACGTCAGCCGTGCCGCCGGTCAGTTTGTAGTGAAACGCAGCTTTGGTTTGTGTGTTTGCAGATCATCTGAATGATTCAATTTCTGGAGTCTGTGGGAAGGAGATTCACAGAGCAAAACAATAATTATTACAAAGTATTATTTAAAATAACAATTCGACTGCGCTTATTATTAGTAGTAGTAGTAGCGACTGGGTAAAAATTGTGCCTCGTGTTAGAATTGCTCACATAACGAATGTACCTTGGATTACTTCCCTTAGAGTCATTTGTTAAAGTAAATTGCTATATGTGAGAGTGAAGATGAAAGGCACTCAAAGTTGTGCTTCGCAGAGGTGAAACCAGGCGTCATTTAGGAAGAATCAAAGATGCCACAACTGGCCAGAAGGGACCATTACCGTGAAAACTTTGGCCAGGGCTGGACGGGACCTCTCTCCCCAGGCCGAGCGCGGCTGCCGGGTTATTTATACTTCATTGTGGTTTTATCTGCAGTAGGGGTCTGAAGCAGGGATGAATTATGGAGGATTTTCCTCACCTGGCACTGAGGGAGTGAGGCCGAGGTTTGAAGGCCAACGTTACATGAGAAGGTTTGACACCCTGATTGTTTCGTCTCTGTCTGGTTCCGGGGCAGCACTGGGGTTGGGCAGGGGGGCCGGCATCTGGAAGTCAAGTTGGACCTTAAACATTACTGGCAGACAAGTCTTGAAAGCGCTTCTCTCGTCAGGTCCTGTCGGGTCATTCTTGACAAGTGTGTCAAGTCCGACGTGGCCGATGGTGCATTTGCACACACACACCCTCCTCGTAGGTAGCTGCATGCTCATATACTGCCCCCCGCCCCCCAGCCCCAGTCTCCTAGCACTCTGTACCCACTGGCTGGCAGAGACAGGCCCTTTGCAAGAAATTGCTTCAGTCAGAGGGAGAAGAACCCATTTACAATATGTGCTTTAGAACATCTCTCAGACAATGCATCCCAGATTAGAGGCAGTTTTGATTAATCTTTCATAAACATTTTCTAGTGCCTTGGCTCCAAGTCCTAGCAGATGTATGCAGAGTGCCTGTTCGGGTGTCATCTCGGAGAGTGGCGGAGGGTCCTCACCGCGAAAATGACACCGAATCAGCCGAGTGGCACATTAAAATTTATCGGCGAGTCGCACCGCTGCCACGATAGCTCCCGAAGCTTCCCTTTGAAATGTGCGTCACTTGTCCTCCGCTGTTTTTCTCCGAGACAGGAAGTCTCTTTTCTGTCCTCATCAATTCTTCACTGCAATTTGACGTGTGTTTAATTCATCTGCATTAGTTTTCTTGCATGGGTTGCGGCGGCATCCTCCTGTCTTTCCGCGAGCGTGTAAAATGAATGCAATCAATAAAGTGTATAT
>JAODKF010000039.1:42211-52854 GCA_026779585.1 Mormyrus proboscirostris | reverse complement strand
TTGGATGTGTTGCAGAGTAGCTGCAGTGTGCTGGCAGGCAGCCTTGGGCATGTCATGTGACCAGCGACCTGTAAATGACCCCTCCCCCCCCACTCAGGCCCAGTTTCAGCGTGTTGGCTTTGCAGGAGTCGGGTTGAGACGGCACTCTGTTCGACGCAAAGGGCATGTCCGGCTCTCTCTTGGGCAGGATCCAAACACGCACGACCGCAGCATGCCGGATTCGTCTCTATGGAGGGGGATTGGATCCGTTATCTGCCGCGTAATTCTGAGCCCAGACGTGTGAAAGTCGTGCGGCGGACAGAGTCCGTTTGGACGGGAGCCCTTTTATAAAAAGAACGTGTTCAGATATTGTAAACGGTTCATGGTGTCTTTTTGGCGCTTGTAGCCGCGTCCGCAGACGGGTGCATCGATGCTTGAGGGAGCCGAACGTCTCCTAGACGACCATCCTCGGCAACACCCACCTCCGCCGGTCGCTGGTGCCGTTACTCCTTAACATTGCTCGCAGCGGTCTCCCCCTCGCCAGACGTCTCGCCTCGTGTATCTAAACCCTTCGGATCCTAAACCCGTGACCTTCCGGTGATTCCCATTCCATGCCTCCTAGAACCTAGTACACCCTCTCCTGCTCGCTAATCAGGTTTGGTTTGGGAGGGGGGTTAACAGGCCCCTGAGTGGGTTACAGGGCCTGTTCATCTTCTGATGGCTGGATGGGTTTTTGGTTCCGTCTGCTCAAACCCGTGTCCGCAGGATGCTCACGTAGAACCCGCGACGGTTCTGATCCAGCAGGGGGGCCTGTGTGCACTGCCGTGGACCCAGTCGGCCTGCTGCACATCGACAACGTCAGTCTGCTCATCGCTGCCCCCTGTGGGTGGAGTCAGGCTGCTAATCTTACCCGCTAATCTTACATCAGGACCAACTGATGTGTGGTGTGTGTGTGAGAGAGAGAGAGAGAGAGAGATGAACAGAAAAAGATTCAATAGGCAGCAGGTCAGTTTCTGTACGGTGGTATTTCTCTCCATTTTGCTACATTTCACTCCTTTAATGAAGGTAAACGCAGAGTCTGGTTAACTCGTCCGGATGCACGCCCCTTTGATTGTCACGTCCATCTTTTCCCTCTGGTTCGTTGTGTAGCCTCTCTGCTTTGTTCCTTCGTGTCTGGCACGCCGTAATGTTTTGCTTATGAATATTGATACGGGGACTGTATATTAATGACCCTCCGCGACCTTAACCCTATCCTCATTGGCTCGTCGGCGACTATCCGCAGCCTCATGAATATTAATCCGCCTCGGTAACCTCCATTACCCTAATCTCTCCCGTCTCGCCTCCCAGAAGGGCCTGTCGCCATGGTAACCCCTTCGCCAAACTCCTTCAGACCCCGGGAGGAATATGGTTAAAAGACAGAAAGCTGGGTCTTTGTGCATGGCGGCGCCGATGGAGGATTACACGCACTTTACACGAGTGTTTGCGAGCGCGTCCCTGGTGCGTGAATCGGCGCGATATTTACAGTGTGTCTCGTCTAGCTCCCTCCTAATCCCGCGGCCTTTTCCACCCGCTCCGCAGATGCCGACCCTGCAGAGGACGAGCCGGCGGGCCGGGAGCCCGGTGACGAGGACGGCTGGTTCGGCAACGCCTCAGATACGCCCTCGGAATCGTCCTATGGGGACATGCAGGATGACCTTCAGGCGACCCCTGATGGACCCCCCCGGCCGGAACAGGACACGTCGGCAGAGAGCTCCCTGGGCTGCCCCACGCCGGTGCCCCGGGCTTCCCTGGACCTACTAGGGTTAGAGGGGGATGCGTTTCGGGCAGGATCCTTCGCGGGGCAGGATGCCCTGGTGTCCCTCTACCGGGATGCCTCGCAGGTGCTGGGCAAGCCATTGAACAGCAACTTACGGCGCCTCCTGGAGGTGGGGGAACTGAGCCTGCAGGCCGGTGGCACAGACTCACCGCCCCCCCTGGGCCTGGGCCCTGGCCTGGCCATCCTGCCACCTTCCCATCATGCCCAGCAACTGAGCGCACTCGCCCGGAAGCTGGCCTGCGGCGGCGGTAACAATAACAGAGGGTCTGCGACTGGCTCGCCTGCCTCCGCGGCCCCCCCGGCCGCCATCAAACAGGAGCCCTGTGACGGAGGCGGGACTGGCGGCTTCGTGTGGCCCCCCGGGGCTGAGGTGTGGCCCCCATCTGGCTGCTCTGTGCCCAGTAGCAGTCTCTCGCCAGACTCAGCCATCCAGAAGCTGAAAGCGGCTGCCAACGCCGTGCTGCAGGACAAGGGCGCTGCGGCCGCTTCCTCTGCTTCCTCCACCTCTTCGTCTTCGTCCTCGTCCTCGTCCTCCTCGTCCTCCTCATCCTCCTCCATTCCGGCCACTGGTGGGCGCTCCGAGGAGGCAGCAGCAGCCGTGCGCTTTGACGCCTTCGGTTCGCCATTCAACCCGCAGTCGGCCAGCTCCACACTGGCGGCGCTGTCCAAGAAGGTGAGCGAGAGGGGTCTTGCCGGGCCCCAGGCAGACCCCCAGGCCTCCACCGGCTCCTTCCTCTCGCTGGTCTCCCGCACCTCCTCCGCTGCGCTCCTCAAGGAGGTGGCCGCCCGTGCTGCTGGGAACCTCCTGGCCGACATGAAGGACCCGCCGCTGACGCCAGCGCCCCCTAGCGCCACGGAGGATGTCAAGCCCCTGCTGGAGAAGAGCCAAAAGCCCCCGACTTCCAGCCAGACTGTGGACCTGCTCTTGCCCTCCACCCCTAAGGGGAGGGCCAAAGCCAACAGCAGCCAAGGAGGTATCGCCCCCCCACAGGCTCTCCGTATTAAACCTCCTTTAAGTTGAGCCTGCTGTGTGAGTGTGTGTGTGTGTGTGTGTGTGCGTGCTGGGGGGGGTGGGAGTAGTGTTTTTTCCTTCTTAAAACGCAGCAGAGGTGAAAGGTCACAGCCTCTAATGCAGCCTGATTCAGAAAACATCGTCCCTCCCTCCTCTCACTCGACACTGGGGTTTTTATAGCTGTTTTTTTCACTCCTTTTTTCTCCATTTCTCTGCATTTTTCTCTGCCTCATCCCCCCCCCCCAATAGAAATAAGATGTTATGTTTATGTCACATTCCCTAATCTAGCAGCCAAAGTTCATGCCTCCTCTCCTACTCTGCAGAAATGTTTCTACAGATTCTGGAAGCGGAATTCCGGCCCTCGTCTCGGCCGCTTCGAACCGGCGGTCGGGTGTCTTTGATTAACTTCCGCGGCCCCCTCAGTACCCCCCCCCCCCGGCCTCACTCCTGTGGGATGCGTAGCGGCCAAACGGAGCTCTTGACGGTCCAGTACGCCGGATCCGCGGGGGGTCTCCACTGGGCCCGATGGGGCTCATTTTCGGAGTGAGGAGCAGCCTGCAAAGCCGGCCTGTCAGCCTCAGCTCCTCGCACGGGCAGCGGGTGGCCACCTCACTAGCCTCCCTTCCAGCCCCCCCCCCCCCCTTCAAATTCCAAGCCAAACATAGCGATCATACTTTCCATTTCGTGGGCGCGAGGTGCATAGCTGGCAGAGGCGCCGGCTGCCGCGGCTGTACCTTCCTGACGCGTCCGCAGACAAAAAGGAAATTAGCAAGTTTAAACCAGCCAGTGGCATGATCCCAAAGACGAGAGGTGGCTCAAACACCGAGAGAGAAAACGCATCAGCACCGACGAGGTTATTCAAAAGAGCGCAAGGCACTTAAAATGCTAGTTAAGCAATTATAATGTCACTCTGTTAGCGATTTTTATTTTATTTTGTTTCCTTTGCCCTGACTGAGAAGGATTACCTGAAATGCTTCTGTCTGTGTTCTGTCCTATAGGTTTATAACGAGACTTAATTTGTTTGAAATACTTTAAATAAACTGATCATGTCATTCATAAGCATGCATCTCATTATGTTCTGGTGGGGGGGGGGCTGCTGATCCGTAATTGGTCCCCGTGGCTGTCGGTTAGTCCGTGAAGACACGGAGAAGTGGCAGCGTAGGCGGGATGCTGGTTCGGGACCCAGGATGGGTTTGCGGCCGAGCTTCGCGTTTTCGCGGACGAGCCGCAATGTTAAGGAGGAGTTTCTCTGACTTTCTTAGACATAGTTTGCCGTCTCCCTATCAAAACTTTGCGTGATAATTACACCCATGTGTACGGTAGAAATAGAAGAAAACACGGGCCTCTTTCCCTGATGTCCGTCTGCCAACATGCTGAGGATCCTTAAAAGTGGCTTTATGTCCTGTGTGTGTGATTATAAAATTGACCCTTTAATGTAGATTTTTAACCTCGGAAGCAGTTGCTCTCCGGGATTCAAACCTGCACTCATCTGGCGGACACTCCCCAGTTTGTCATTAATAATAATGCTAATTGCCTTGATGGCTCCTTAATGACGGCGCCACCTGCTGTCCGCAGGCTCTCCAGAGGACGGGGGGAAGCCCTTCCAGTGCCCTGTGTGCGGCCTGGTCATCAAGCGGAAGAGCTACTGGAAGCGGCACATGGTGATCCACACGGGCCTCAAGAGCCACCAGTGCCCGCTGTGCCCCTTCCGCTGTGCCCGCAAAGACAATCTCAAGTCCCACATGAAGGTACAGGTGCCTTGGCTTCATATATCGCGTTTCTTCATTAAGAAGATATTCAATAAAATCAGAAAACAGTATGTAGACGATGTGTAGCTCAGAAAGTTGGGTATCTGAGCCCTAGTCCAGCAGGTTGTGATTTCGAATCCCATAGCCAGGACAGCAGTCATATCAGTGGTTGGGAAGGAGCAGTGCCCTTAATTCCACATGCTCTAGGGCAGGGGTCTCCAAATCTGGTCCAACAGAGCTACTATCCAGTAGGTTTTCTATTCTACCTGTTTGATGAGCAGCATCTGTTCCTGGTATTTACCTGAGATGTGGTTCGTCAGAAGCCAGGTAGAGTAAAAAAAAAAACCTACTGGACAGTAGCCCTCCAGGACTGGAGACCCCTGGCCTAGGGCCACTGGCTGATCCCACTCCCTGATCCCAGACTTTCTTCTCCTGTCCTTTGCTTTGCGAAAATGTATCTGCTAAGTAAAGATGTCAGGTAAACGGTGACAACAGCAACCAATCAACAAAGTTTTAATGAAACACTGGAATGCTATTGGTGCTATTTGATATGGTGTCTTGTGACCTGAACCTGATTGGCTGGCGCTGATCCTTGCCCCGCCCCCCCAGGTCCACCAGCACCAAGACCGTGGGGAGACCTTCCACTGCGAGCTGTGCCCCTTCACCTCCTCGCGGCACTTCAGCCTGAAGCTGCACATGCGCTGCCACCAGCACTTTCCCCGCTCTGAGGTCGCCGTCAAGGAGGAGGTCGCCACAGACACCGAGGCGGAGGCCGGCACTGAGGAGGAGCCCGTGGGTGGAGTGGGCGGCGCCGTGCCGGGGCCATCGCCGTCTGAGCACCTCCGCGTCAAGGAGGAGCCGCAGGAGCGCGACGTCTCCACACCGGCCTCCTTCTCCCTCCACGGGGACCCCCCCAATGTCAAGTTCAGCCCCCCCGGTCCGACCGCGGCCTCTCTTTTCAGCCCCGACATTTCCACCAAGACGGCCACCGACCTGCTCATGAAGATCTCAGGTATGGGCCGGTGGGGGGGGAGCCGGGGGCAGGCGGGTACACCAGATTCTTGGACCTTAAGGTGGGGGGAGCATGACAAAGGCCACAGTTCATGTAGACCACCCAACCTTATCATTAGCCATTGATGTGTTTTGACTTGATAAGTGACATGGGAAGGGGCCAATCAACATTCAGCTGGGGCTAATGCCCTTGTAGCCCCGCCCCTGGCTTCAGGTAAGCTGGGGTGTTTCTCAATGTGTGCTTGACCGTGTTCTTGTCTGCCCATTTTCCGTCATCTTCTGTTGCCGAAGACCGATCCTAATACTAAGAACAGAAGTACAGAGGACGGTAAAAATCCCCGATATTCCTCACCAAATGAAATCAGCCCCATGATTCATCGCGCCCCAAGTTCTTGGGAGGAAAGTTAGCAAGACCAGTCCTGGCAAGACCACAAGTATGGTCTTTGCGTTTTTGGTATTGAGAAACTTCCATGGTGACCCCAAGCTGCCATTTTCGGTTTGATACGGACTTCCCAGCATGCCTTAGGGCTCTAATCGGCTTAGGACTTATGGGTACTGCCCGGGTTGTAGAAACAGGTTCTCGCCGGCACAGGTGGTCTGACTTGGTGTCGTCCTTACCCGGCTTTGCCCACGGGGGCGGCCCAGCCCTGCAGAGGAAGCCCCGGGTGCTGAAAGAGCAGCTCACGGAGGATCTCAGAGCTCGTTGGCGCTGCATAATTACACTGCCAGCGCCGAAAACACAGATCATTAGATTAATTAATAACTCCATGCATAATTCATCATTAGAAATGAATCGCATTTGGGGAGGGGTGCTTATGCCGCCCTCCCTCCTGGCGCCCCATAACCCTTATAGAGTGTGGGAGGCGGGGGGTGACTCTCCCATCTGGTCCCAGGAGACAATAATGTTACATAAATAGACTCCAATGGGGCAATGGGGGGGGGTGTTTGGGGAGGTATAAGTGAGTAAACAGGCAATAACACTGGTGCTGTGTCACTGGGGGCCGTTGGTTCGGGAGGAGGTGCTATGCTGAGTCAGAGGTGGGGCTGAGTGCACAGACTACCTCCCCCCCCCCCGGCACGGGGATCCATCACCTTGGCGCCACTGGCAGCGTGCAGGCCCGAGAGAGCCTTTCCCAGAATCCCTCAGCAATCCCGCCTGAACTTTCCACGACCCCCGACTTCACAGGAACATGCTTCGGGTTTTTTGTCCCTCCCTGCTTGCTGTTGCTGGTTTAAAATGGCCCTGTTCGGTTTAACTCTGTCGCCTGACGTCCGCAGGGTTTGGTTTTTGGGTGAAACACTGTGGGTCAGCGGCTGACATGGGCGTGGGAGGATTATGGGTAGGAAGAAGATTCGGGACATCACTAACGCGGGGGGGGGCAACTTTGAGCACCAGCGGGAGAATTCCGCATCATTCTGACTGCAGCGCGGCATGGATTCCGCCGGATAGCCACGGTGTTTGTGGCGCCCTGGCCGGGAGTGACCCCATATGGGGCGGGTGCAGAGGATGTAACCGGGCAGGCCGTGTGCCGAGCGTGCCAGCGCTGTCTGGTCCCACGCGGCGCGACACGCTCCTCATTAGAGGACGTCCTTCTGGGCTCCGCCCGCTGACATCGGCCCACGTGGCGCTTCCAGCTGGCGAGGGCAGCCGACAACCCCCCTGCCTGTGCCCGCCCCCCCCGCTCACGCCCCTTCATTGATGAGCCCCTTTTTTATCCAGTGTGGGCTGGTCATATGTGCGCTCGGTCGCGCGAGCTGGCAGGAGAGTGGTTAACAAGTGATCCTGGTGATTCGGGATCTACCCCATGATAGTGGCGCCCCCTGTTGGGCAGGGCCGCTGAACCTCCCCATCCGGATGCTGTCGGCTCCCTGCTGGCTGCTCGCCACACGCACGTCTCTCCGCGTCTCTCGTACCCACAGCAGGGATAACCGGAGCTTTCGGCTCGAGAGCAGCCGTGTCGGGGGCCATCTGTTCCGGCCCGTCCGCTTATTAATTCTTCATCTGATCTGCCACCCACCCCCCCCGAGTAACCGAATCCCTTTTATTTATCCGTATGCCGTCGCAGGAGACAAGGCCGCGTTTTCAGGCCGCTGCGCCTGGCGGCTGAGCTAGATATGCCGGTGTCGCTGCCCCCCCCCCCCCAACCTGGAGTTTCGTACTGAGCCTGAGGGCCCCCCCTTTCAGGCTGAGCCCAGCAAATCTTGCTTAGACTGGCTGCTGGTGCTGCAAGTGACGCTGAGGGTCCCCTCGAAATACAACCCCCCCACCAAAAACGACTCTTCTCCTCCTACCCGTAGCGGCCAATCAGAAAGAAGCCCTGAAGCCCTCCCTCTTCATGAAGGAGGAGCCCGGCTCTGAGGAGGTGCAGTCGGGGTACGGGCTGCATCAGGAGGGGCCCACCCCAGGGCCTGCTGAACGGGGCCCCCAACCCCAGGAGACGAGCCCACTAGCCAAGAACTGTCTGCTGAACCAGGACATCAGAGTGAAGGTGGCGTCTGAGCTGCTGATTAAGCTCTCAGGTGGGTCTGCCTCACCCCCTATGCCCCCCCCCGGCTCGCCGCTTTGCCCATCTCTCCACCCGCCCTTCTGTCTTCTCTTTTTCTGGAAGTTTCACTTGGCCTGCAAAATTGACCTCAGGGACTGTTCCCAGAATTCAGTGGGGTTTTTTTTTTTTTTTTTAAAGCCTCAATTCTCAAAAAGAGCCCTTTTTAAACATCTTGGTGCTCAGTAGCATTTAAACAGAGGAAAGTCCACAGAAAGGTCTATCCCCCCCCCCTCCCCAAAAGCGCACGGATGTTTCTGTTTGTAATCTCAAATGAATAAAGCAGACTCTCTTTAAGCCCTTTTTTTTAAAAGTTTTGCTTCTTTAAATGACACATTCACAACTTGCTTTGGTACAAAATATACTGAAACTGTTCCCAAAGGGTGACTAGTAAGCTAAAAGCTAAGTGCAGATTACTACTTACCGTTCTGGAAAAATGCCCCGTTTTAACGCGGTTGCTTAGCGTGCTATAAATGTTGATGTGGGGTGTTCTCGTGTGTGTGTGTGTGTGCGTGTGCGTTACACTGTCACTGCGTGTTGTCATCCAGTGTTTTGTTGCCATGGGTATGTGTGTGTCAGTGAATGAGCCCCTTTAAAAAAAAAAATATACGGTGGAAAAATGCCCCCGCCCCCCCCCCCCCCTGGCCTTGGCCTTGTCGTTAGTGGAGTTTTCTAGAATGTGGTCGCCATAGAAACCTGAGGTCTTGAACTTGGACAGAATGTCAGGAGGGACAAATCTGATGCGTCTTCGAATGCCCCCCCCCCGACCGAGGGGCCCCTCTCATGGAACGGCGTGGGAGGATCAAGGCCAACGTTACTGTGGGGAATTCCAGAAAGTACCGCTGGAAGGTTTCAGAGACCAGCGCAGAAACCTCAACCCCAACCTTAACCCCTACCTGACTGAAAATCTCTGCGAGTCTGCAGACGCCAGCCGCCTTCGTTGGTGAGGCTGGCTAATGCTCTAAACGTCACCAGAAATGAGTCACACGCCTACAGCCGCTTGGCCTTTGGGTCGCCGGCGGCATCTATCTTTAGGATATTGTTGAGGAAGTGGCTTCTCGCTGGGTTGTGATCCTCTGTAGTTCCGAGTTTACTAATCTGTTAATTCTTACGGTTACCATCCAGGGGTCAATTAAGGAGCGCAAACTAACCCAGTGTTGAGGGTGGGGGGGGTGGCCTACTTTCTCCACACCACCTCTGAGGTGGAACTGTTCCGGTCCCATCCCGCCACCATGACAGCTGGACCAAACCTAGGGTCATGGGGGGGGGGGGTGGGGTGGGGAATCTATACTTAAAAAAGAAAACATGAACCAGCCAGCAGGCAGTCGGGTCATGACCCAGGATGCTGGGCACTAGCTCACCTTGTCGCTTCTGAATTTGGTAAATAAAAGCACAAATATCGTTTTTTTGTAGAAGCATTTATACACAGGAATTATGTACCCAAATGACCTCTGCTGGACCTCCCGCTTTTTGGTTGTCAAAACACTTTCCCTGACTGGAATGAAAGGGGCCTTTCTGTCCTAAAATAAATACGTTTACCTCTTGATTTAATCCCCCCGCCCCAATTTCTTATTTAGTTTCTTATTAAACATGGACACGTTCCTCTGATACGCAGGGACTTTAATTGGGTTGAGAGGCGTCCTTCCCTTATTTCAGCTTCCTAGACGTTAACATCTGTATGCCCCGACAAGATGGAGCCTTTTACCCAAGAGCCCCTGGGGGGGCGTGACTCTAGGGTCGATGTGGACCTTAAGCGTGAGGCAGTGAAGGCTTTTCTGTCTGTGGTGTTTATAAATGACACTTTTTTAGAAGTTTTTTTTTCCCCCGCAATGTGATTGGAGGAAAGTTACCCGCCTGTTGGATCTGGCCTTGGCGAGAGAGAGAGCCCTCGGTTACCCTGCCGTTGTCACGTGACTCATCCCCCCTGATTCTAAAAGGGTCGCCAGGTGAGGGAGGAAGGCAGCTTTGCGTGACGAGGACGCGGTCACTTAAACACGGCCGTCCCCGTGAGTCTGCCGGGGGGACAGTGGTGACGTCAGGCCTGCTCCCTGATTGGCGGGCGGTAGAATTAACAAGTGGGGGCCAGCGGACGAGCTGGATTTGGACGGTGTGGCGTCAGAAGCGGAAGGGCTGTGGATCCTCGGCGTGCCGGCAGTGTGTGCGAATGTGTGGCATCCCATAATATGTGTAGGCTTAGGTGTGAAAGTACAGAGATGACGATGTGTCCCGTGAGCTTTGGTGCTGCGGGTGGGCATTTATTAAACCCGGATATGGCGAGATACTGCATTAATACCGTGTTATCTAGCAGTCGCCGCGAGATAGCGAGTCCCCCCCGTCAGCCCCCCACCCTGTTCGGGCTGGGCCGGCCCATCCACGGACCGCCCCGTCATTGGACCCAACGAGGCACCGCCTCCGGGAGGCGAGCCTCTCCTCCTTTGTCCTTGCCGGGGCAGCGCGGCCTCGCCGTGACACGCAAGCGCCCAGCACGCTTCTCCACCCCCCAACCCCACCCCCCCCCCCCCTTGAAGCGGCTG
>JAODKF010000038.1:24344175-24354734 GCA_026779585.1 Mormyrus proboscirostris | reverse complement strand
CCCCCCCCCCCCCCCCCCCCCCCCCCCCCCCCCCGTAGGGGCAGCAGTACACTGCATTTGTGGGCACCATCCACTTCCCCAATTTTTTCCCAGGTATGGCTTGAGATGGAGGAATGGAACAGGACAGACGGTGACAGGAGAGACGGTGACACGAGGGACGGTGAAGGGACGGTGAAGGGAGATGATGACGGGAGTGTAGGTGACAGGAGAGACGGTGACGGGAGAGACGGTGACGGGAGAGACGGTGACGGGAGGGACGGTGAAGGGAGATGATGACGGGAGTGTAGGTGACAGGAGAGACAGTGACGGGAGAGACGGTGACAGGAGAGACGGTGACGGGAGAGACTGTGACAGGAGGGATGGTGACGGGAGAGACGGTGACGGGAAGAATAGTGGAAGGGAGGGACGGTGATGGAAGAGACGGTGGAAGGGTTAGTGACAGGGGAGATGGTGACAGACCCCCTCATCATCCCCACACCTCCTCCCTTGCCCAGATAACAGTACTCATGTTTTGACAGCAGTTTAACAAGAGCCATTATCTCGATACTGGGGTGCCTGGATATCATGTCTAAATAATAGCAATTTAATCTCTTTAAGAGTAACATCACTCTAGCAGAGCATTTCACAAATTTCAGGGGCTTTTATTTCCTCTGTTCAGTAGAGGGACGCTTGTTATGCAGAGACACGAAACAGCTTCACTGATACTGCGGTGCTTGAGGCATTGGACACACACTTCCATATCTTGCCCAGGTGTCCTGCAGGAAGCGTTATCTAAAACTATTCTGGGCAGTTCCCGTAGAAGTTTGGTAGCTCACATTGGGGAGGATTGCAGAAGCATAGCTGTCACAGGCTCAAACTAACCCTGTAAGCAGGATGCTACACGGAAACATGGATTGATGCTGGTTTTGTCACATGTCTCAATCCAGACTTTTTCTAAGCCACATCGCAGCATGACGCTTAGAGCACAGGGTGTCCTCCTGGATATCTTTGGTTTTTTTCCAAAGAAACACAAACCTCCAAAATGATCCTCGTTTGATTTAGTTTATAGCTAAAAGAGTAATGTGTGTTAAGCAAAAAAAATTCTCAGAATGTGAATGTTATGGCCTTGTCATGTGCCCCGTTTTAGCCCACAGAGGTAAAGGTCACAAGTATATAGATCTGTGTCCTATCCTTGGGATCAACATGAGCTTTATTTAGCGTTTATCATTTGAGTCGCGGAAATGAGTGTCACCGTTGCCGCTGCGAGCAGACTGCCAGCGACACGGCCGCCCCAAAAGCTGCCGGGCCCTCTGCGCCGGCCAAGTGCCCCACGCTGACCGCCTCCCCCTCGTCGGCCGGGTCCTCCTTCGCTTGTTCTTGGCAAGTCGCAAGGAGAAGCCAATGGCACAGCTGAGGCCCGAAGCAGAAAATCCTCTGTCCGGGCAGAGGACCAAGCGAGAGGGGTCAGCGTGGGGCACCGGCTGCCCCCAGGGCTCTGGGGCCAATGTGACTTTCAGCTTTGTACTGGCCCCCCCCACACACAGATGGGCACGGTCGGCACAGGAAGCCGCCTGCTCTCAAACTGCTCCAGCTTGCCGTCGCCCCCACGCCTTGACTCTATTAAAGGCCTCGTTATGCCTCCATTAGTGGTAATGATAGGATGTGAAGAGAGGGAGGGGGAGAGAGTGCAAAGGGGGGGGGGGTGCTGCCCTCTCTGTTCTGATATTCATCCTCCTTCAGTGTGTGATACAAACAGCCAGGATATGCCTCCCCCATCCCTTTCTCTCTCAGGCGGGTAACTCATCTCTTTCATGGTAATCAACCATATACTGCTGGCTTGTTTTATCCAATTGCCTGTTCAAGTCTGTTTGCATCATGTGCAGACTGCTCTCTGATATTTCCCCTTTTATCGTTTACCCATGTTTTTTTTTTTTTTCTGGGCTTAGATCCCCTTTGTTTTTCTTAAGCAAAGTAGCCACGCCCCGATAAGCGCTGTGCATTTGACATGGTGTCACAGTGTGATTCGCCCCGGCGAGCATGATCACCTGGCCCAGGGTCACACCGCACGCGCTCGTCTTCCTCTAGGCGTCATCGACTTCCTCGTCAGCCAGCACCCAGCGGCACGAGTCCTGCGTGATCATGTGGTCTTCAAGATCGTTCCCATGCTCAACCCCGATGGTGTCTACTTGGGAAACTACCGGTAAAGTCCCCCACTCACAACCTCGACCTCATCCTTCCTTGTTCTTCCTTGATTGGAGTCATACTTCCATATTGTGTATCATGTTCATACGTGATATATTATCTGAAGCAGCAGTTTCACCTACGAACTCAGGTTTGGAACCAACCAACCATCTTTTGCTGATCAGAGCCTGGAACCTATCTTTGGCACAGGGAGATCAGGCAGCACTAAGGGAGTAATGTCGGAGTACACCACTAGGGGGCACTGTGGTGGGAAGGTGATATACATATACCAAGGGAGTGGTTTGGTGCTTACAAATTAAAGACTCTCACCAACCCTTGAGGTGAGAAGCAACCTATTACAAGTAGGTTGTAATAACGTCTAAAAGCCGCATGTGTATTTGTCCAAAAAATTTGCATATTATTACATTCAGTAAAGGTAAATATAGTCAAATAATTAAACGGTAAGCATATAAAGACAGAAATAGGTTGTTTATGCTACCTGGTAACATAAACCCACTAAACGAGTCTTATGGCGATGTGCACCAATCGCAGCTTAACTAGAGTGCATCTCAGATCTGTGGCCAGCACCCGTGTTTAATCAGGCTGTAGTTTAAAGCCGGCTGTGTACAAACCTCAGAAGCCCTGTGAAGGCTTTGGACGGAGGCTGGTCACTTGAATGTCAAACGTTAGGTCTGAAGCTCACTAGCAGCAAAGCTGACAGCGCATCTGAAATGCTGCCTGCCCTCAGCCTGCTATACCAAGTTACACATAATGGTGGGTAACTCACCGTCTGCTGTAGATATCTTATAACAGCGGTCACTAACAGGTGGACCGCGGTCGTGATCCGGACCCAGAAGCTGTCCCATACGGACCCGGACCGATAGAACAGAAAGTTATGGTTTAAAACCTGACGGGACACTTCTATTTTCACCGGCGCGGCTTTTGTAGTCTTTTCGGTAGTATGGCACTAGAATCGCTGCTTCCCACGCCAATGAACGTCAAATTCCTTTAACCGCAGAACGTAATTCGGCATTTGCAGCTCGTTTTCTTCGCTAATGTTTTCAGCATCTGGCATGTCACTCACAATTTTATACTCGCGTAGGAAATCTTACGGCAAATCTACATTATTCCATTATAAACCTAAAATAAGCTACGTCAGATGTATATTTACACGGTTAAATACAAAAGCAGACTATTTACAAGGTAACTTACATATGTATGCAGACATCTCGAAATGAATTATACTGAATTAACTTGATTTCACAGTCAGGTACTGATTGCATGCAATGTTGATACAACTGATAGGCTACTTAAATATACATCGCATTAAATAATTAGACATTATGATCTTCCGGACCTTTGCTTCAAGATATTTTCTATAACTGGACCTCTTTAAATTTTAGTTGAATACCCCTGCCTTATAAGAATGAACGCAATCAGCGTTAATGCCTGAGACCAGTGGCAACAAAGCAAGGGAGCTAGATGGCAGAATTCGGGTTTTATTTTTAATAACAGTAGTAGTATTTCACAGGAACTTTGTTTCTGTCATTTACTTGCAATCCCGAAAAATCTCTGCTCCGTTGGCTCTTCCAGAGGGCACTGTGAGTCTGCTGAGGGCTGGCTATTCTCAATTTTTTTCTGAAAATTTGTCTGGATGTAAGTATTTATTTTTCTGCTCGCCCCATTATGTCAAAAGAAGCTCTTTTTAATGCACATTTTGACATAGCTGCATTCAGGAATATAAAAAGAATGAAGCAGTTTGATCTGTATGAAAATAAGTGCCTATAGCAGGCGGTAGGACATTAATTGCACTGATTTAGAAAAAAGAGTAAAGAGAAATAGCTGTAATTATATATGCGGAAACACTTTAACTCATCTGAAGATTTATAGCTAAGCAGGACCAAATGTTATAGATTTGAATTAAGTTGCGGGGGATTAAAAGGGAAGCAGTCAATAGGGTCTCATCCCCCTCATTTCCTCCCCCTCCCTTTATTTCCAAACATTAGCCCTTAGATTAAAAAACGCTGGCGCTCCACTTTCTAACTTTTTTCGCGGTAATGTTCTCCTAGAGAGCCCAGGGCCCATGCAGATGTTTCTCTGATTTTGCTCCCCGTCGGCTGTGGACGACACCCCCGCCCCCCAGTTTTTTGTCATGTTTTCATGTGACAGTTTTTCTCTCTTTTTTTTGTTAACAATTCTGTCTCTGTGCCCAGTTGGCCAGCCTCCCCACACATTTTCACGTCATTTGGCAGGGCTGCAGTTTGTGGTCTGTGGGTGTCATTTCTACCTCCTCCTTTATGATTGATTTTACTGAACGGCACAGACCCAAGGAGCGCGCGCCGCTGAATGCATAAGCGTCTATCAAACGGTGTTTGCTGCTGCCATCTAGTGTTGGCTCTTATGTATTACACCATTTTGTGTCCGGAGAGCTGTCCTCAACGTGACCTATACGGAAGTTCATTTATTTACAGCTTTTTCAAATGTCGACACGCCGATCAGCGTCTGCAGCTGTCGATAAATCCCTGGTATTCATGGCAGTGGCATGTATGGGCACTTGCTTTGCTTTATTGAATTCATACCTGCTGACATCAGGGCACCCTGATGCTATGAACTGATTATCTGTGTGGAAATAATCTATTCACTCCCATTTGTACCACAGAAGCTCCCTGAAATGAACTGGCCAAAGAGTTCTTTCAGTCTCTTACATATACAAATATATTTATATCGATAGCATGATTTTTAAATCCCCTGAGCTGGCTACTTGCAATATTTTACATCCGTTACAGCAAAAAAATGGATGACACTCATGAGTAGATATAGGATTCGAGGTTTCCGATAATGCACGGGACATTTTAACAGTTCTGGTCTTAAATGTCCTGGAACATAAAAATATATGGAAGCTAGGAAGAACATTAAGGGTTATTTACATAGTCATACATCAAGTTCGGTGAAAGGCGTAAATTAGTCATGAAAAGCAGAAATGTGAGCAGAGAGAGATGTGATTTAAAAAAGTGTGTCTTTAGGGGACAGGAGAAGGTTATAAAAGACTGAACTGGAAATTCAGTGCACCGCCGGGGAGCTAGAGATTAGAAAGATTGAAATTTATAGATGTAGGAACAGAAAGATTGAAGAGATAGTCTGTCGGCAGAAGATGGTCTTGGGAGACAAGGCTGGAAGAAATAATGCAGTATATTGGGGGGAGAGTGATGGGGGGGGGGTCACCGGGGGAGTCAGCAAGCAGGGGGCTGAGGACCCTCAACGTGCAGCTGGCTAGAGGAACACAGGGGATGTCGGGCAAATAGAGGAAATTAGTAGGAGATGCGTTGGACAAGGGAGGAAATGGCAACTAAATGACTGAAGGGCTTCTCTGTCTTCCAAGGTGCTCCTTGATGGGGTTCGATCTCAACCGGCACTGGCAGGAGCCCTCCCCATGGGCACACCCCACCCTGCATGCAGTCAAGCAGCTCATCGTCCGCATGAACCAGGAGCCTGTGAGTTTCCGGCCAGCCCAGTGCGTGTGGATGCGCTTTAAAAACTCTTTGCTTCTGCTACTGCTTATCTGCTTTTATTTGTAAGACTCAGATGTGTGTGATTGTTCCCGGGCCAGTAGGAGGCAGAGAGAAGCTGACATTACTGTCACAGTCAGAAATACTGAATGAGAGCTTGATTGTGATTGGACAAGGGGTCCAGGGCCGGACCTCTTGCTTTTGGGTCTAGATACTCTAACAGATGAAGCTTTTTCATTGGGTG
This sequence comes from Mormyrus proboscirostris, assembly GCA_026779585.1. Taxonomy (NCBI): domain Eukaryota; kingdom Metazoa; phylum Chordata; class Actinopteri; order Osteoglossiformes; family Mormyridae; genus Mormyrus; species Mormyrus proboscirostris. The sequence goes on along the minus strand of JAODKF010000038.1, from coordinate 24,348,824 downwards.
AAATGTCTGTAATGGTGTCCTTCAGTCTACTCAGTACCACTAACAGGATGCTTAGCTGTGATACATTAAATGCATTTTCAATGGAATTCTGCTTGGAATGGAAAGGCCCAAAAGTAACCATCATCACAGATGTGTTCCTACTATGCAAAGGGTAACCTATCAAAAGCTAAAGAAAACAAACAAACAACAAACCAGTTTGTAAAAAATATATCGATGAGCTATCAATATCATTTGCATAACTACATGGCTTCCAGAGGACTCCCTACTCGAGTAAGTGACTGGCAGTTCCAAACGTGAACTGCAGCGCCCTCCCTGCACGGGAGGGTAACTGCATCACCCAGCTGTATCTTTACACATTTTGAAATCTGTCCTGATAGCATGTGCTCTCCTCTGCTGTACACACTGGTTTTGTATGTTTTACGGTAAAGGAAGCAGAGAAGGACCTCTGGCGGAGGAATCATTTGTGCTTTAGACGCCCCTACAGCAGTGTTTCCAAATCCAGTCCTTCGGCACGTTTTTGCTCCCTCTCAGGGAGCTGGGAGGGAGGAAAAAATGTGGAGCAGCTGGGGGTCCTTGAGGATTTTTTGGGAAACACTGACCTACAGGAAAGACCAGAGTCTGCTGTGTAGGGAGAGTCGGGGTCTGTGTTTCTTTGGGGTTGGTGCCTCTCTGTTTTACCTACATTGTTTTCCTTCTTCACAGAGATGTTCTTGCTGTCTTGTTAATTGAATGTAGAAACACCGGTTGCAGGATTACTGAAGGTTAGGGCCCATTCTGGGAGGTGCCTGCCCTTCGCTGTATGCTGAGATCCTGATAAGACCCGGGCTGCTTGGCTCCGCGCACAGGGGGATCCGCCCCTGGCTTAACCTTCAGCTGCGGCCCGGGCATGCTGATCGATGGGCTCAGTCATGGCAGACTGATCTGCCAGGTCCCTGCGGCTCCCACACACACGCAGGCGCACACACACACACACACACACACACGCGCACACACACGCAGGCGCACACACACATATACACGCAGACACACACGCACACACATATACACGCAGAAAGACACATATACTCGCATAGACACACAGACACACACACAGATACACAAACACCCCTGCTTTTATTTTCCCACCCACCCCGTCCTTGAGCCTCAGTAGGGGCCGATAGGATCCGCTACAGCGAACGGACAGCAGAGCACCTACTGACACGATCCACAGGCCCGTCATCAGGAAGCCGCGACGCACATGTGAGGGGGCCTCACCTGAATTTGCCGTAGGGTGGGGGGAGCGTACAGCCCAGGTTCCCCCTGAGTGCCTGGCAGACCAGTTTGCAGCAGAGAGATGGGAGAACATGCAGGAATCCAGTCAGCCGTGGTACCTTCATGTGGAGCCTTGAGTTATGGGCCACAGCGACTGTGAGATGTAGTCCAAGTGACTCCAGAGTGGTGAGAGAATGTTTATCGCATTAAAACCCAATGAAAGAGTGTAACCATGACCTTCTCGCATTCTGTCAGAAGTGACTGTTCCTTCTTATGACATTCAACCTGGGGGACCGACTGTTTCAGCAGTACGTATATTACACAGACTGGCCATTTATATTACCATCAAATATCACTCTAGAGGTATTTCCTCTCAGTGCATTTTTACTTTCTGTGTAGTTCTTAGGTAACCCAGACATGAAGCACTACTTTTTCCACACATCTTCATCTTTCAAAAGTAATCCACTTATTGGCCCACTCGAAGAGAAGATACCTGTTGCTTTTTTTGCCCCTAAAATATGAGTAAGAACTGTTTAAGCCTTTGAATAAAAAGAAAGAGGGTGAATAATATTCATTTTTGTCTTTGTAAGAGAAACGATGAAATGGTGGCAAGTGCAGTAATTAAAAGCGTTTAGCTGAAGCTTGTGAGGTGATCAAATTTTGATTCAGTCACATGACTGTATTCCCTCCAACTGGATTCTAGCTAATCTCCTCGGACACAGTGCTCAGATAAGGTGGCGCTGAAGGGCTCTCCGCCACGTGGCTCTGACCCGCGCTCGTGCCCTCGGTCCACTTCATTTCCTCCAATCCTGAGGGGTGCATGCTGGGGCGGGAGGCGCTGGTCCATATTAAAAACGTGTGTTAATGAGAATATTAATAACATGCCAGTGAAATTTTCACTGCACGGTGTCTGTGCACCTACCGGTGTGCCAGAGAAGGATTTTACCATCGTGCTATCTGCATTATCCCTCGAATTGTGAGATATTGTGAGATTTATCAGGCCGCTCGATTCGATTTCTCAGGATTTCACCCAATGCTTCTTGTCACACCCAATTTTCTGACTCTGCAGCAATCGGCCCAATTGAATGGAAGGCATTAAAGCCAGAGTGGGTCAAAAACAAAGATATGTATTTTTAAATCCAAACGTGAGCATAGAGGGGAAAATAACATCTCTCGGTGGCACTGAGATTCCGTAGTGTTTGTTTAACATAGGAAAAAAGCAATAATGAAAAAGAAATAAATGGATCCGTCTCGCAGCTTAAGTGATGCTTTTCCACTCCATTTATCAAAAGAAAAGAAGAATTGTTTTTGATTGGCTGATTACTGGTAACATTCATCATGCCCACCAATCTGACAGCGCCATTTTGGATAATTTGTTAAAGATGACAAAGGGGGCGCCGTTGCCATAGTTCATTTCTGACCTTTTTAATATTAGAAAATTAATTTTCCATCTGAAACAAATGTATTAGGTTCTGTCAGGTAGACTAGATGAATTTTGCACCTTGAACATCCCCACCCTGCTTCTTTTAATATACCCCCAGCCCCCCCCCCCCAACACGCACACCGCCCTGCTGGCCTGTGGATTTCTGTCTGCAGTCTTCTGAATTCGGAAATGCGCTCTGCGCCTGTCTTTGCGAATGTCCTCTGCTGTCATCGACTCAGTCTTTCCACATTTTGGAGACCCATAGATTTATGGCCTTCCCAACACCACCACCCCCACCGCCTGTCGTCTACCATTTCACATGGTAATACCTCACCCGTGCAGTGGTGGCACCAGAGAACCCTTCATTCCGTGGCCTCTGTCATACCCAGGAGCATGGGTCAGCTGACACAGGTCAGATGACAGTCACAGACAGCAGTAGACCGTTACCTGTGTTGTGAGTGGAAAACAACTAGCTCCATACTGCCATCTATCTTTGTATCATGGTTTTACGGCTCTGCGGTCCTCCGCCAGCGAGAAACCGTAGATAACAGTGACCCAGCCACGTCTGTGCTGCTGTGTGTCATTTTAGGCCTGGCGTGCGGATCTTATTTAAAGTCAGCGCAGCTGAGGACACAGGCGATGTATGTATACATTTTTATCATTTTGTGTTTTCCTGTCATAATTCCACCATCTTGTATATCATGTGACCTTCAGTGCGCAGCCTTGAAGGTTATTTCCATTCAGCCAAAAGAAGACATTAAATTCTTCGTTATAAGTTAATTGCAAAGCTAATCATTATTATTGTTATTTAAATTCCTTTAGCCAATCACGCAAAGACTGAATCAGAAGGGTGGTCGATAATCCCGCTAATATCAGTACCATTAAGCTCGGTATAAGATAAGGAAATGTCTTACCGTCCTAAAAGCCTGGCACTAATGAATTCACCTCGATAAGCCTGTAACAGACAGAAAGGCTTTGACCTTCCACTTCCAAGTAAACTGCTCAAAACAGCAGCTGAGGGGAAGATGGAATTGTTTGCGGGGAATAAAATCGCTTGTTTTTTTTTTTTTATGTGATGGACAAAGAGGTGGGTTGCTCTGAGCCAGTGACATGAGACACTGTGAGATGTCTTCCCTCTTTGGAAATTACATTAGCGCTTCACAGATACAGTCTTTTCCCAGATGACTCTCACATGCATGTATGCTGTTTGTGCTGTCAGTATGCTTCCAGCAGGAGGTGCTAGCTAACACTTTTGTCAGAGTGTCCCCCTGGATTTTGGGCCAGAGCAGGGCAGACTGGGCCTGGACTGGCCAGGTTTGTCCTCTTCGGTTGTCCAGCACTCATGGGGGTAAGGGGTCTGTGGCATGGAAGGTCCACAGTATGGGCACCACTTACTTTGGCGGCATCCCAAGCCAGATCATGTGCTTGTTTTTTTTTCCCGCTCTGAATGAGCGCCGCTACGTTAAGGACTATGCCACCTGGTGGATGTTTATTCTGGGCTGTAAATTACAAGGGCAAATTTATACAGCAGTATCTGGCAAACTTTAACAAGGTAGGCTATTGGAGGCGGGAGCAGCGTCACCAAAGGCCGGCTCTGTTTCTCTCTTGCTCTCTTATCGGCAAATCTTTTCCCGCCATTAAAGCCCGGTGCTCCTGCACGCCGCCGATGGAGCTGCCCTAATGGCGCATGCCCCCCCGCGGGCTCCATCCATCACGCTGCCAGCGCGCTCCCGGCCTGCTCACAGACGCCGTATTTCACAGGCTGCCATCGCTGGGCTGACAGTGCGCTGCTCGCCAGGAAATTGCTTTGGCTGTGAGCAGAATTTCAATCCCCCCCCCCCCTCTCGTCCTCCATACAGCAGCCCCGCATCCACCCACCTCCCCTCCACCCACTCCTGCCTGGTGACCCCGGGGCACTGAGGTGTGCAGCAGAATGTGCAATGAGAAGCAGCAGGTGGAAGGCCAGGGACACGGG
>JAODKF010000038.1:24312880-24334682 GCA_026779585.1 Mormyrus proboscirostris | reverse complement strand
GATGGATGTGGACACTTTGAGCTACTTCAGAATTTGCAAAATACTTTAAAACCAAAAGGCTCCTGTGTTTGGCTCAGTAGTTCAGTTCTTTTTGTGTTTTGACTGGTTTGTTTCCTTGACTGAAAGACTTGTCCAGCTGTTTCACATTAACAGGAGACTGACCAATCAGCACATATCAAGGACTCTTAAGTGCTTAAGTGAAATCCAGGTCTTTTTAATTTAATTGTCACCCTACTTGAAGCCCTCCGTGATACAGGGTGTGTGTATGATGCGATCTGAGAACTCATTGTGGCACTCCACTAATCTTAATGACTTAATGAACTTACCCATTTGTGAGGGGCAGTCAGGATGCTCAGGGAGAGGGTGGTGTCAGATGATAAGCCCCACCCCCAACACACAAGCAACTGATTATTAATTGAGATTTTAATGTGGTTATTTTCTTCAGTGAGACAGGCCACAGGTTGGGTCCTGGCTCGCATAGCTTTCGTGAGACAGTGAGACAGGCCACAGGTTGGCTGCCTTCCTACTTCAGCCCTATGGATGTGTTCATCATCACACACAATGTTCATCTCACACTGTTTTAATTCCTGCTATCCAAGGATACTTACATAGCCTGAAGTTTAACCTTTTTAGCCATATTCCTTTAACAAGTCGTACAGTTTGAGATGGAAGTATTTCAGAATATTTCACAAATCGAACTTGTCTGACCCCTCTTGCCCTGAACATCTTCATATCACAAGCTGCACATCACATAGTGTTACTAATTTTATGAGTTAACGAGGACTATGTGTGGATGTTCCCACACTGGGAAATTACCATAGAGCCTGATGTGATACGTGAGGGGAGTTAATCAGCACTTACACTGAGGTCAAATCGAATTTGGAGGGGAATCCACTTCCAGCAGCGTCCCTGGGGTCCACTGTGAGAGTGTGATGTTTTACTTTTATGAATTCTGACTTTCTTAGATGGAAGCATTTTTTCTAATTCTAGGAAATTGCTGTTGAATAAGACGAAAGTAGCTAAGCCCTGGATTTCAGACACACAGAACATCATCATGTCCATTCATGTCGCTGCTTTATTCTTTTTTAATTAGTCTAGTCATGAATACGAAAGTAGACCAGCGTGTGTCAGAACAGTGTCACACAGAAATCCAGAAAAGTGGTATATTTCTGTATAGGCTGCTGCATTTATATTTGACAATTAATTAAATATATTATATTTAACAATTAATTAAAGCCATTAAGCTGGAGGACTGCAGTTGCAATAAAGGCTGCGGTATGCAGGGCCTTCTAGGGAATTAGCTTGAGACGGCAGCTATAAAGTTTTATGGGTCTGCTTAATAAAAAGAATGCTTTACAGAATTTTGCTTTAAAGTATGCATGAATCAGCTTAGGTTACGCAAATAACAAAGGCGTAAGGACTGCAAGCAGTGTTTCATATTATTGGAGTGCCATGGTAACACAGTCAGGTAATCACTGACATCCTGAGTTGGTGTTGACACAGAATCGAAACCCACCATGACAAGACTCATGCTTCTTATTGGGAAATGTTTTGAGGAGACATCGCCTGGTGGAACTGCACCTTTTTAGCTCCAACGAGAGATTTATTTGTGCATGAATTTGGCCGGCGAGAATCCTAACAGCTAAGGATGGCCATCATTTCTCATGGTGAAGAAGAAGAGCAGTTAGCTCTGCTCCTCAGAGCCTGAAGGCCTCTTCGGTGGATGGTGGGTGGTCCGCCTGGCCGCTCCCATCGCTCCAGGGAGCCCCCTCCTCCCTGACAGCTTAACAAGTGTGCTGCTGCGAGGCGCCGGGGGAGAGGGGTTCGCTGTCACGGTTACGTGCCATTTCTCCTCGTCCTTGAGGCTCCAGACATCTCCTGAAAGGCCCATTATCGAGGGGCCAAAGTAGAAAAGTGTTTCGTCCAATTGAGCAGAGCGGCACTCTCAAGCCATTAGCCTGACACCGCCCTGCCAGAACAGGGCGCCCGTCTCCGGGCCGTTTCTGTGGCTGGCAGAGGGTCCAACGCTCGCCGGCCGCAAGTCCAGCCATCTCAGGGATCAATCACAGCCCTGATGGGATGGTCCCTCTCACTCTAGTGCTAAAACTGTCCTGGTAGTATGCAATTACCCAGCAGGCACCTGTGGGCGAAGTTTACTATCGGAAAAATGAAAGACATAATGAAGAGTAGGATCATGATGTACAACAAGGCCTTGGCATCCCGCATACGGCAGCAACATCATTGAGAGGCTGGCTTATCCTTGGTAGGGACATGTTTATCAATAACAAGACTTGAGGAGAGCATGATGATTCAGGAAGGAGTTCTGAGGGCCGTGTTTTTGTCCTGCCACATGCTGGCTTTGTAATTGATAGTGTGGGGGGGGTCTTCTGAGCATCATTTCTAAGTCGCTCTCCTCCGGGTGGCTCATAACAGGAAATCAGCGCTATGTTTATATGCCTGCTTGTCCAGCCAAGGCCCAGCTGTCCTTGGGCGCTCTGAGGATGCCCCTGTCTTCTCACTGTAAACCTCACCCCTCACCATCACTCCGTGTCATCGCTGCCCTCTGCTGGGAGCGTTGAATATTCATGCTGTTGTATCGTACAGAACTTAGCTGAGCGTGTAACGAGCCATCCTCCTGGCTGCGAGTGTACGGGCCTGGGCAGAGGGCCCTTCCGACGTGACTTTGTGCCATTGTTACGTTTGACTTCACTTACCTGGAGAAAGTAAGCAATAGGAGGACTGTGGCCGCCCTTGAGGCAGCCTTACGCCAACACTCAGAGGAAACAGGGACGAACCATCTGTGTTCGCTCGGCAAGGACTTATGAGTTGCTCCAGGGTTCCCTTTCCATGCAGAACCACTTAATTCACTTCATTAAATGCTCAGTTAGATCCCGTCACTAAGCCTGATTTTTGTGCACCGGTGGAACCTGCCAGACTGGGTCCCTAGAGCTTCAAAGGAAAATTTCTGATGTTTCCAGTCAATCAGTGCATCATCCACCTTCAATACCACTTATCTAACGCAAGGGCATGAGGAGCCTGGAGCCTATCCCAGGATGCCTAGGGCACAAGGCAGGGGACACAATGGACGAGATGCCAGTCCACCACAGGGCACAATCACAATCTAAGGGCCATATATAGACACCAGTCCGTCTAATCACCAGGAGGAATCCAGTGCAAACCAGGAAAAATGCACAGACTCCACAAACATAGCCATCATTGAAGCGGAACCCGTGACTGATCACGTTGACCAAGGTGAAAATGAAGTACACCTCACTGCAAAGTCACCCCCCCCTTCAGTTCTCCCAACTTTCTTTTCCTGTCTTTTCTAGTTAAGATCAGCAGATTGCTTGCTTTTGTCCTGCAGTGAAGGGGCACAAGGTCTTTGTGTATAATCTGAGCTGCAGGGAGAGAGGCATGTTCCCTTTGTGCGCCCCGTTTACTGTTTTAATTAGCATTCTTAATTGGCTGTGTGTGACACCCCGGTGGCAGAGCTGTCACTCGATGTTATTGATGGCGGAGACGTCCCTCATTTGTTGACGCGTTAGTGGGTATCGCCTCGCCTTGCCTGCCATCACCAAGGCATCATTGTCCCTCCGCCTGTTGAGCTCACGGAACAAGGAAGAGAGCAGAGGGACGGTGTTGTAAACAAGCCGACGGGCCAAGCCACAGGAACGTCCACCCCCCCCCCCCCATCTCGTCAGCCCCCGCGGTGTCTCGTCCTTGAGTCCCACAAAGGCTGTTATCGATCGCGCAGCCGTGTGTGCGCGTCTGCAGCCGCCGCTTCATCCGCGTCTGCCAAACCGGCTCTGCTGGGAGTGCTTTGAAATCAATGAAAAGTAAAGCATAACTTTTAATCAGGCGTCTTTAACGGTCTTTAATTTTCACAGCTTGCCCTCCCTTTCTTCGCTCAGTAGATGCCGAGAGCTCAAAGTGTCGTCTTGGAGGTGAGGCTTGTTTTCCTGGGACAACGACCTGCTGATGGATTAGCCTTAGTTTAAGTGGAGTGGCGACTATAGCCCTCAAAAGGCTCTTATTTTGAAGACTTGTGAAGTCAATTTCAAAGCAGTGGCTTCCCTCAGACCCCTTTGAGGGACTCGGTCGTCGCGGCACATGCCGGGGTCCACGCTGCAGAGAGCTAGGCCGCAGCCACGGTGCGAATTGGGGAGATTAACAGAAAATGAGTTTGCGGCTCACCTTCCATAGTGCAGCGATTTCCCCGACTGCTCTCTGGTGAGGGATAGTAAGCAGAAGAACTAGAGAGGCGGGAGAGAATGCCCTGTTGTCGCTAAAGGGAGCCTGCTGGTGAGGCTGGGCATGTGGCTCCCGGGTCAAACTGTACAGCTGTCAGAGTAAGGCCTGGATCTCCGTATCAGAGGACAGCGGTGCTGTGAAAGACACATAAGAAGGAGCAGACACTGTTCGGATGAAATCTGGCTCTTTGTGTTTAGCCATTGTGCCAAATATAACAGCAAACTTGAGTTTCGATGTCAGCATGATATTTACTCACATGGCAGATGTTGATTCGTGATTAAAGCTGCTGGTTTTTGGTTATTTCCTAAAGAAATCAGGGTGCCAAATGATATGACATCAGGGTCCATTATGAGATTAAGATTCCCCCCATTTTGCTAACCTCTAGCATACCCGTGCGATCGTGTTGCTAAATTGATGCTCTACAGTCAGGCTGTACAGTCAGTCCATGCCCTGCACTTTTGTTTACGTTTTGTCATAAGTCTTATCCATTCTTTTACCATAAACATCTTCAAGCCTTCACGGACTGTTTTTAGGGCCCATGTGACCTTATATGAGGTCCTCTTTGCAGGCTATGTGAAAACACTCTCCACCAGGCCTCGTGATTCCCACAGCGGTAGTGACTTTTTAAGTGCACACCTAGATCACTGAGAAAAGTTAGTCACATAGTCTTATTGTCAGGACTTAGCAGCGGGGCCTGTACAAGCTGTGCATCTTGTGGGGGAAGGCTGCTACTAAGGCAAGTAGTTTTCTGCAGTTCTGTGAAGTTATAAATGGATTTCCCTGCAGAAATGCTGAAATAAACAAAACTCTTTGCATAAACCGTGTGGAAAACGACTCAGGCTTAAGGCAGATCCCCCTTTCAAAGTGAACTTGGTATTGCCCGTTGCCATTTACAGTGACGACACTAAAGGACATTTGTGAAGTTAAACATTAAAATGTCTTGATTCAGTGCTCAGTGATGCCGGCACATGTAGCAGAAGCTGCTGTCTGTGAGCTACCGTGACTGATTGCTCTGCACTGGTTGCTCTACGCTTGCGCGCACAGTGCCGTGAATTGGCCCCTGGCACACGGATGAGCGTTTAGCCGTCCGTTTGGCAGTCACACGACTCCGCCGGGCGTCTCTGCCAGGCGTCTCTGCTTGCAGGCCTGTGTTTTTCATACACATCCCTGATGGACGAGCTACAGAACATCTGCTCCTCGATGTGTCTTCTGTTAGTCTCAGAGAGATCGATCTTGGGTCGCCGAAAAACTCAAAGAAAAGTTTCTGAAACTTGGAATCTCCCATTTTCCTCTGTAAATAAATATACCATACATCTATGGCACTTAATTTGAATTAACTTGTTCTCTTTCCCATAATCCCTTGCACACATATTTAAATGAGATCGCCAATAAGAGTGGGAGATGGTCCAGGCTGTATTTAGAAAGATTCGGAGGGGCACCTCGTGTGTTTCAAACCAGTGGGCGGCCCCTGTGGAAATTTCCAGCCCTTCCCCGGTACCCATCTCTGACAGAGATATCCCCGCTTCCAGCAGCCCCGGTCGCTCCTGGCGGCCCGCCAGCAGCCAATCAGGTCGGCCCGAGCGTCTGGCCCGCAGCTGTGACGCGGATGAAGCCGCGTCCTCCGGAGCAGGCCGTCCATCACCGGCTTCTCGTAATGGATGCGGGATGTGACATCACAAGCTGCGAGGGCCATCTGCGCACGGCGGGGGCGCCTGCTATTTCTGTCGCTCGCTCGGAGGCGCACTGTCTGCCGACATGGAGGCAAAACTTTTCCCGGGTCAAAAAAAGAAGCATGAAGGGTACGGTGGGAGCGCGTGAGCACAGCCGGCACGGTGCACAAGCCCCCCCAAGCTCCCAATTACGCCATTGTCAATCTCCAGTGAGCTCTGAAGCCAGTGTGACGTGGTCATGATGTTTCCAACATGATGTCTACAGTGAGTAGCCAGAGCAAGAGGACAGGGTCGCCTTCGGGTAAACGACACCGGACTTGAGGCACTTGGACAAAGATGGGCCACAGGACGTGCCGGAACGTCTTCCGAGTGGGCTCGCATTGCAGGCCTCTTAAAGTCAGAGGAAGAGTGATGTGGCCGAGTAGGAGAGTGAAGCAGATGGGGAGTAAACAGAGGAGAGAGGCCGTGCTGAGTGACGGATGGGGGCCAGCTGCAGGGCCGCGCTCGCAGGCTAAGGTGACGGCGAGGGCGGGGCGTCACTCACCTGCGCCTGGGGGTGCCCTCTCTGCCTCATTTGGCAATCCACAGCAACTGTCCTGAAAGGCGTGACCTCTTTCTGGGGGGAGGGGGCAACGCTGTGTGCCCCACCTGCCTTACAAAACAAGATCTTCTGAAAGGAACATCTAAAGTACTCAGCAGCACAATGTCTGTTTATCACTGCTGTGGTGAACGAAGGCAGCATCGGGGCTCGATTGGCAGCACTGTGGGAAGTTTGCTCGTTTGCCCTGTGGACACTGAGATTCCCTCTCACGGTGCCCTTAGAGCAGGTGTAGGCGATTTTATCTGCAAAGGGTCAGTGTCTATGCAGGTTTTTGGGATAACCTTTAGGTCAGCTGTTCAAACCCAGGTGTGAGGACTCTTCAGCCAATCAGTCCTCTAATTAGTAATCTAATTAGGGAGTTGCAGTGAAAAGCCACCCACACAGCGGCCCTTGCTGGAAAACACTGCCTAGCGCTGCCTTAGAGCGTGCGTGTGCCCGGAGATGGCTCTCTGTGACCCCAGGCTCTCTGTGACCCCGCACTGCGTAAATGCTTATGGAAGATGGATCACTGCTGTTGATCCGCTGTACAAACTGTCTGACCTGTAGAAGACTTTGTCATCCTAAATAAAACCATGAAGCACATTCTTGTGTGACCCTGACACACAAGTTTATTTTATCAGCTTATTATTATTTACTATTTGTTCTCTATTTATAACATGCCATTACACCAGGTGCATTTTTTAAAATAATGCTAAAAACTTTATGTAGACGGTAGAAGGTAGCAAATGATTTTTCAGTGTTTTTGTGTGTGTGTGTGTGTGTGCGTGTACATACCCCGCACACACCTCCCCTTCCTCTCAGCCACCCCATAATGCTGCAGGTGGATTTTCTTTTATGGGGTAACAGCTCCGGATAATAAGATCTCAGCCACACAGCCTTAATTTATGTCTCATGACTAATTTTTGACTGTTGGGTGAAATGGGGAAAATAAAAATAAAAAACGGTCGTATCACTGCGACTCGGGTGAGAGATCGTCACGGTAACGTGTGTGAGATAGACAGAGCAGCGCTTCAGAAATGAAACGACAGCCAAGGGTGAAAAATGAAATATCTTTTTTTATTTCATCATTTATGATTGTCCAGTAAGGGACAGACAGGTAACTATTCGTGAGACAAACAGCCGTCTGGGGCTCCTGGGTCGTTTTTATCTTTCCTTCTAGTTGATCATCATTTTTCACCCCAAATAAATTTAATGTTGTTTTTGTTTGGGATACTTTTCCTTCTTGCAGCACATTTTGTAAGACAGGTGTAACACGGCCTGGCCCAGCTCTCCGGATTAGTGTCTGCTTAAATGAGCTTTTCACGGCGTGCCAATGCCAAGAGGAAGCGTGGCTCTGCAAACAGCACGCTGGAAGGCCACATGACATTTTGAGGGGAGTGTCTGATTGACACGCTCTTTAATCTGCCTAAAGATTACGAGGCTTTGGGGGACTCTGCGTGGTAATTACCAGGCCCCTTTCCCGCGAGGAAACGCGTCGCGCCGAACGGCATCGATCTCTGGCTCCACGTCTCTGTTGGACACTGAGGTCCTTCGTCTCAGTGCTTTTTGCTCTCCAAGTTTACTTTGCGAAAAGCCATGATGATGTTACTCTTACAAAGCTTTGCCTTTGAATGATGATATTTATGTTTTCTATACAGATATTCCCACTGCTTAATGTGTGACCATGTTCTCCCAGTGATGCACCAGTTACCTATAGTGTATGTGTATATATGTACAGTATGTGTGTGTGTGGTACAGACAGACCTTATCTTGTGCAGAGCAAATATCCCCACAAGGTCATGCATACCTGTTTTTTTTTTTTTTTTTTTTTTAACCTTATGGGGACTAGGAAACTCTTTTTTTTTCTAAAAAAAAAAATGTTAAAAATGGAAAAACTGTTTGGTTCCTTATGGTAATGGTTAGGGCTGGCTGCGGTTAAGGTCACCATAGTTAGGTCAGTCTGGTCAGAGTGGGGAGCACGCGCTGACGTAGCACATAGCTGCACTCACCACACCTCGGGATCCTGGTCGGCGACCCCCCAGGTAAACATACAGTCCAGTCCCACCCTCCGGAAATGGCCGTCCATCTGCCGCAGCCAGGTGTTACGTGGGCGTCCCCTCGGCCTGGTCCAGCCGCTTAGGTCCTCAGCAACCAGGATCCTGCGAGCCGGGTCGTCCGGTGTGTGTGTGGTTTGGTAGACGAATGGATTTCATGCATCATGTGCTGCACACTTATATTTTCAACGCTCTACTGATCACAACTAATCACCAAAAAGTGGCTTTAACCCCTCCCCCCCCCAGACATGAAGCTGGGCAGAAACGTGGCCCGGACATTTCTGGATTTCTACAAGCTTAACCATTTAATCGATGGGACAAAGGCGGCGGGTCACATGAGCAGGTCAGACGCTCCCCAACGTTGTTATCGGCGATGCAGTTCAGCGTTCGGTAGAAATGTAATCTTCCAGAACACACTCTTTCATTCCAGCGGCTCAGACGGTCTATCCGGTGGTCGCCAAGGGAACGGCAACGGCAGGAGCCAGGAGGAAGACGAGCCTGACAGGAAGGTCCACGGTGTGAGAGACACCTAAGCTTCAGTCAGCATGTCCTCCCGGCCCAGACCGACCCCCTCCCTCGCCGCCGGCAGCGAGTCTGGAGCAGTGGCCTGTGTGCTATTCCCTTCCGATCTGGTATCCTGTGCCATTTCCCTCCTGGGCTGACGCACCCACCCGCATCCCTTGCGAGCCCCTCTCACCTCCACGTTTCCGGCCTGCATGACCAGGCTGGCCTGAGCGAAGGGTTTAGAAACATCCTTTATGGTCCCAATTACTTTCTACTTTCTTTGTTTTTATTTTTTACATAGATTTCTCTTACACTTTCGTTAAACTAGTTAAAGCATGAGTTGTGTTTTTCCTTGTGGTGGGTAATTTATTAATTTATAAACCTGCAATACATAAGTAAAATGAGTTTTAGGAAAACTCAATGGTCCTGACAACCATCCGATTCCTTTCAGAAAACACTTTCAGTGAACTTGAAATTAAATGTGATGTTTGTGAACATTTCAAAATCACATGTATGTTTCTCACCAAGATTTTGCTTTTCTTTTTTTTTAAGATGTTTTCTGATGAGTTATAGTAGGATGCTGTTTCTTTACCCATAATTCATCATGGGGCAGGACAAATCTGCAGGATTAAGTGCTTCTCCATCCACCTGGACACGGCACAGTCACACCAGACAGGAAGTGTCAGGAGGGGCTGGGTGGCCGAGAGGTCCAATAAGGCCGTCCCGTGTGTAGAGTATCGTGGATTCTTCATGGTAGTCATGTGACGCAAATAAGGGATTTGGGAAGAACCACAAACAAGTCATGAAAGGACAGAAGATGATGATAGAATGTGACTGCGAGTTCCCCGTGGATGCTGGTGACAGACACGTGTGAGAGCAGCTAACCCGGCAGGGGCGTGTCACACTTTAATCACTGTTATAAAGTCAGACGCTCCCTTCACGGCGCCTTGTTCTCCGACGAGGTGTCAGGCTGGGAAATGAAGCTCCTGGCAGCTTGCAGAGACATTCCGGAAATCATTCAGTCTTCCTCCCCTCCGTCCGGCCGTATCGAACGTGCCGCTTTGTGCTTAATGATGCCCAACAAGAGATGGGCTTTTTTTCTAAGCCATTCCGTTAACTGTGATATAAATCATTCCCCCCCCCTCCCCCCCCCGGTCCATGAGCCATCTTTTCAGCCTGCCGTGCTTGCTGTATGCCAGCATGCTAATTACAGGGTAAACACGCTGGTTCCTGGCTCCTCAAAGTGAAAATGTGACTCTGTTATTCACAGTATAATGAGCAGGAGCACTGTTTGCATTTATTAAATACCCAGACTCACCAAGGAAACTGGTTGCGCTAGGAGTCTTCACAAATGGAAGTACACACAAGCATTATCGGAAAGTTAATTGTGCTTCAGGAGGTAAGTACGCTTTGTGCAGATTAATTCATGACGCAGTTAATGTTATATAGTGATAGCATAAGGTAATGGTGTGAACTGAAGGCTTCCTGTCGGAAGAGAGGACAGGGAAAGAAAGATTGATTTTCTACAGAATAATATTACAGTAATGTGCCATTAAATGATTATTTTTAGGCTGATCTATGCTCCTAGCCAGTCTAGTTTTTTCACTGGGTAAATTGTTAAGTTAAGGGGGGGTGGGAGGGATATCTGAACCATGACATGGTGTAGAAGACACTAGTTTGATTCCCATAAATGAACCACCGGTGACCTGGTTCTGAGCAGCTGGCAGGGTCGGCCACACCGAGCGACACCCTGCAAGGAGAATCCTAAAATATGCGGGTTTAATTAACCGTAAATGAGGTCCGTACACTTTGTTCTCATAGATTACCTTTTCAGGGCGTTTTCGCCCTGCACCCTTCGTGGTGTCAGCAATATTAAACACTTTTTTTAGGCTGATATTATTGGTAACAGATGGAGCGTGGCCTTAAAGGTCTATTTTGAAAGCTCTGCGTGGGAGGTTCCTAGGAGGACCAGGCCCATCTGCTGGAGTAAGGATGACAGGAGTGATGGCCAGCTTGTTAACCACCCCGCACGCGCTCAGGTGCAAACAGGAGAACACGCCTCACCCGTCAGAACAAAAAACAACCAGCCCAGCCTAATTGTGTTCCAAATGAAATATTCCTCGCCGTTTCAACTTTTTTTCTTATTTTTGTACAAAAACAATGTATTTTTCGCTGTATTTTTTCCCTGAATGGTGTGTTCATTAAAATGAGTTTTTGCTCTGTGCTTTAAAATTACTCTGCCCTTCCTTGTTCCTAGTTTCTTGGTAAATAAACACCTAAAACTTCTCTTTGCCAAGTCTGATTACTTCTGAGGCTGGTAAGACCCAGAGACTGAAAAACAAAGATTCTACAGTCTTTACCTGTGAATCATATTATTGTTTTATTATTGCATTCTGAGAAGGCTCCAAGTCCAGTCACACAGCTTACGCTTTGGTGCCACCACCTGGATCTGTGCACACATGAAAATGTGGATGGATCTTTTGCTGGATTTGTTCCTGCAGTTCCATTTAAACCACTGGATATCCAATTGTTTTACTAATTAACACCCATAGGCTACATATCACATGATGTGACACATTTGGGGTAAACATATCTTATGTGTAACTTTTGTACCCAGAAATCCTCCACTATGTGTTAAGCACTTTTTAGGAACTGACCTTACATTCAAGATAAAAAAATACAGCCTTAACTCATTTGAAGATGTCAACGTCATTAGTGGGATTTTTCTTTTTTATTCTTCAAAGCTTTATACTGTCTCCCTGGTATATTCTGATATACATTTAAAGTTTCTTTTACAAGGTGATATTTAGTGCTCAGCCTGGCAGAAAGATCTGGACCACAATCTGCAAAAGGAGACAGCCCTTACAACACATCACTGTTCCCAACCAGTTAAATCATGCAATAGTGTCTGTCCAGCGCTGATAGCATATTGGCTAGTCCAGCCTTACAGTAGTTCATTGTAGATTAGAGTGTAATTACCCATAAGCCTATGATTTGTTCCCAAACCAAATTGTCTGCCTCCAGCATGCTGTTGCCAACCTCAGCTTTGAGGGCCACCGATTACATGAACTGAGGGAAAACAGCACACATTATTTTTCGTTTTTTTTTTTTTTTTTTTTTACAGAGAACCTGCCAGTTCTTATTCAAACCTCAAAACTGTCTGGAGAATAACGTTTATTGTTGTAATTTTATTATTTTGCATCTTTTTTTTTCTCTGAAAGTGGCTCTTTAATAATTGTATTAAATGTTTGTTTTTGTCTTAATACTGGTTTCAGATCAACAAGAATATGTGCTAGGCCAAAAATACTATGGAGTTTGAAAATCTTTTGGCCAAGTGACTTTTACCAACTGTCATGTGTCTGACTATCAGTTTGCCAGTGGATTAGTTTGGGTTTATTCTGTCTGCTGTGTTTTTTACAGCTAATGCTGTCCCTCCTTTATATCTGACTGTGGAATCCATAGATTCTCATTCTGGGCTACTTATTATGCATTGTTTGTTATTCTATTGGATCACTCATCCATTCACCCATCTATTTCTAATACCTAGCCTATATGACAGCAGCTTACTCTTTGCCAGATCAAGGGTTACGTTTGTTTTCTTCAATCACATCCAACTTCTTACCCTGAGGTGAGCTTTGTTCTTTGTAATTAAATCTGTATTGTTGTGAACGGAAATATTTTTTAAAAAAACACATGCCATTTTTAATTTTTAAGATGCGCAAGAAACATGCTCAGCAGTGAAATAAGCAAACTTTGAATTCTAATCGAAACATGACACTGAATTAGATTGAGAATTGCTTTGTACTACTGCCAATGTGTATGACTAAATTGACACATGAATAAGGATTTATCAGCTCTGCAATTGCAGTTACGCGGAGATGCCGGATTTGACATAATAAGAGTGTAAATGTCACGGTTTTGACATTAGCTTCACTTCTTCCTTCACTAAGCACATCGACAGAAAGGGTAAGTTAAAGGTGGAGAAATTGTTCCTGTCAATCAGGGCTACAAGAATTTGCATCCGAAAATCTTACCACTATTTACAAGACAACACGAAAAGATGTGGAGATATATTAGCGAAAAAAACCTACAATCCAAAAAATCTAACATCATATTTGTATATGTTATGACCACTTGACCATTTCGCCTTTTGTAATAGATGGGTAGTGATTTATGCTTTGTAATAAATGTTATAGTGTCTTATGAAGTCATTGTAAGGTTTAGATCAGTTATAACCACGTTTACGTACACTTGTTATACATTTTACATGTTTGCTGAGGTTTCATAATCCAAATACCAGTGTCTATTCATCCACAAATGTAACACTATGGCATATTTCCATAACACCCATTAGTACCCAGCTTTGCTGTCGGCGATCCTTTAATCTATTTGTCTAGTATCCTTACGCAAAACGCCGCCTGTAGTGTGAATGA
The DNA here is from genome assembly GCA_026779585.1 of Mormyrus proboscirostris. Lineage (NCBI taxonomy): Eukaryota > Metazoa > Chordata > Actinopteri > Osteoglossiformes > Mormyridae > Mormyrus > Mormyrus proboscirostris. Next base: position 24,321,190 of record JAODKF010000038.1, on the reverse strand, counting down.
AAGGCACTTTGGCAGTAAAGTCGCTGCGGGGATGATGTGAGAAACACCTCCCTGTCTGCGTCACGCGGCACTTTTACGCCCTGTTCACTTGCGGATTCCGTGGCCGCTATGGCGACCGAAGTTTGAACATGGGTGGGGTGTCTCCGCCGAAGAAGGGGCACTATGCGTGCAAAATGTCGCGCAAAGTGCTCAAATACACCGTGCATGTGGATATCCAGGCCGTAAGTATGGGTTGTTCTGTGCGCGTCGGTATCCTGAGTCCTTAAATATGGTGAAACTGGATGGAAAGGAAAAAATATCTAAATGGATAGTTAACCGTGCCGCAAAGATGAATAATCGGGCGATCCTCCTGTATACGCAGCCATATGCACCATATAAGCTTTTGAACAACGAAACCCTGCATTAACCCAGGAAGTCTGCAGTCTCTAATGATGCCGCTCTGATCTGAACTGAAACTGAAAATCTTTAAATGCTTGATCGCTGAAGTTGGTGCAGTTATTCGCATGCGTCGCACACGGAAGCTGCAAAGCAAATTATAACGGAACACACTATAAATATACAAATATATAAATATATTGCCCTCGTTTAATACGAAACCATGCAATGAATTTGGTCGATATTTACAACAGGGAAATCTTAAAGATACGTCCTTTCCATAATTAATATCGTATTTTAACTGAAACGTTTTAATTATATTTTTGTAAATAACAGATTACCTGCCCGGGGGTGGTGCTTCCCAACCATCAGGACATATACCTGAGTGTTTGTATAATGGGCCAATACCAGAAGACTCTTTGTTTGGCTCCTGTGTTTCCTCTGTTATTCCATGAAAAAATGGTCTTTGAGAAGGTAGGATGAGCCAAGGATTCTGGGCTTTTTGAAAACTTAAGTTTTGAGGTCGTTTCTTCTTGAAATGGTTTCTTAGACATCCATTTTATTAGCATGTTTTGTGACTCTCTTAATTTTACTATACAGCAGTGTGCCATACTAACGTAAAATACATGAATCAGACTTCATAGGGTTAATTGTGATGAACTGTGTGACTTTTATGATATGTTTATTTTACATTACACTGTTATTTTTATATGTTCTTGAAATATTTTTTCCATAGTTAAAGACCCAGCTGACTTGCTTGTTTTCTGGTTTGTAAATGTTCCCCAAAAGACATTTTCAGAGGCTGTTGACCCATGTGATCTAGCTGATATTCTGGACTGTAAGTAGCTCCTGCTTGATTTCAGTCCTTACAGGATCATTAAGGTGTGTCTTTACTACAGTAATGGCCAATTTCTCTGTTTGTATTTTGCAGTGGACTCAACCTGCTTTGAGCTGATTCAGCTTGTTCCCCCAGGTCGGCTCCCCATCCCTAACGCAGCTCCTGGCATCTCCCACAGATCTGCCCTTTGTGATCCACACTCACATGTTTGTGATGGTAACCTTGCCTGTGTTAATTTCCTTCTGCAGAGGGTGAAATCTTGGCCACCCTTGAGATGAACACCAGGGCTTTCTTATACCCTGCCCCCACCCGATCTCCTGGGGGCTCTGGTCCGGGGAGAGAGATGCTTATGAAGAAATCAGCCTCCTTCCCTGTAGGTTCATGACTGACAGTATCACAGATTAACCTAGCCATCACTTTTCTTATTTACAGGGGGTTCTTGTAAAATATATCCACCCTGATTCCCTGTGAACTTTTAAAATTGCTTTTCCTTAGGGAATATCGCCTAGAGTGGAATTTACAACAGGCACCATAATGGAGGAATGTGATTTAAAAGCCGGGCGGTCTTCATGCCCTGTAAGTGTTCAGCATGTCTGCTCCCTGATCGCACCCTTTGTCATCTTCAGCTTAAGCATGTTAAATGTCCTGTTTTCATTTAAGCGAGTTGAAGTCTATTGCATCTAATATGTGGGGGTCACACACAAAGGAACTGATGGTAAAATTTGAATTTGAAATTGTGACTATCATCCAACAAGTCAGAGCTTGAATAAGCTAAGAACAGTGTTACAGTGACGGTTCCATAAGACACATGCATCGTGCTCTGCTTCACGACTTGATTCCTGAAGTCACATCTGCAATAATTTTTTGTGTCTGGTCCGTTTTCATAATTTTTTTTATTCAATATCTTGACGGCAGAGATGTAATTTTTATATTTGTGTCTTTGGAGATACCTGGATAACAGAAGTGGCCATATTCACTCTATTGGAGTTTTCTTATCTAACCTTTTCTAGTATTGAAAGATTGTTTAGAAACTTTTATATCTGTAATTCTAGGTTCTTGTTATTTCCAGGTTCACCCCCCCCTTCTTACATAATTACCTTTATAATTGTATGTTTCTTCAGCTAGGCTACCCCAATACACAATGTGAAGTATGCTTTATTTCCAAAGAGGGAAATTTACAAAAAAAATGTTCAGCCCTGTTCATTGGACACCATTTCTGTCTCCTTTCTCCTTTAACAAAAGCTGACAGAAAACAAAGCAAAACAAACAAAGATGTTTTCTCTGCACCTAATTCTAAAAACAGCAGCGCATCTTGTACAGCCAGAAGACATCATGCTACTATTTAAAATCATCTTGACCTTAAAAGGAAAACTATCAACTATTATCAAGTCGCGCTACCCGACCCACAGCCGGGCTCCGGCTATAGGGGCCATATATTTAAAGGAGGAATATCGACAAAATGCCAGCTGTGCATAAAGGCCGGCTTCCCTGTAATGACTCATGAGGCATGAGGAGATCCGCATTCTCAGAGTGATGGAGGTGAGCGTCGCTGTCATGCCAGCGGCCGCCTGATTGATGCCCGAGAACATCATTAAACAGGCTGCGTGGCGAGAGGTGTGGAGGCCCCGTTCCTTTCTATTAGGGCTTTGCATTAGCCAAATGGGCAGTTTGCTCCTCATCCCCCCTGCTTTTCCGTCTCTCAGACAGCCGTCTCTGACTTGGGCATTGTTACTGCTGTTCAGTCCAGATCTCTGCCTGTCCTCCTTGCAAGCACGGCTTGGTCCTGGCTTGGCCCTTTATAAATAGGTTCTGTCCCGGTGATTTGCATGCATTTGAACGGGAATCGTTTGTTGTTTAATAAGCCACTCGGGGCCCCGGCTTTCTTGTTCCAAGGACACTCCGCTTTATCTACTATTACCAAGACCAGCCAACCCACTAATCACATCAGACAAGCCCAACTTGCAGCAGCAAATGGCTCCTTTGTGCTCCAACCTAAAGAGAACCAGGACAAAGGGGAATAAAGGCAAAAATGCTTAATTTCATTAAATCTCTCTTCTCAAAGCAATCTAAATCAGGATTTATTTATTCTGTTTTTAAAATGAGCTAATATGGCAGGATGTTCAAATTAGCATTTAAATTATCTTTATTTTTACAGCCATGTAATGGCATTATCACATTAGTCTGGAGCCGGCCATCAAATGCAATTAACATTTTTTAAAAACTTATTTATCCGAACATCGCCTGCAGGAGAACAGTTATTGCAATGCAGAATTATGTTAGCTGCTGTTAGAATTATTGAAGCCATTTGCTAGCAAAGGTGATGTTGTCTTTGTTTGGGGGTACCTTTCCTGTCTGCAATGAGCTTGTTTCAGGATTCTCAGAACTAAAAGATTTTCTACTTTATTTACAGCCAAACTCCCCAGTACTTCTCCAGAATACTGCACTTCAGGACTGTTCCCCTCGTTCATTGTGATAATGGAATCTTCCTGTGCTTACTGCATTCATTCGGTGTCTGCTTGATTTTGAATAGTTTTTTAGAGAGAGAGAGGATTTTCCTTCAGTTTATGTTTTTTTGTATTAAATGGCATGTATGCCTCTTCAGCCTTTCCAGCTGTGTTCAGAGAAACCCAGATCTATCCAAAGGCCCAGGGGGGTCACTGACCTTGCGCCAAAGGGGACCCCGACGGCCCGTCCTATCTGCAGCTACGAAAGGCCCACAGTGGCCTCCCAGCTACGGGTCCTGTCCCCATACACCCACCGGCGCATGTGCCAGCTTTCTGAGGATGCCAGGCAGCGGCTCAGCCACCTGCAGCTGGGACCCTTCAGGTTCAAAAAGGAGTCTGACAACCAGGCCCCTTTTGTGGTAGGACCCACTGGCCATTTCACTTCAATCATATTGTTCCAAGTGTGGTTCTAGAGCATCTGTAGTCTGGTTATCCCACATGTTCCTGGTTATAGTTATTCTGTCCCTGGGCAACCGTTTGGCTATTTTTCTGTCTGAACTTGACCTCTCCATTGGTTGCCTACAAATTCCTTCCTCGACATGTTTTTATGTTTCCAAACATGTCGCTGACGTGCAGTATCAGGCCCTCGGCAGTTTCTTTGCATGCTTAAGCAACAGTTTTGATGGGGATAATGTCTGCGCCTTAGATATTAAAACGGATGTATGGATTTGATGAGGATGTCAGTACCGCGTTTTTTGGATTATAGCCTTTTAAACGGAGCATTGTGCAGAATACATCCTGGAGCTACAATTAACCTTGGTAATTAAGAGTCAAACCATGATTAACAAATAACTTCCTATTGAAGGGGCTTAGCCCACTGGATGCATTATTAATGTGTGTTTAAAGTCTGCACGCTTGTTTATGTGGAAGCGAATTGCTCTTCATTAATGAGAGCGATAATCATGCAATATAATTGAAGTGCCAAGAATTTAATTGAAGTTGATGTAACTCCAGCCTCCGCACACCTGGGCAAAGCTGACGTTTCACCGGCTTTGTCAAACTTCCTCCCTTTCAGCGTTTTGTGGTCTTTACTGGAAGCGATTAAACTTGAAATGAAAGACAAATATGTGGTGCTAAATGAGGCCTGTGGTTTGTTTGCTGCCGTTAAGCTCCGCCGGTTCACCGGTGTCGTCCTGCCGGCCCGCAGGTTCCCCGCGTGCCGAACTCCTCCTTCCACGAATCCTCGTCTTGTCCACAGCCGTCTAGCGAGCTTCTCCGCCAAAGCTGGTCTGCGGCTTCTGCAGTCAATCACCTCGAAGGTGTGCATGTACGTCTTACTCTTCACGTTTCCTCTGAGGAACCGCTGTTTCGTCCGGTTGTGTCTACCTGGTCCCTTTGCCTCAGTTGTCATCCAAGCCCATCTCATCATATATTTATTGGTTTCTGTTTTTATTATTTCTTGGCAGATTCATCGCTGCTTGGCAGCTACCGACCGAAGTTTGCAAGAGTAAGTGACATTTTGACAGAAACGTGTTATCAAAAGGTTGCGCTTCAATGAATGAACCTGAAAGGAGAGACACCTTAATACCCAACTATGCATATTACTTTTCCTGAAATGTATTTCTCAGAAGGAATGTGCCACATGAATGAAGCTCCTGGGGGGGGGGAGGAGAGGAGAATAATTTTCACTCACTGTTTCCCAGCTCCGTAAAGCCGAAGCATGTTCCTGAGGGGGGGCTCGCCTTCAGAGTCCTCATCTATGAATGGATGGGTGTCAATGAGCCGTCCAGTTCCCTGCCTGAGCTGCATGGTCTCTTACTCCCCAGGAGAGTAGGAGCTCTGCAAAGGCAGGCAGGTCCCCCGGGGAGGCGCCAGTGAGGAGGTGTCTCAGTCCACCCGTGGGGGCTTCCCTGCCGGCCCACTCCACCCCTGTGCCTGACGTGACGGTTACTCAGAGTCCCCTGCTGAGCCGCAGTTCCCTACGTGAAAGGTAACATCCCCCCTCGTACCCCGTTCCTCGTGAATCCGCTACACCCATGGTGTTGAAGTTTCCATGGACATCATGATAGCAGTGATGTTCTGCTCCCTTAAATCTAAATTCCTTTTAAAAGTTTATCAAGCATGACTGTCACCTTATTTGGTCATGAGTAAATTATGAGGGGGTTGTGACAGTACAGACCTTTGATAAGCTACATTAAGATATAGAAGTACATGTAATTGGTTTGATTAGCTGAATGCTAATGGTATTCTACTGATATAAAACCATCCAATTCTGTCTGGAATATTGCCTGCAGGTTGTCTGATGTCTGTGTTTTGTATGATAGTTTGTCAGAATGCAGGCTGAAAGCTGCCTCTTAGGGGACAGCGTGTACCTGTTAGCAAACAATGAAATTCATAAATATTCCCAGAGGTAGATTAAGAAAACATATAAAGGTAAAAAATAAACCCAAACAGGGAGATTGCTCTACGGGTGGAAATAAAGGAACCCAAATGGGACTGGCGGCGTGCTGGTGTTCAGGTCTGGGTCACTGGGACGAGGCAAACACAACACGCCCAAGTTATACATACACTGGGACCAAGGGGCAGGTAGACTAAATTAACCCCAGCCATTTCCTATGGTCACCTGACATTCCCTCCCCAGCCAGAGGGTGACCTCTCCTGCCCCCTTCTCTTACGTACGATTCATTATCGTTGTTTTATAGAAGATAAAAATACCGATGGGTATTACCCAATGCCCAAAGTAATTCACTCAAAGTAAAGCAAAAATATCTGCTATATAAATCATCAGTGTAGACCTTCAGCATTGACTCTTATTAGTACAATGTCCAAGTGCAGTTTATTTTTGCAGCACTCTGTGGCATTATGCAGGCCTGCTACCCTGGGGATTAGACAGGGACTGACTTCCTGTAGGCTTCCCTCGGCCTCTGCCGTCGGCTTCCTAGGGCTTCCTGGACGCTCCGTAATGCTGCGCGCGGTGGTGAGGGACACCCTGGCTTATTGGTAATGTGCCGATCGGCTGGACCACGGCACGAGGGCATCCTGCCAGACACGGTAGAGGCTAGAGGAGAATCATCAGCAAATGGCTATTGCCTCAGTCTACGTTCAGTCTGAGAGATTGTCACTATTTTAGGTTCTGGGTCTAGGCTCTCCGTGGTATTTTTGAAACCAGTTGAAGGTTTCGAGGGTAGCCTTTTTTTATCTAGAATTTATTTTCTATATATTTAACATTAGCCCCTAGACACGGAAAGTATTTAAATTTGCCAGTATATTGAGAGGGTGGAGAAAAACTCTACATATGAATTTCCAGTTAGGCTGTATTGACTGAATTTGAACCTTATCACCACAGTCAAATGAGGAACCCTGTCTGTCTAATCTTTATTCTCATCTTTAAAAGCAGGAAAATACTTCTCCCCCTCAAATGACAAGATCTGATGTTGTGTCATGTTTGCTTATTGCTTAAGAGAACGGGGGACCTGGGGAAAACAAAGGGAGACGGTATTGATCGCGTTTTTTGCGAGACTGAGCGCGCTTGACCCCGGCGCTTTAATACACACGTGACCCTGCCATCGATCCCAGCAGGTGCCTGAGAAAGGCACCGCGTGTCTGTTTGGTCGCGTTTCAGTTCATAGCAGGAATCAAAATCAATAGACAATTTTGAAATGAAAAGTAAATTGTGAGCGAGCCGCTTTGCTCGATTTGAGAATATGGTGGGTTCCTGCGTGCCAGAGATTAAAGGCGCTTCTGCAGAGTCCGGTGACCGGCGGACAGGCACGTTTTTGGGGCCCCTCAATGCGAAGACAAACGGCAGGTTTAGCTGGCTGTCTGCCCCAATCCGGCCCGGCTTCCCGATTGCGCGGTTCCCCTTTTTCAATCGTTTGCAACAGCATGGCATGCTGCCCTGTGTAAAATTAAATCCAATACCCTCAGCCATTTGCAGGAATGAACTCTTCTGTTTACCTTTGTTATGAAAGCGATTCCTATCAATGGCATGTTGTGTAAATCAGGCTGCATGTCTCTCCAAGTGGCTCTGTTATCACCCAAGAGAGCTTCATGTGTTTCGAAGATCTTGAAGTTCCAGAGAAACTATTGAGAAGCAAACAATTTTCATTTACTCATGTCTGTTTGAATAATTTCTTCCATTAGCCACTTCATAACTAACAATACATGTTGAAGACGATTTTTATTCATACCTTTTTAATCATAAGGGATGTTGACTGGTGACAAGCTGATACACAGCATGCGTGTTTGCCGACTTTATGCTTCACAGACTGTAATTTTTAGAGTTAGAGCACAGACTAGTGGCTGAGAGATAGAAAGGTAGAGCTTCCAGTTGGATAAAAGCTGAGCCTCTTTCTCCACTTAAACATTAAGCACCGCAGCATGTTTTGAGTGTGAGGTTCGCATGGCACCACCGTACTTCCCGGCTCTCGCAGTGCTCTCTTTGACCCCCATCTGTCCACTGGAACTAACTGGGCCGTGCCAACTGGTGGTCCCTCAGGTTCCGGAGCGGCCCGGCCAGCCCGGCCTGCTGGGATGAGATCCACAGACGTGTACAGAGGCTGCTAAGGAACCATGCCGTGCCCAGCAAGCTGGGCTTTGTGAGTACTGCTCGATCTGCGGACTGTGGGGGGGTGTGAGGAGAATATGGGGTGG
>JAODKF010000038.1:24260123-24291911 GCA_026779585.1 Mormyrus proboscirostris | reverse complement strand
TGAGGACAGATGACAGTCTAGCTGACCTAGCAGCATGCAGCTTCTCAGTGACTGCTAAAAGAGCAGTCTCTGTGGTGTGAGCTGCTTTGAAGCCAGATTGATTAGGATCCTGGAGGTTGTTCTGAGAGAGGTAAAGCGATAGCTGATTATAGACTGTGCGTTCGAGGATTTTTGAAAGGAAGGAAAGAAACAATACTGGTTGGTAGTTGCAAATGTCCAAGGGATTTAGAGTGGGTTTTCTCTGGATGGGAATGACCCTGGCTATTTTGAATGCTGTTGGTACCTGACCGGAAGTTATGGAGCCATTAATGATAGTGGAGATGAAGGGGAGAAGGTCCAAAGAGATTGTCTGGAGCAATGTGGAAGGGATTGGATCCAGTGGGCAGGTCGTAGGATTGGAAGATGAGATAACTTTCATGATCTCATCAGCCGAAAGACTGGAAAACTGGGCCAGTGAGGGGGAAGGGAGATCCTGGGTGTGTGGAAATTTGTTGACTGACTGCATATTGTGTGAAAACGACATGAAATTTGTGAATGGTATGGCCACAACAGACCGATGCCGTGCACATTGTATTAAGAGTTTTGAAAATGTGACACTTGGTTGGACAAATGCTTGTTAGCGACTGACAAAAACTGTAAGCCCAGAATGCCCCTTTGCAGTATACTATATACCAGCAGGGCCAGTTGAAGCCTTTGTGAAGACCCCCCAAGGAAGTTTCAAGCTTGTCTCTATAAGCTCCTCACAGCTGGGACCGGCATGCTTTTGAGTCTTAGGGGTGCTAAGTCCCCTGTGTAAATGTGGCATGCCCCCACGGAAAGCGGTGGGGGGGGGGGTCCCACAATTAAATTTGTCAAGCAGGGGGTACGATCGAGTGAAATGCTCCATATTCTTTAAAGGTTTCGTAAACTTTTCCAGTCTGGCATCAACACATTTTATTTCTGAGACTTCTGTTCTGTAAATAAGGAAGGACCACACACACACACCTGGTTGTTATCCCATTATTTGAGAATTGCCCTTCAAATGAAATGTTAATCATAGAGGTTCACATATTTTTTCCTCACGTCATTTTCCTCAGTAAATAAAGGAACAATTATGATATTTTGTAATTTGTTCAGTTGGGTTCTCCTCAGGTTCAGGTCTTCTGATAATATTTATGCAAAAATTTGAAAATACTAAGGGGCTCAAAGGCTTTCTAGCAGTACGGTACAGATAAATTGTACATTTTATTAAACATGGTTTTGAAAAAAATACTTTGCAGATTACACAAGAAATGTTTAAAGTGGTTACAATTTTGCAGATGTGCGAGCTGGATATGCAGCTACCAAAGTTACCCATTAAGGATTCTTCACATATTTCACCTAGCTATACAATGTGTCAGACATACAAGACTGGCAGCACCAGTGAACGTTCTTTATTCACTAGTGTACTGATGCTTTTAACCACTTCACTTTCCTACATATATTCAGTGTATATACATTATTCATAAGCAGTATTATAAATATCATTTATATATAACGTCACTGGTGTATGAGCCAGCTATGAAAATGTGGGACTACAGTTCACAGCTTCATGAAATGCTTTCATACATCTATGTAGAATGCCTTGTTAATGGTTCATGCTCACCAGTCTTTAACAAAAACAGTGACGCATAGCTGTCTGTTGTGTCTGCCTGATGAAAATTGAAGACCATGATGTTAGGCAAAATATCCCCAGAGGAAGACATTGACAGTGAGTAATATGAGAGCGTTGATGTCGCACACTTTCTTCCAGACAGGCTCCTCTCTGATGCTTCCGAGTTTCATCTCCAAAGCCAGCTGTTCTTCAGGGCTGAGGTTGGGCCGGCTTTGTTCAGACAGGCCGCACAGCCACAGGCCTGCCCGCCTCCAGCAGGGGGCAGTCTCTGCAGCCTGCTCCAATGTGTCCCGTGTCTTGAGTTCAGGTGCTAATGTCGGTAACCAGGGGTCTTCAAGTTCGACGCGCTCTTCCTGACTGTGTCTAGTCCACCAAGTCAGACGAACAAGCTGTGGCAATGAGACACATATCTTAGTGCTTTGACCTGTCAGCCATGTTTCTCTACCTTGTGCCCTGTGCTGCCTGGAATGGGGTTCTGGGTTTCCCCTATCAAACTGTACTGGGAAAGTAGTGAGAAGTTGGATGGGTGGAAGGTTTTGTAAATATAATCATCCATCCATCTGTCCATTAACTTATCCAGTACAGCAACATCCAGGATGTTATGGCAGTCCGTTGCAGACTTATAGTTAAAGTCAGTACCCAGAAAAAACTTGCAGACATGGGGAAAACCGGCAAGCCCCACACGCTGGGGGATGTGAGGCAGTGGTGCTACTGGGGGGCTCCATGCTGGCCCTAAAAATAGGGAGGAATTCTTTGCTTCCTTTACACCCTCTTATAATAGATTCATTCCCAGCAGGTATGTTCAGTAAATTCAATTTCAATTTTAACAAAACAAAAGTTCATAAAATACAATTGCCATTTAACAATGACTTATTTGAGAACATGAGAGTGTGAACTCCTTCACATATAAGGTAGACAGGCGCAAGGTCTGGCGTGTGAGGTGTGCATGAGGACGTGCTCACATGCTGGTCATGGGTGGCTGGGGTGCAGAGGCTAACTGCAGCAATGACCAGGGCAGAGACTGCTAGCAGGATGAGAGCAAAGTACAGGTAGTGCACGTCCCTGAGGAGCGCGGGACGCCGGTCCTCTTCACCACAGGATGGCGAGCCGTATGCAAATTCGGTGATCATTCGGGCAGACCCCAGGGCCAGCCCTGTCATCAGGCCCCAAAAGGCCCCCTAAGACAACAGCCAAAGGACAAAAATGTGCAAGCGTGTGAGAACCGATCCGTCAGGTAGAGCAAGGAGTGGTTTACTTAGATCTGAGTGTTACTGCGCAATCAGTAACTAGCAGACATTACAGCTGGGAACCTGATGTCCAGAGACGTCCAGAAGACCTAGATATGCAATCAGTGAAGAGTGATAGAGCACAAGTAACTTAGTAACTCAGTTACTACTCAAGTACAATTCATGAACAAATATACGGAATGTATAAAATACATGAACTGTTATGACTGATTAATGAACAATGAAGAATGTACTACTACATTTTTTTGTGCCTCCTCAAGTAGAATGTGACCAAAAAGGGCTGATATATTCTGGCTAAAACACAAGAGGAAGTTATATTTGACAAGGAAACTGTAGGGACACCTGTTCGTTGACACGTTTCCAGAAGATGGCCGAGAGGAACACGGCGGTGATGGGCGGGGCCAAGTAGCTGGTGATGGCCTGGATGTAGTCGAAGAGCTGGCCACTATTGGCTGACTGGATCACAGGGATCCACAGGATACTGAGCACCACCAGCACCAAGATGAACACCCTAGAGGAGCACCACCATGTAGCGTCACTCAAATTTAACAGGGTCTGTGTCAAGCTATCAAGTCCCGCAATGGGTGGAGGACTTAGTGAACATGCTTGTGCATGTTTAGGTGGATGAGCCAACTGCACAATTCAAAAAAGCCTAAATTGTGAGGTGAATTTTTTTTCTCAACACACAGTATCCAAGGCGCAAAGCAGCTGCAGGAAATGCACTGTTTGACCTCATTTTGGTTTACATTTTGCAATCAGTATTCCTCACTTCCCCTATTAAATTGTCTAGTTTTAGGTCTTCTGATGACATTCTAGGTAACATTTATGCAAAAATTTTGAAAATATCGATGGGTTCACAGGCTTTCTAGCAGTATGGTACAGACAAAGCTACAATTCATTAAACGATACTTTTTACAATTTACAATCTGCAATACTTCGCCGATTACACAAGAAATGTTTAAAGTGGTTACAATTTTCATTGTGTGTTTACAATACATTGTTCATTATATTATATATAATCATTAAAAGGACCTGGATTTCACTTGGGTCACATCTCATCACCCTACTCTAGGAATACTGAAGGCAGTGTGTGTCTGGGTGGGTTAGTGGGCAAAGGAGAACACTGCTTTCTCAGCTGTACGTCACTTTGGCACACCACAAAAAAGAAATAGTTATAAAAATAACGGACACACGCGGAAATACGCTAATAATGTATTATCATCACATGAAATATTTGTTACATTTAATGTTGCCAATTACCATTAACTCAGAATTCATCCCTAAACCTGTTACAATTTTCTCAAATTCTGATAACACATGTGTAAGCACGGCCCTTCCCCAACACTGAACGACATTCTTTGGTTAGCTGGCTAGCTAGTTAATATAGTCTAAAGATGTGGATGTATCCTTCATTTCCTCAGAGCACAAATAACGTTAGCAGTAAATTGCACCCTGTGCAGAGAGGGATGCGTTTCAGCCCTATGGACACATTTTGGATTCTGAATAAAGACAAGGTTATTCTTCAGAATGACTTGCAAATTGTAGAGTGTGTGATAAAGCTGTAATGGCCAAATAGGCATCACGTAAAACCTTAAACCCTATCTCAGCGAACATCATCCGTCACGTTACGCTGTAATGCAAAACGTGAACTGTCTGCAGGCTAGTAACCTGCTAAAGCAACGCATAGACCAACATTCACACGAGTCATGTCACTATTTCATTTGTTTGCATTATTTATTGAGTGGCAGGGAGTGTGTTGTGGGGGGGGGGGGGTTAGGGTTCAACCATGATAAAACAAAAACTGCCACACTGGGATATACAGTTATGACAGCGTGAATTTTTTCATACTGTTAAGCAGGGTGTTGCTACAGATATTGGGCCCCCCAGTTCAGATCAATCCAGTTATTTTCCAAAAAGGGGGCCCTTGGAATTATCCTAACTGTCATCTTTCGCCACCCCTGCTGTTAAGTCTGCTTTGGATAACAGCGTTTGATGAATACATCTGAATGAATACTTCATAGTGACCCCTTGTGGTAGGACAGAGGCTAAGCAGTCCCTGGAAAACCTGCCCACTACACCCTTATAATAAATGCACTGAAAGGTTCGTCCCATTTAGTCAGAGGTTCTTGTTTTGCTAAAGTGAGCCTGAAAATCACACGGTCCAGCCGTACTATTAAGCAGAGACACCTGAAGCGTATATAAACGCTGAATAGCTGTGTAGTATCATTACCTGCCCACAATCATCAGCTCACGCTCAGAAGCCTGGCGGCGGATGCGCTGCCATATATCCATGGTAAAGAGCGTACTGCTGCTGTTAAAGATGGAGGTCAGCGAGGACATGAGGGCGGCCATCATCACTGCAATCATTAGTCCTCGCATGCCTATGAAACACAGGTGGCGAGACATGCGATGTAATGAGGAGCTTTGGATAAACACTGTGTCTGAGCAGCACATACGTTTGACACCCGAAGAAATGGCCATGAGTTTCTTTACCGACTGGCATGAGATTGACCACGAGTTTTGGGTAGGCAATATTGGAGCAGCCCACGGTGGCACCGCAGATCTTACTGCACTCCTCAGGAACGACGCAGCCGACTTCATCTGGGGGCGGAAAACACCATCATACCTTAGCTGAGTTTGTGGTTTATGGGGGTCCACCACAAACCTTATGCCATGCTGCTCTGAGACCTTGCACTCTGTACGCACTGGAAACTCCAGTTCACATGTGCGCCTCTAGGCCCGTAGCCACAGTTATTCTTCTTCTTCTGCGGTGGCACGGTTCTGCTGCTGTTGGCACTGACCTGGAAAGAGCGCCCTGCTGATCATGCCTGGCATCACGATGAAGAACATCGGCAGCATCTTCAAGTAGCCGCCCAGCACGGAGCCTCCTTTGGCATGAGACAGGTTCTTGGCGGAGAGTGACCTCTGAACTATGACCTGGCACCGGCAAGAGCACAGGCGTCGATGGTAGAGAAAAGCCCCTCATCGGGTCATCATTAAAAGAGCAGCATATACACATATTTCCGTTTTGATTGAGGACTGCAAGGATTATGTTACAGCACTACCAACAGTACATCTGGAAAAATCTAGTCTTAGTTAAAATTTGATGAAATAATATACCATTATAAGCATATGCTATGGTGAAATTTGGGGAATCTGCAAGGACATTGCATTGGTAAAAAATAAAACAACCGTTTTGTTTTTATACTACAAATAGGGATCTACGATTGTAATATTTACACCTGTATTTAACATATTGGAGTATATAAATTGACTTTGTTATTTTGGACTTCTTCTTCTGGCCTAGAGAGGATTTCGAGTCTGGTTCCTCCCATCTTGGCAGTTTTCCTGGCTTTGGCCAGGAATAATGTAAAGTGCTTTCAGACAATGTAATGCTGTAAAAGTGCACTATACAAATAAAACTGAGTTAATAATATTTATTTAACACTGATTTATCCTGTTTTCCCCATTTTACATCTGTAAACTATCCTCAGTCCGTCAGTGCAGAACCTGGTCGGTACACCAATTCCAGGTGGCCAGCACGGTGAGGCCGAAGACCAGGCCGGGCCAGGGCAGGTCTCCGGTCAGGGGGTCCCTGAACATCTGGAAAGCATCAGGACGAGGGAGGTGGCAGGTGGTGTTGGGCACTGTGAGGCTGGGCACTGCCACCTTATACTGTGCCAGCAGACCTTCATACCAGCCCACTCTGTCAAATGCTGCAGGAAGTGAACAACATGCACCAAGAGTAATGCATTCATGAAACCACGGTGCTACAATTATGCTGGGTTCAAGTTAAACAGGAGACTAGCCATGTATTCCTGCTGTTTGGACTGGTAAGTGGAAGAGCTATACGATTCCTGCTTTAACATCTAATCTGTGATTCTTCAAAGACTAAAAATAAATGAAAAGATGAGGATATGCGAAACCAGAAAGGTTGGGAAGACCCAAATACATCATCTAGATGTTGACTAGTAAAAATCTGCCAAATCAGGAATATGGAAGGTATCCATACTAACATGGGGAACAATACAGCTACTCTAGCTGCAAATTCAGAAGTACCAAAGGACAGGGAATGAATAATCTGCTTGGGAAATTGTAATAACTACCTATGAACATGAGAGTCAGGGCTCCTATCACCATGATGACAGTCTGCACAGCGTCTGTATAGATTACTGCCGTCAGGCCTCCTGAAATGATTGAAGGCACACAAGTGACATCCTATTCCATAAGGATCCAGAACTGTTACTTATTTGAAAATCACCCGTCACCTGCTATAGTGTAGACTGCGGTCACTACGAGGAGCACTGCGGTGGAAAGGTACAAGTCCCATCCCAGAGACACCTGAATGAACAAGGCTCCAGAGAAGATGTCTGTCTGGACAGAAGCAACAGTGAAGAAACAGCCTGACTGAATTAGCAGATCTAACATCAAGACCCGGGGAGGATTAAATCCGGGCTGAAGGTTCTATAAGTTGCTGTATATGTGTCCAATGTGTTAAACTGGCCGGACTATAAATTGACCATGTCTTACTGATATCTTGGTGAAGATGTAGAGTATGAGCGAGAGGACCGACAGGTATATTCGAATACGCTGTCCTCCAAACCTCTTCCTTAAGTACTCCGGCATCGTGACCACGCCAGCGGAGATGTAGACAGGAACAAAGATCCATCCCAAAGCAATGAGGACCCAAGATGCCTGAGAGAAAGCAGCAGTATGCAGGTCCTGCTCACGCCTTTAGCTTTACTGGGTATAGACACTGTATAGTCACATGACACAGCTGTACTATTGTTGTTTTTCAGCTTGGGATGGTTGCACTTACATTCCACTCAAATCCACCCACAGCGATACCTCCGGCGGCCCCAGTGCCGGCGAGACCGATGAACAGGCCGCTGCCCACATTACTGGACATCAGTGAAGCTCCGATCTGGGCAGAGAGGACATCCACATTGCAAAATGCACACTATGAGCCATCTGGCAGGCTGGTTTGTGCATGTAATCCTGTATCCTGTTCACTATGTTTTCGCAAATTCACATATCAGTGAGCGCAACAATACAGCTCTGGGAAAAATTAGACCGCAGCTAAATTTTCAGTTTCACTTATTTCTCACTTCATGGGTATGCAAATTGCAGCTTGACTCTTCTTTGCCTCTCATTGACAAAGGGCTTCTTTGCTTTATGGGTCTTCAGTCCTGCTTCTAGGAGCCTGTTATGAATTGCCCTAGCAGTGTACGTCACACCACTTAATGTTCCCCATTCCTTTTGAAGGTCATGCTCTGATTAATGGGTCACTGCCAGATAAGTTAATACTCTTGTATTAGAAAGTCGCTTCTGCCATCTACCTGGCTGGTTTTTGGTCTTTCCCAGTGTCTTCACCTTGTTCTTGTGTACTGCTATTTTAGAAACTAAGAGCCTGGAAACTGCCTGTCGCACAGTGTAGCCTTCTGTCAGCAGAACCAGGAATAAATCAGGATTTAGAAGTGCAGACTCTTAAAAAGGTAAACCGGTCTCAATTTTTTTCCCTGAGCTGTACATGTATGAGCACAATAAAAAATTCCAGGACTGTGAACAGCTTCTAAATATTTCCTTGACACTTATATTTTGTTAGTTTATTGACCTTGAAGCTGTTCTAAAACATCTATCCTGCAAGTCACACAAAATTTACTTTTTCCAAATATGCAGTACAGGGATATTAGTTATCAGAAATATTGAAACAATCCTTGACATTGCAGGAAATACAAATGGAGACTTAAGAGCAAATATAAATACTTAATACATGACGACATAACAGCTATGTTGACACTGTGCAGCTTTGTGTGTTGAGCTGTCCATTAGGGAAACACTCACGGGCCACCATGTCATGGATCTCCCGGCCAGAAAGTAGCCCCCTACCGTTCCCTGATTCGCTCGGATGGAAGACTAGAAAGGAGTCGAGACATCGAAGAGGAGAGCAGAACACATGACAATGATCAAATGAGGAGGAGAGGAGAACACGACAATGGTCCAAAGGGCCTGTCTGACACACCAGGAAACCACTGTGCTTCTACTGAAAACTAGAAAAGACACCAATTGAAAAACAGGACACATTCATTGTCAGCATCTGCCTTACAAAGATGCTCATTAAACATGTTCTCACACTAGCAAAGCTTGCTGTTCTTTTCCAGTAACCTTAGGTTTTCACACAAGTATGTTACGCGCCATCAAACGGCAGCTACCTCAAAGAACAAAGCAGAACTCACAGCACCTGCAGCAAGCAGTGAAAGCATCACTCGCCCATTCGAGAAGCTGAGAAGTTTAGCAGGAGCACATACCCATATTCCAACGGCAAGGACAAAAACAAAATAGATGACAATAACTATGATATCGGGAACCTCCAGTATAAACTGCCCATTCTTTTCAGGAGGAGAAGACGTTGCAGGAGTGGCAGTTGCTGGAGTCATTTTAGCAGTGACAGACCAATGCGTATGAACTTTGAGGCAAGGAAGTAGTTAAAAATTAATAGTAACCTTATCAAAACCAGATAATAGATCACATATAACCCAGAAGATCTTACACCAGGGCTGCAAAATCCTGCCCCTGGAGAGCTACCACCCTGCAGAGCTTAGCTACAGCACTAATGAAACACACCTGATACAGATAATCAGGCCCTTCAGTCATATCTCAGTATGAGAACCAGCTTAACTTCAACATAGCTGAGTCTGAGTTGCTACTGAAGTGCCTGATCTGAAGTGATCTGTATCAGGTGCGTTAAATTAGGGCTGGACCTGAGCTCTGCAGGCTGGTAGCTCTCCCGGAGCAGGATTGGACAGCCCTGTCTTACACCAAAATATCTTGAGATACCTGCACAACAAAAAAAATGTAAAAAAAGAAAACACGATAAGCATTTTATATAGCAGCCCATTTTTAATGGTGAGGTTCTTTATTTTATGAGCTGCATATTACATATACTCAAACACTCAGAATGCATTCATCCGGTGAATAAGAATGAATAAAAAAAAAGGAAAAGGCTCACATCTGCTTTATTAATTAAAGCTCTATCACACTGTCTCACACACACAGACTGTGAAATCTTCACTTCGAACGAAGCTGAAGTTCCAAACAGGAGTCATTTTTTCCAAAATTTGCTGTAATCGTCGGCTTTGAAGTCGTCTTCAAACTCCTCGACTGCTGGTCTGACCGCCGCTCTCTTCTGCTCATGTTTCTTCAACCTGGCCTTCTTCTCCTCCTCAGAAAGCGTGGAGATATCCAGGGGCATCTAAGAACGGCAAAAAAGCATGCTGTGCACCCAGTGCGGGAAAAAAAAACTAAAAACTGCCATGGAGTTTTCTAGGAAAGACTGGTAATGACTGTCTGTAATACACTGGATTCATTACATTGCATGTGCTGGAAAGACAGGCAACGAATATGCCAGGGACCGAGTCTTAGTTCGGTGAAATATTTACTGCACATTGCATTTAAGTGTTATACAAAACCTGAAAAAATATTTCTGCAAGTCTCTCACAAGTTAAGATAAATTAGTCATCAATTAATATTAATTTTAGGATGCACCAGGAAGTCACGTTTTTAATAAAAGGGAGATCAAGCTGGATAGAAGTCTCTTACAGGGTTGCCAAACTTAAATTTGTGGTTTTACTGACATACCATATCTTCTACTGACACCCTATTTATACTTTTAAAAAGGTTTAAATTGGATTTGCCTATAATGTATCCGGACTGTCCGTAAATATACAAACGGCTGGCAGCCCCTTCTCTTACCATCAGGATCCTCCTGGGCTCCTTGTATCTAATGCTGACGGTTGAGCCGTCGGGGCGCACTAACAGCACCGGGTAGCTTCGCTCGTATTTCCATCGTCCACTGCGTGTCACGGAGATTTTATTTGAGTTGTGCCGAGTCGCTGCTGTGTGGTAAGTGCAGGCTGGAGGGAGCAGATTCTCAGCGACCAGAGCAAATCTGTCAAAATATTAATGCCCGAAAAAGTTTGCACAAACAACCGAGATATTTCTAGCATAGTGGACCAAAGATCACATAGAACTGACTTTGTTACCCAAAACGGTAACACAAATATAGGCGATGTAGTAAAAATGAGTACATAAAAATCTCTCAGCACACATAGGATTTAGCTGGCGTTTACTGAATTCTAAAAGAAAGGTAGGCTTACCTACATAATGTGCCCTTTGCCGTCCATATTTTATGTAAAGCCATAGTCTTCGCCGGGAACAACGCAAATACAAATATTATTATATTTATCTAAAAAACAGTGAACATACACAACGCTTCATCTCATGCCTACTGAATAAGGTCACACGGACGGGAAACAGTCCGTAGCGAATATCTTCCGTGTATCCAAAAACGCGAATTATATTGGTTCCGGTTCTCTCACTTCAGTTGATCCGTTCATTTTTTTAAAGATATCCTACTCACTATAGTTTCTCAATTACAAATTGTGGTTTATTTAAATGAAGGACAGATTTACTGCGGTGTTATTTTGGCATACTGTACTTGGCCATTTGTATAGAAGTGGGATGACTACTTTTATATGGAATGTTTCATATTACATGAATGACTGGCTTAGAATATGCCAAAGAACTTTAAAACAATAAATAAATATAAAATCCATTCATATTTAGTACACATCCAGGTCTATAATCTATTACAGGGACACCTTGTAAGGCAGAGTTTTTCAACTGCTGAATCAGGACACACTATGCACACTGGTTGAATAACATGGTGTGCCATGGCAGAAAAAGGTTAGGGAAGCACTGCTGTAGAGGACGGCATTTTACACACAGTTAACATTTAGAGACACCATTCCACCACACTGCAGGTTTTCTGGCTGGATACTTATATGTTCTACAGATGGAAGAGAGATTCAAACCCACACTGGGGATCTGGAGATATTATGCAGCAGATACCTGTGGGGTTACCACACCACCATCCATCTTCAAAATGCCAGTAGGGTTGTCAACTCTAACGCATCTGGCGCGACACTCATGCTTACATCAAAAGATAATAAAACCTTTACGTAAATGTGTGTGCAGATTTGTCTCAAATTCAAAATCTCATACCAGTCAACTGACCAAAGTTGGCAACCTTGGTGAGGGGGTCTGGAGCCTATCCCAGACAGCACAGGGCACTCCCTGGACAGGATGCCAGGGCAAACACACCATTCGGGTAGTTTAGACATGTCATTTTGCCTAACTGCATGGTTTTAGATTGCATGAGCAAATCAAAGTTCCTGAAGGAAAGCCACATGATATGAAGAGACTGTGCAAACATCACACACCGAAGAGAGATTTGAACCTCCAACCCTGGAAGTGCGAAAGAACAGAGCCATTCTCTGAGGCACCATGCAACCCACACTACACAACATAACATCCCAGCTCACCTAACCTCTAAATAAAAAACGTAAAAATAAATTCACTCATGGTATATGTCACATATAATGCTGGGTATTAAACCACCTGCAAATTAGGATGCACTGTTGCTGTGTCAGTGTCTGTCAACATGATAAAAGCACTGGAAAATAGAATAGTTTTTTAAAAATATATTTGTATTAGTTACAATAGTTTAGTAATAACTTGCATAAACAAAGCTGGCCAAACACTCTCTGTTTTGCACTGCTAATATTAGTATTACTATATTAAAATAGTACTCAGTAGACTATATTATAAATGATATTTTACATAGCGTAGATTTCCTTCTAGAAATTAAATAAACTAACAAGCTTATTCAGTTGTCCAGTATACCCGACAAATAGTTTTAGCTTGAATCAGTGGCTTACATTGAAGCAAAGCATCAGAGAGTCTTTAAATGATGCCATAGTACTGTTTGAATGATGTCATAGTACTCTTTCAATGACATCACAGTACTGTTTGAGGCTGCAGAGGCTCTCCTTGGTGCTGAGGTGAGAGTGAGCAGTACGAGGCAGGAGATGCCACCTTTCCGTAATGCTGAACCAGCCTCTGTGCTTCCCTTTGCCCGGACAGCAGGGCCCCCTGCACTGTGCTGTAGAGGCTCTTCATGGTAGCTTCTCCAGCAAATAGCACCTGGAGATCCTGAAAACAGTCCGTAGAAGTCCTCCAGGTTGTTACACCAAAACCCAATGCAATGGGGCATCATTAAAACAGCTAATTGCTGCAAATGCCAACACATTTGCAAAGCTGCCATCAAAACAAACAGGACAGGTGACAGATGTAAAAACATGAAGGCAAAATATTTAAATTATCTCCATCTGTAAATAAACATCAGACCTACCGGCTTGGTGGCTTTGGTGCCAGAGAGGGGCAGTGCCAGCGTGTCCATAACCTCAGCATCGGTGCCGACGGGAAGGTAAGTGTAAGCCCCCCGGGTAAAGGGGTTACTGTACCACTGTGTGCGGAACATGCTCTTCGGGGGAGGGAGAGATGGGTTCCCTGGTCGACCACAAAAGAGGCATTTCACCATGTCTTTGTTAATGACATTCATTTTATCTAGACCATCTTAAAAAAATCAGTATTCATTTTGCCGACTTGTTACCATTACATGCAATCCCCAGATTACAAATAAGATCCATTCCCTAAATCTGCATTTAAGTCAGATATTTAAGTCGGAACAACAACAACAACAATAATAATAATAATGATAACAATAATACAGTAATAAAAGTAACTACATAGGGTACTGAACTGTACCTGGAGTCAATGAACTGCTGATGAACGTCACACAGTAGTGTGTGGATTTATTATTACAAAACATTGTATTTAACTCAAATTTTTTAATAAAACAGTCCTAATGGCAGTCCATTTGTAAGTATGAGTCGTCATTAAATCTAAAAAATTTATTACTTGTTTTTTTTTAGCTGATGCCTGTATACCAAGTATTTACAGCCACTGTGTCACAGAAAAGCGATACTCACGAGTAAATGTTCTGAGGTGTTCAGGGATACTCACGAGTAAATGCTCTGAGGTGTTCAGGGATACTCACGAGTAAATGTTCTGAGGTGTTCAGGGATACTCACGAGTAAATGCTCTGAGGTGTTCAGTAATGGCCGCCAAGAGGTCTTCTTCCTCCATGGTCTCTGTCAGCTCCCCAACCCTTCCTGCACACCATCCAATTAGAACATTGCCAAATCTGAGGAGGCAAATTTGTTAGAATTGTCTGAAATAGCAGAGATTGATAGTTCAGGTCCAGTAAAAAAAGAAAGTAAAAATCCAGACCAAGATTTTGTTTCAATCAACCAATTGTGTACTCTGGATTTGTATTTTCTGGACTGGAACTATCCACCTCTGCGGAATGGTATCTACTGCAGAATAATAAAATGACAGTTTTAAAAGGTGATAATGAAAAAAGAGCTTACTTCTCCCTGGGTTTCATGACGGAGAAGAAATGTAAGTGCCTAATCCACTGGGCAGGGTCAGCATCTAGCGAAACAGGAGACTCATCCTCCCACAACAGACTGATCTCGCTCACGTCATCTCCCCAGAAAGCCTCCTCGTACACCAAGAAGATCTTAGTCACCGTGCCAAAGCTGATACGGTCAATGGCCTGAAGCTTGTGTTCAGGGAGCTGAGGACTGAAAAGTGTGGAGGCCTGTGCTTTCAGGCAGCCTGCAAAAGGTGATTCATCTGTGCTGAGCAGGCATCAGACATACACACTGAGTCATATCCCATGATAGGCTTCTCGAGAAATAACAGAAACTGAAGATACCGGGCTGGCATCCCACCTAAGGTGTACCACATCCTCCTGCCATATGCTGCCTGGAATAGGCTCTTGGCCCCCAAGACCCTGACGGGGCACCAACCCATTGCAGAGACACACACAGACACACACACACACACACACATTTATATTCATATCTTTGTGAGGACCGTCCATTCATTTCTATGGATAAAATCCAAATTCCAACTATGACAACCCTAACCCCCACCCAGCCCTAACCTTAACCATAAGTAACCAAACCAAATACGTGCCTTTTGGCATTTTTAGTTTTTTGATTGCAGTCACAGATTTTTGTAAATCTGAGTTTCCCCTTGTGGGGGGCCCCTCCCCGCCACCCCACTACACACATACATGTAGCCACACACGCCTCACCTGTAGCCAGGGCAGAGATGCAAACTCCTTTTCCAGAGGTCTGAGGCAACAGTGTTAATCACTGTGCCAAGGTGCCAGTCCCCAGGAAAAGTTATACTTAATGTAAAAATCTGTAAGCTACACTACATGGACAGCGGTATTGGGACATCTGGCCATTACATCTACAGGAGCTTTTATGACATCACATTCTATGTCCATAGGCATCAATATGGAGTTGGTCCCCCCTTTGCAGCTATAACAGCTGCCACTCTTCTGGGAAGGCTGTCCACATTTTGAAGTGGGTTTACGGGAATTTTAGTTCATTCTACCAGAAGGGCATTTGTGAGGTCAGGCAGCGATAGTTCATGCCAAAGGCGTTTAGTGGGGTTGAGGTCAGTGCTCTGTGCAGGCCAGTCGAGTTCTTCCACAGCAAACTCACCCAACCCTGTCTTTAGGGACCTTGCTTTGTGCACTGGGGCACAGTCATGCTGGAACAGAAAGGGCCTTCCACAAACTGCAATTAAGAGTGTCCTTTGGACTTTTAGACTTTTTTTAGTCCTTTAAAGGGTTTAAACCCCTGAGAAAACCTCACACCATTATCCCTCCTCCAGCAAAATGTACAATCGGCACAATGCAGGTAACGCTCTCCTGCCAACCGCCAAACCCAGACGCATCAGTCATAATGCCAGACAGGATTCATCATTCCACAGAACATCTTTCCATCGCTCCAGTGTGCAGTGGCGTTGTGCTATACACCCCTCCATCCGACACTCGACATTGCGCTTGGTGATGTGAGGCTCGCTCTCTTATTTTACGTGGTCTGACACTTTGTGGCTGAGTTTCTGTTATTCCTAAATACTTCCATTTTGCATTAAAACCACTTACAGTTGACAGTGGAATATCTAGCAGGAGGAAACTGACTGAGGTGGCACCCTATAACAGTACTACGCTTAAATTCACTGAGCTCTTCAGAATGACCCATTCTTCCGTAAATGTTTATAAGCTCCTGGATTCAGTCCCAGGTCCTTTCTGTGTGGAGTTTGCATGCTCTCCCCTTGTTCACGTTGGTTTTGGCCGGGGGCTCTGGTTTCCTCCCATGGTCCATTGATTGGTGGTTGATTGGTGACTCTAAATTGGCCCTGTAGTTGTGTGAGTGTGTGTGTGAGTGTGTGCTCCCTGCGGTGTGTTGGCGACTGCCCAGGGTTGGTTCCCGTCTGCGCCCATTGTTCCTGGGATAGACTCTGGTCCCCCCCGCGACCCCAGTTGGGATTTAGCTGTTTCAGAAAATGGATGGATGGATGTTTGTAAGCCTGACTGCATGACCAGGTGCTTGAGTTTATATACCTGTGGCAATGGGTCTGAATGAAACATCTGAATTCAATGATTAAGAGGTGTGTCCCAATACATTTGTCCATATGGTGTATGAATATGACCATGAGTGTGGACATACCCAAGGAGATAGTCACCACAACATGATCAGCAAGTATCTCCTCCTCATCTCCAAACTCCACACGCACTGGGTGCTGTTCTCCATTCCCAGTTCTGAAGGAGCCATCCCACTCAATCTTCCTCACAGGCTTCTTCAGAAGTAAAGATTCACCTGGAAACTCCTTCAGTAGTTTGGGTGGCAAATCAAACATGTTCCTAAAGCATAAAGATAGACCCAATATAAATCAAATTATACTCAAGCATTGCTCGAAAAATATATCATTACATCATACAGTAAGTTCACCAAACTGCAAGACATGTGGTGTTCGGAATACCCTTCAATGTTTAGATCCTCGTCAGTATCGCCATGGAAGTACTTCCACGATCCCAGCGATATGCTCTTCAGGTCGGACGCTCCAATGTCTATAAGTAGGTCTTTCGCAAGCAAACTCAGGATTCCGTTTATCAGCCTCTTTTCCTCAGTGCTGGC
This sequence comes from Mormyrus proboscirostris, assembly GCA_026779585.1. Lineage (NCBI taxonomy): Eukaryota > Metazoa > Chordata > Actinopteri > Osteoglossiformes > Mormyridae > Mormyrus > Mormyrus proboscirostris. The sequence goes on along the minus strand of JAODKF010000038.1, from coordinate 24,275,067 downwards.
TTCCCAGTTTGCCACCAGTTTTTGGACCTCTTCAGCAAAATGCTCCCCAGTGCTTCTTTGGTGATCTTGGTGCCTCTTCCTGATGAGCATTTCTCCTGCTTCATACACACGCTCTGCAAAGTCCTCATCGATCCTGCTGCCCTTATCACTTAGAATACTCCACCTTCCTTCCTCTTTAGGAACATTGTCTAAAATGCCAAATCTCTTGCTGAGGCAGTAAACAGGGTTTGTCTCACTGGTTCCATGTATGTATTGTGCTCCTGTGTCTATCCAAGCTTTTCCTGTTGAAGCATTTTGTTACAATTTATAGAACACACATAGCAACAGCTAAACCAGAAAGGTTTATTTATTCACATATGTAGTTGTATATAAATATAGTTTTTATTTTATTGTATTCCAGGAAGGTTACTCATGTCCAGTCCACACACTTTAACCACAAGGAAGTGGAAGTCACAAGTTTTTTGTCTTCTCAAAAAACACTGAACATAATTTTCACATGACAAATTACATATAGAGTTTCGCTTCTCCTTTCGCTGATCAAGAATTGCAGCGTTTTTAAAGAATACTTCAGGGCCCTTGTGACAGATAGAATTTGGATAACAGAAATTACTTATGAAGAAAACCTCCAAATGGGACATCACGCACTTACCCAGCTGAAATCTGCCGATTCTTCCCCCAGTTTCTCCCGTGGCTTCTACGATGGTCACATCACTGAATCCCGCATCCCGAAGTGCGGAAGCGGCCCCGATTCCTGCTACTCCCGCCCCAACCACCACGATCCTTGGGACCTTCTTCATTCCAAATACTATGAAAACCAGTTGCAAAACTTTATTCTTGGAAATGGACAAAGACGTTATTATATACTATGCACAAGACAATTGTTCCCGATGGAAAAAAACACTATATATGTATAAACAATGATCCCTCGCCTCGAATTACCGTAATCATAACACCTTCCTCTAGTGCGATACTGCGAATTTGGGAAATCTCGGATCATTCAGTAGTTTCATTTAATTACCTATATCCATGTCACAGTAAATGGCACACACGGAGTTATTTAAAACATACCAGTTATGTTGTGACGTCATACATTTTAAAGCACCATTGTTTTATGTTATTATACCAAAGATGATAAGATCGTTATAGACATATTTACCCCTGGCGAAACCTACTGTGTTTTCCGCGGCTACTAGCTCTGCAGGAACTGAAAGGGCCCGCCTCTAAGCCGGCATGCCTCCCTTTTCCTTAAACCTGATCCTTTCTTTTCCTTTAAAGGGACACTATCCACTGTATGTTGGTAAGATAAAGTATCGTATACCAATTAAAATTTTGGATAAAACGTAAGGAATCACGCATTTAGTATAATGCATAGTCTGCCGCAATGTACCGAAATATTGTTTATAGGATGTGGTCCTCTATACTAGTGCGCGTGGTGTCGGTCTACTTTTGACCCATTTCACATGAGGATATTCCGCTTTTTAATAATCATGTTTGTTGTAATTGCGGGACTTTGGGGCACCTTTCCCCTATTAAAGAGAAAGCGAGAAACGTGGACAGGGAAACAGCAGCACAGATCTATTGTGCTCAGATCACGTTGGCCACTAGATGGCAGCCTTATACAGCTTGGTGCGTCACTGGCATCGCAAACATGATGTCTGAAGGTTAAGTTACAGCTCTTGACTATTTTCTTTTTTTTAAAGGTTGTTCAAAGTCAGTTTTCACAGCTATAAAGCAAACAGTTGTGACACTACAAAAACCGCACATGTGTCAGTTGTGAGTTAGACTGTTTACCCAACATCAATCCATTTTCCATAATTGCTTACCTTGCAATTTCCATAATTGCGTACCTGGCTCAATGGGTAGTGCCTCATGGTTCCAGCATTAGGGTCTGGAATCCTGCTTGCACTCTGTATGAGTTCACATGTCCTCACTCTGTCTTGCTGTTTCCAAACCACAGTCTGGCTAATTGGCATCTCTACCCTATAGTGTGTGAGTGTTTACCCTGTGATGGACTGTCATCCCATCTAATGTATCTCCACCCTTTACTCTTTGCTTCCTGGGATTAATTCCAGGCCCCTTGTAGCTCTGCCCTGAGTATGTTGTTGCGAAATCAATGGACAAGCTTAGCCAAGCAGAGTTGCAGAGGGCTTGAAGTTGACTTCACGAAGCGTAGAAGACACCACAGACTGGTTTCAAAGGGAAATTTAGATACACCGATCACCTGCATTTGGAGGATAGGATGAAACAAGATTCACCCAAAAAACACTGGGAGAACTTGCATATACTACACACAACCAGCGACGGCGCGAGGATCAATCTGACAGCCCAGCCCGCAGGGTCACCACCGGACACTGACAGCACAGCCCGCAGGGTCACCACCGGACACTGACAGCACAGCCCGCAGGGTCACCACCGGACACAAACATTCTACCCCATGGAATTTAATAAAAAGCTGCAGGGTGACGCTTCCATGTTCAGCTTGTTTGTTTTCTTGCTTGAGACACATTGATTTGACTTGTTCTTATTGTTAAATTAAAAAAGCGACATAAGTTTTAAGAGTACAGTTCTATCCACACACTGTGTAAGGCTTACAGCTGACCTGGGTCTAAAGTAATCTATAACGTGGCCACTGGACAATTACCTCGCACTTCAAAAAGATACAATAAAATGCAATTTTAACTTTTGAAAAGAACACATTTATTTTTATACTTGCCGCCACGGAACATAACAGCTTAGACGGTATTTGCATTTAGTAAAATAGGCTTTTTAACGTGTGCATTTTTCATTGCAGATGACAGTAACCATATTCCAGATAACAGAGTGACATGTACCTTAATGACTCATTTGCACAATAATTTTAGCTACCTGTAAGCGAGTGACTGTGTAGCTTATGCATCTGGATTGAGCGTATTAAAGGAATGATTTAATACTGTTATAGTACTGTTATTTTAAGGAAGGCAGAGGATTTTCCAGCCTATCTTTTGATAACTGTACGTATTTTGTTTATATATATATACACATCTGCCGTAACTGTTTATCCAGTACTATGTCATGGTGAGCCTGGGGCATAACCCAGGGAGCCAGGAGTCAGTGGCAAACTTTCACACGGAATCACACCACAGCCAATGGAATACAGGAGGGAACCGGCGTTCCTGTCGGTATTCTATACAAACACACCAAGAATATACAAACTCAAACATGCATACAGAAACCAAGCCGGGGCTGGGGGTGGAACCCAAGTCTGGCAGTGTGAAGGGACTGGGATAGTCACTGAGCCTTTATTAATCAATGTGGGGGTCAAATGTAACATTTGTGATTAGTCATAGTAACTTCATTGTGGTAAGATTATGTGTGTGGAACCTCTCCCAGCAGGCTAGAAAGAAGAGCAAAGTCAACTTAAATAATATAACTCTGCAAAACAACTCTGATAGCAGCCACCTGTAATCTATTCATCATCTCCAACCAACCTCAGACATACCAGCAGCAGCTGATCCATCACCTGCAGTGACAGACATACAACTCCAGCTCCACACTCACATACCGGATTAACAAACCTTTGAAGCTGCCAGTCTTTTGTTCGGCAGGCTTAAAATCTGCAGATACAGGACCTCAAAGCTTCCACACAGCCACAGAAACACGCATAACTTCAAGCAGGAGACTGTCTGAGTTACCCTGTCGCTTGGAATGCAGTGAAATATCTTTCAAAACCCCATTTCACTCAGAAGATCCTTCCTGACAGATGAAAAATCCATTGGTCATGCTTACAGATGTCAATGTCCACCTTGCTCAGCTCTGCTGATGACATCTGCCTGGAGTGTACTCCACACAGATGACTGGAAAACTAAACTGGGTTGCCATGGAAACTGGCTGCCCATCAGACCTTCATGCCAAATGAAGACAGTATTGGACTCAGGCTGTTTGAAGAGAAGTGGCAGAAAAATAAAATGGGCTCCTATTGCATGTTGTGTGCACCCTCACAGTAATAGAATGGTACACTACGTAAGATTAATCAGCTAGTGTTTTTTCAGCTAGATGTCACATTTTCTTACACATACAACCACCTAGAGGGTGTTCATCTGCTTTTCTCGCATGAACAGGAAGCTGCATCTCTCAGCAGGGCACCATATCTCATTTCCTTCACTGGAGGATCAGGTAACATTTTTCTCTGCATTATGAGGGTACTTCATCATGGTTTCTCACTTGGAAGGGCACCTCAGAGGGCATCATATTCTCTCCAACAGAAGGGTACTTAATAACGCCCTTTTCCACCCTTTTCCATTAGAAGGGTACCCACAGGGGCCATTTACACCAATGTAAGGGTACAGGGCACTGCATCACATTCTTTCCACTAAAAGGGCACTTCGTAATGACACCCTTTTCTATTGGAAAGGTACCCATAGGGATCATTTAGACCAGGGATGGGGAACCTGTCCCATGGAGGGCCGGTGTGGGTGTGGTCTTTGCGATGGCCTCTCAGTCAGCCAATAATAAAGCAGTGGTTCTCAACTCCAGCCCTGGAGACTCACTGTTATTGGTTGATTGACAGGCCATCCCAAAAACCACACCCACACTGACCCTCCATGGATCAGGTGCCCCGTCCCTAATTTAGACCGAGGGTGGCCAATCTTATTCAAATAGGGCCGTTGTGTGTGCAGGTTTTTGCTGCAGTTCCCTAATTAGATGACTAATTAGAGGACTGATTGGCTGAAGAGTCCTCACACCTGGCTTTGAACAGCTGACCTAACGGTTGTCCCAAAAATCTGCACACACACCGGCCCTTTGCGGATAAGACTGACCACCCCTGGTTCAGAGCACTATAAGGGCATGATATTGGGCCCTGCATCTCATTTCCTCCATTACACAGTCAGTCATTAAGACACTTGCTCACATTTTCCTGCTGTATAGGGCACTATGCATCCTTGACGACACTAAATCATACGGAGGACACTCAATAGCGGCATTTTCGCCACTCTAAAGGATACTTCAGTGGTGTTTTCTTTTTCAGCCATGGAGGGACCAAGGGGGGTGGTTGCGCCTGCTCCCCATCTGAGACCACCAGTAGACTCTTATTGTCCTGGAAAAAGCATCAGATCAGTAACAACTGAATGTTCAATAGCTCGACCGGCCTCTAGGGGGCACCATCCTGTACCATAATCCCATCTCTTCCACTTTGTTGATAAGATCTCCCAACATCTATCAGAACTTCTCAACCACTTCCTGTATTCTGATGAAACCTAACAATCTACATTTGACCTTTACAGCCACAAAAAGACTTTGCTATGCATGAATTTCGACAGCAGCACTAACCATCCACACTAAATATGCACCTACTGTATGTGAAGAGTTTATGCAGTTTGCATTCCGCTGTATGTCACTCCAAATAAAAGTGTGCGCTGATTGGATGTTTCGAGTTACTAATACATTTCTTTGGTGCACCTAGCATTTAATCTTCATTGTTTCTAAACTTTACAGCTTGGCTGATATGCCCATAGTTTGACTTAAACAAACATAATTCGCTCTTTAAGGAAAATAGCAACAAAGCACTTTTGCGAATTCCCGGCAAATGCTGATTCAGCCACAATAAATGCCAAGAGAATGACCTAACTGTGGCAGTGAACTATTACATGGTGTTTCAAAAGTCCCTATAATTACTAAATAAAGATATTTATACAGTGCGATGATTGTATGACTAAACGTGAATGCAGCAAAGCAAAAGACTAACTGCTACAGTGTAAATAAAATATAGCTCTCCAATCCTGTATTTTAAAATCAAAGGTTAAACAACGACAATCATTACTCGTATTTAACATCAAGGGTATTTGCCTTTTGTAGGTGTTTTCTGAACTCATAATTAATGATAAAAGTAACAAAAATAACAAAACAGAAAGTAATTAAACCAGACAAGCATAGTTTAAAAGTGAACGTAAGTTAGAAAGAAATTGAATTATAATACGGAATGCTTATGCTTAGAAATATAATTTAACAAAAACCTTTTTTTGCTACACATACACTTCAGACCTTCAGTCTCATCAATGCTCCCGGTTACGTGATTCTAAGTTCTCACTAGTAAAACAACTAAACTGAAAACTCAGGCCATTGTATTTGGGTGCAGTGAAATGAACCACGATGAAGAACCTGCCTTCTTTTCTTCCACTCTCAATCGCCTTAGCAGAAATTACTGCCATCGATCATTCTGCTGTCCTATGTGTGTTGGCAGAGTGCAGTATGTGGTAAAAGAACAAAAACAGCATTCCCAGTAGAGCAAGGACCAGTAGAGCAAGGACCAGTGGAGACCACTGTCTGCTTCCTACAAATGCAGCGTCATCAACAGCCCCATGTTAAGCACCTACTACAGTCATCAACAGGGTGTAACATGTAAATGTATACAACTTCTACTCTCTGGTCAGGAGATTGAGGATAGACATTTTAATATGATGTTTCAGGTGTGTTTAGGAGCTTATTGTCAAGTAACATGACCTGTTTTTGAGGAAGTCACTTTTAAGGAGACAAATCAGTCTGACGGTTTGTTACAGGTTTCACTCAGCATCAGGCTGGCTTGTCAGGACAGGAGTGCCCAGGAATTATTCCGAATGTTACATCTGTGTGCAAGCAGCTGAACAGTTCCACAGCACTGGACCAAAGCAGATCAAATTGTTCCTTTAAGCCTCATTCTGTCAGTACGCTGATTAGAAAGAATCTGCCTGGCAGACTGGTTTTGCTAGCGGACGGTAGGTACAGAGAAATTCGAGAGTCTTGAGATAAAACCTGTGAGCCGAATGCATACTGATGGATACATGAGCTTTTTGTTTATATGTCGTACAACACGGATTCCAGATATACAGGCCACTGACTGGTTACGTCTTTGTACATATAAAAACAGCAACAATAATAATAATAAAAAAAACATTAGTATTTCTTACATGGACACAAATGAGATGCAACACTCTTGTAAGTGGATCAGTTTTCTAAAGGTACTTGTTTGGGCAGTGTGAACAATGTCCTTATGTGTTACTCATATGGTGGTACTAGAGTAGATTGGCACAAAGCAGACAATGCAGAACATCTAGGCCCTTATGTAGCTCTGAGCTACGTGGGTGCCCTCGTTCCTACACTGGTAAACAGGAATGCACTGCACACAATGCTGTTCCTGTTGTGTGTTTGTAAAGGGCCAACAGTGTTTCTGCCAATGACACCCTTTTGCCTTTGCGGACCTGTCTCCCTGCCTGCAGCTTGGCAGGAAAATCCTAGGCTATATCTTTTGCCTGATTGACCTGTAAGATTCTTGCAGCTGTAATTTCAGTAACGCGGAGTGAAAGATGAGATTGTCAGCATGCTCCGAGGATAAGTTCATTTCGACACGTGTCGCTGTTTGGTGATATTATTGACCTCAGACGCAAACCAGAGACTATGTAAATGCAGGGTTCTGTAATATATCACTATGTAACAGTAGCAACATACCAGCATAGCCCATATCACAGGAGATAAATTTAAATATAAAATGGCATTTTTGAATGCGGCTTTTCTCTGTTGGGTCATGAATGCAGAAATAAAAGTTTCTGTGAGGATTTCCTGGAGGTTGCGTAATGAAGACATGTTCATCTTACTCCTGAAGTCATACTGATTCTGCATTTCCATCATGCCAGCTTTTTCTTAACAATCCCTGATTACCTCATACTAGCTTCCTAGTGGTGGGAGTTTCTGGCATTCCGGCCTGTGTCTTTAAGCCGGGAAAAGAAAAGAAAATTGTCTGCAGACACTTATAAAGCTGAGCATTAAGAAAGTAATATACCCAAGCTTTACTTACTCAGAAGAATGACGTTCCCAAAGACCTACCTTGACTAACCTTGACCTGACTGTTAGTCATGGATTTATAGTCAAGTTATTAAGTCTTATAAAATCAACCATCTCATCCAAAAGTCAAAAATGAAAGGGTAGAAAGTGTGGCTAATTTTTTAAAAAGTAATTTTTGTAAGGATATAATTTTCCAGTATTTCTCCCTAATTTTCCGACGGTTAATGATCATGCATTCTTCATAATGCACCAACTCGTACTCTGGGTTTTACCGTTAATATTAAGACAGATTAATAGGAGTAAATTAAATAGGAGTAAACGTAAATCAACGGGATTTAGTTGGATTCAACAAGAATTGTATACGAATGTGATTTTAAGTGCACTGCAGCGTATAAGAATACCAACTATTCTTATAAGGTGGCTGTGTAGCATACATATCTCCAGGGGATGGCTCGCGGCAGAATGACAGGAATGCCAAACGGAACGCCTCGGAAGAAGCAGCTCCCTACATTCCGGGAAAAGAGAGAAAGGGGTAGAGCCCGGCGTGCCTATGTGAGTGCCTATGTGCATCCTGCGTGCGTCCTGGCTCGCGCCCGGGGCTTCCTCGCACTGCGTGTCCCCTGCAGCCCGCAGGACTCTCCGTCAATCGGCACGGCAAACCCGCTGCAGCAAGAAATAACCCAATTTCCATGTGGACTGGTTGTTACTCTACACGAAAGTGTAGCCTATAAAAACTGTGATTTTTGAGGGTACCTTCCGGACATTTTTTTGGATAGCCTACTCCTTTGCTCAATTGCAAAGGTAAGTTTCATTCTTTTAAAGTACATTAATCAGTATATTTAAAAAAATAGTTTTGCTGGCATAAAAAGTAGGTTCATGCAGTAGATTAAATGGTAATGGTGAACCTGTACAGTAGTAGTACAGTAAGCGCGTCTGAGTTTCATCATGGTATTGCATTTATGAGCCTGAGAGGGGAGCAATAAAGGGAAACATGTATAAAACATTTCCATCTCTTGATAGGGAGAAGGTAATACATTGTAGTGGTTCTTCAGTGTGTCACGTCTTGCTTGAAAAGTATGCAATCTCAGGAGACACTGTGCTGTCATCGGTACTATTTCTGCCCCTCTGACAGGCGGCGGTCGGCAAGCTCAGGCACCATATCGCGTATTTTTATTACACTACGCCCTCCTCACTTTACAGTCTTGGTTCAAAAATGAAAACATTAAAATCCATTTTAAAAACTCCAAATCTGGCTTGATGCATAAAACGAAAAGTAAGCAAAATAGCAAAAGTCGTGTGCACATCTTGATTCCTATTTTATTTGCGTATGGGATGCTTGTATTTAAAGTCACAAGGAGCCTCCAGAATTCAATTGCTAAATTGGTTGCGATTTCATTAGTGGAGCCTTCTGGTAGTATTTATGAAGAAACCGCGGCACTGCGGTACAGACCCTTTAATGTGGTGCCTTGATCGGTAGGCACGTGGCAGAGGTGTCTGGGAGCGGGCTGGCCGCAGTGGGGGGACCGCTACTCAAGCACCGGCTGACACAGTTAGTGACCCCCGCTAAACTTGAGTATTTCCCATGCGTGCTGCGAAAGAAAAACAGCGATAAGGTAACAAGTAAAAAGGTAATAATATATTAACTTATAACTTATTTGAAAAAAGTACAGTCATATACATACTTCCAAGAAAGCTTGATAAATGCATGATAAAAAAATGTCCCTGCTCAGTGCAGTTAGGTCCAAGATGAATTAAAAAAAAAAAAAAAAAAAAAAAAAACTGACGAGACTTCAAAACTGTACTTTAGCGAAGCGGGTCGATAGAAGATGTAATGAGTGTGGAGCCTTTTTGTTACTATCAGGCTTCTGACACGATGCTCGTCCCCGCGCTCCTGTGAACGCGCAGCATCCGCGGTCTCCTTGCGGCAGCTGTGACCCTCTTCGGAATTTCACAAAAATGATCGCTGGCAGAGCGTCAAGCTGCTTTTTAGGTCCACTAAAGGATTAATGCACCATCTACAGGCATGCCCACTCATATTTTGTTATACTTCATTACAGATGCAGTCCCTTACTCAGATACGGATTTCTAAAGAGTAACGATTTAACCTTAGTGCAAAAAAGAAATGAATTGTCTGGACAATGTCATTCTCATATAAAGCCTTTACTTACTTATCTTAACCTTAACCTTTACTTATTAACCATGCAGAAAAAATGCCCATAATGTTTAAGTTCAGATCGTACTGTTCACTTCATTCAAAACAACAATTTTAATCCTGTTGATATCAGATTTAATGTTAAATGTTCTTCTTGAACCTCACACCTCCATAGACCTGACCCTTATTATGTTCTAGAAAATACCTTTGCTCAGCCTTAGCTGGATCCATCACAGAAGTGTTATTACAGCCCATTTCCAAGCAGGGATCTAGTCAACTAACCAAGAATGCTGGTTGACTGGGTGGCCAGCACTTTTTGGGTGATATTCACTTGCTCCAGGTACTAATTCTGTTTGTCTATCAGCTGAAAAGATGCACTCGATTTGCTGATTTCTTCCCATTCATTAAGGAAGAGGCTGAAATGATAATTATAAGTATCACTTGGTGAACAAAGGCGATGGTGACGTGTGATGAACTCAGTCACCAGCAGGACTGAGTCCACAACATAATCGCTAACTAATGCTGAAATTAGTCAGGAGGCACAATACCCACAACCACATCGCAGTCATGGACTGAATGACCGCTACCTGAGAGGGCACGTTATTCAATGTGAGTTGTGTGAACTGTGCTCTACAAGTACGGACGACTTGACTTAATCTGAGGCTGCTATGCACTTGTGAGAGTTTTACTTATACAAAGTGTTCTGAAGGCAGAATGAAAAATGACTGGTTCAGAGAGATAATCAATCAGAATGTAGAGGAGGTGGGTCCAAGCAACTAGAGGAGAATGGACCAAGACATCTGATTGGTTGGTCCTGCTTCCCCTACATGCTGGTCCCCCCTAATCTGATTGGATATCTTTCTGAACCAATCATTTTTCCTTCTGCCTTCAAAACATCTTGTACAAGTAGTTAAAGCTCCCATGAGCCTGCAATGCACCCATGTAAACCCAGGTTTGGTCCCCAGCAGCATAAGACAAAGACCTTATAGGTAGGTGGAGAAAAATGCCATTGGTGTTAACTGCTACCTATACTGCATCGTGCCACCATCTTAGAAAGAGGAATCTTAGAAAGAGGAATTTACATTAAAATCTCCACTGTGAGGGGAAGTCTGATCAGACAGCGCTCACGATGCAGGCCGGATGGGCCCCGGACTCTATCCTGCTAACCCCTGCGCCTTGGGAATTGGGTTAGCCCTCAAGGCCATGTTCCCAAGAACTGATACAGAGTTTCAGGGCTCTTCCTGTTTTGAGAAGGCCAAGGACCCGATCCCACAGGGAACATTTATATCAGTGCATCAATATTTTTAGTCCAAGGCGCAAAAGCTTTTTGTGTTTTCCTTTTACTGTTCCTTAACATGAGCAGCTCGTAATTTAAATAACTGCATAACTAGTGAATTAGTAGTAATAAATGATAGTAAATGGTATCGACTTAGCAAGAAACCCCCTTTAATTAACAGTTTTTGGTCATTCCTATTATTATCCTTTAATTAAGGATTAAATATTATTGTCATATATTTTATTGATATCTACTTGCAACTGCTCCATCACAGATAGCCTCAGCATGTACACCAATAAAGGCAGAACCAGAGGGGTGAGTTACATGATGTATAAACGGGAGGCAGCTCAGGTCCAAAGTGGAGAGTTCTGGAACATCCCCTGAGACCTGTGACTGCTGAGACACACTGAACACTGGCTGAAATTGTGAAAGTTTGGACCAAAATCTTCTTAAGCAATGTGGCAACTACTCTGAAGAAGTCAATGCTGTAGTTTTCTGCATTAGTTATTACTGTATTAGCCTTTTTGATTTTGATTTGATCATTACATTTTGCACACAGCATATACCAGTGATAATGGATCAGGAAGGTAACATTGTTTCTTTCCTTCAGTAACCAGTAACAGAAATTTCCCAATAAAGGGGAATTGAGGTAGCTTCTTCAAAACATCACTCAGTGGAAAAGATGCTTCATCCCTTTCCTTGATTGCAAAGGTAGGTTTCTCTCTGCCAGATTTCCCCCGAATTCTTCTGAGAAATCTTGCGCTGACATCATTGCCCTCAAGGCTCTCAGCCAAGCCAATGTAATTGTAGTGTCTGCATTGGGATGCAAATTTTACTACGACAAAGTCACCAATTAAGAGATCTGAGATGTATAGTTCCCTTCTCTCTTCATTAGAGCTCTCATCAGAAGTGTCATCAAATGGGATAGTAACATGACTGTCTTCAGAGCTGTGATTTTCATCTTTGTTTGTTTCCTGCTCAGCTTTCCCTGTTTTTTGGTGCTACACTCCCTATTGCCTCTCTGTTTATTTTTTGTCAGCTGTGGCGCAGTTATTAATGTAGTCAAATACTGTACATGAATGCTGTCACCTGTCCATCACCTTTGCCAGATGGCCAAAGAAACTCCCCTACCGTGATTCTATTGAAAGCTGTAGTTCTTCCCAAAGATGCTGCTTCAGGCACACGGCAGGAGAGATGACGGTGTGCCATATAATTCTTGAAACAATCTTGACCTAAAAATTATTCTAAGTCTATTCTATGCTTCTGTTTAAACTAGACAAGATACATTAGTCTATGTTTACCGTTAGTTTCCAGTTCTTGGGGACGGGAAAATTGTTTCTGTTTGCCAATTCCATTTCCAGTTCACAGCATTTCTTTGGAGTAAAGGCCGTGGAACTGGTCAGAAAGCTTCTTAGTATAGTCCAGAAGCTCCTTCTCTGTCTCGTCTGTGAAGACCCTTTTTGCTTCTGCTGTTCCACTGTATCCTGCTGCTGTTACTTTCTTCGCCTCTCTCTCTATTTATGTATCTGCTTAGTGGTGTCAATATTTTTGTCTTTTGCCACTGATCTGATGGATTTTCCACGTTTAACATCAATAGCTGCTCTCTCCATCTCTTCACGGAGTGTTGGTCAACATATGAAAAACCAAACCAGTTGTACAGTACTGCTTCAGAGCAATAACTGCACTTTGTTGACTTGTTGTGGGGTAAGAACCAATGACTGAATTGACCCCACAACCCTTGGTTCACTTTGCCCCATAGCCACCATTTTGGAAAAAATGTTCTAGCTTAGCAGTTTAGGCTAATCTTTAGCAAAGTGAATCATATGGTTTAATGCATTATCAGATCAACAACACGTATAATAATTGTTTTAACACCTAGAAAAATGTTCTTTGGAATAACACGCATTGTTCCTGACATGTAGTAAATTTACTCTGAAAAGCAAAAAAACATTTTTTCGTTCAAAACACTACTTACCACAGAAAGCCGATTTGTCATGTTATGAGCAATGAGCCAGTTTAGCTTCGAGAGCTCTTCTATAAACAGCCCACGTTCACTTCACCTGTACCTTGTCACTGATAATATCAGATGTTTTAATATCAGCTTGTTTTATTCTCTGGGACCACGCCCTCAGACCCTGACACCTAATCCCACAGCCACCTGAAACCTTTTCCAAGACTTGGTGTCCATTTGGTTTCCATTTGTGCCAATTGTATTAATGGTGGAGTTGCCATACAGTACTTTTTTTTGTTAAATCCGACTCCTCTTCTGAACCCAAGTAACATTCTCATTTCATGCTTCTATCTGCACATCACACCGTGCTACTCTATCCCACTTGGACAAACTCTTAGCTTGTGGGAGTTTTACTTACACAAAAATGTTCTGAGGGCACAATGAAAAATGATTGGTTCCAAAAGATAAAAATCAGATTGTTGAGGAGGTGGGTTCAAGCAACTAGAGGAGGCAGGACCAAGACATCTGATTGGTTGGCCCCTCCTCCTCTAGTTGCATGTACCCACCTCCTTTAAAATCTGATTGGTTATCTCTCAGAACAAATCATTTATCCTTTTGCCCTTAAACATTTTTGTGTAGATAAAACTCCCATGATCAAACTCTTAGGGTCATGATATACCGGAAAACTTTTTGAGCAATATGCAACCAGGTGAGCTAATCAAGACAACTGACAGTTGGCATTTTGTTAAAAAAAATGACGTCTATATTACAGCCTGAGCACATAAAATTATGAGGCAAATTCTGTGTTTTGGGTTTACACATGAAAACTTACCAGTGTAAAAATACAGAAGGAGGTGTTCCTTGTCTTCACTTTACTGCCGATGAGAGGCCTCATTTTTGTTGAACGTTCTTGACGGTCCAAGTCAATCATGTGAGTGGCTGCTAGCATTCTGATTGGAAGATATCAAAAAAGTTGCCCACTGAGATCAAAATTGTCCAGATGAAAAATTCTTGCCCATTCTCAATGGGAAAATGCTTGAGCGATGTCGCTGAGCAACGCTGCCAGGCAACGCTACTCGAAAGGTTACCCCATGTGCCATCACCCTAACAGTGGTGTTATCTTAGGCATGCCAGGTCTGTAAGAGAAGCCTTGCTTCTTCATAGCTGATATCACTGGTGGCAGCATACCCCTGGCAATGGCTGCCAGCAGGCCCTGGGTGCAAGGTGGAATTTATCTTGTTAGTATGAACATTTATTAGTAGAGGGAAGGGGCTTCCCAGCCCGAATGGAATGCTGGTGCTCTGCCATATTTCACATCGTCCTGGCAAGAACAATCCTGTTATTTGTATCTTACTGACACCTAAATAAAGCTTTATTAGTATGCATTAGAATGTCAAATCAAAGTTTAATTAGAGTGATACTATATTTTGTTTTCCAAAAAAGGAGACACTGAGGGCAGGATGCCAAGAGAGGCGTCAAAGCAATGCAAATATGCAGACAGAAAATATTCAGAGTGAAGAAAGCAAATGTTAACATGAAACAGAGTGAAATCCCAGACATTTCAGGCATTTTTAGGTCCCAAAAAGGAGGAAAAGTCTGGGAAAGAGGATGTATAGTCACTTTAGGGTTAAGTTTAATTTTAACTAAATGTAAAAAAAATGCAGGCATGTATATAAAAAAGGAAAATATAGGCCTGATGTCACGATCGGGCGGCAGGCGAGCGGTCAAGGAGGCAAGCAGAGTCGGACTGGCAGGGAATCGGGGTTTATTCTGC
>JAODKF010000038.1:24226590-24248432 GCA_026779585.1 Mormyrus proboscirostris | reverse complement strand
CCCCCCCCGGGCGGGCCGGGGAGTACATTGTTGTCATTCTTACAGAATCCTTCCAAATTATTCATTAGCGTTCATCAAGGGCAGCCTGGTGAATCAGTAGGTAACATTGTTAACATCCATCACTAGGGTTGTGGGTTCTGATCCAGTTCCTACTTTCTGACTTGTGTGAGTTTCCGTTGTGCATTTTGCGTGTCCTCCTGCCCTAAGCTGCTTGGGACCCCTGTGCAGGATCAGTCACACCACATGTGACCAAAACGAAATTAAAGACGTGGATAGAGAATTTCCTGTCGAATGTTTAGAATGACACTGTCAGCATGTTTTCTCTAGGTTACACCAAACCCTAGAGGGTTCAGAATGTTTTCGATGCAGCAGATCCACATACTGTACAGAGCACAATTAAAAGTATTGGGGCAAGTACCTGAGTCATTTTAATAAAGGAAATGACAGCTCTTTTAAAATAAAAGTTGCTCTCTTTTTAGCAGCCACTATTAGTCTAATACTCAGCAGGGACAGACAGAGAAGCCAACAATTTAATAATAATTACAGTTATCAGTTATAACAAAGCACACACATTTTATTAAATAATTTACTATTAGCAGAGATGCACAAATACACATATTAACTTACAATATTTGAACTGTGGTGTGGTGTAAAGTATGCTGGTAACTGCATAATTAGTCCTGCCGACCAACCCTGCGGCGTCACATTTAAGTCAACCAATCGTGGAGTGCGTGAGAGATCAGATCAAATGAAAATGGTGACTATATGTCATTGAACGTCATATTGCCAAAATGATGTTGATTCTGGCAATTTTGTCTGAAGTACAGAGCCAGCTTAAGTGTTTCACATAAATAAAGAAACAGTCAAGTGTAAGAGTGCTGCCAAAATATCTTGAAACACCTCCTGCAAGTAGATAATGACTGAAGTGCATTGGTTGACTTCAGTACTATCTGAATTATTCGCTTTTCTGTCTTTGGTAGTCCACACCCTTAATAGTATCTCATCATTCACACTTTTGACTATCATGTACTGTTCCTCTTTAAATCTTCTGACCTCTTCTTGATGACAATTTGGAGTAACATGAGACACCAGATGATGTTTGGTCATGCAGGAGCATGCAGATGAGCTGTTATTTATGCCTGATGGAAAACATCAGTTACCATGGCAAGAAGATTCCATGCCGGTTTCAGCTGAGACTCTGATCCAAAGATAGCAGGTCTCAGCATCACCAAGGATGTCGATTTTCCTCCTTAGGTTTCCATGGGTTGAGATTTGCATTTTTAATCCTGGATAAAAAAATGTTTTGGGACTGACGTGAAAATATTGAAAACCGTAGTTTCAACTGAAGGAAGTAACTACATGAAATATATAAAGAATAGGTATCACAAAAATATGAAGAACCACACCGTATCAGTATGCTAACATCCCTAGCACTTGCTGAACTTCTGATGAAACTATGAATTCACAAAGTTACCTACAATTTTAGTGCATTAGGCACTTCCAGTATCTGTCCATCACACTGTGGAATAAACTTCATTTATTCCGTTTAGTTTCATTGTAAAGTTTAGCTTTTCTGAGCTGTCTAAAACAGCCAGAACATCCGAGGAAATGCTGACAACTAATGGGGTCGTTTGACCTCATTTGCGTTTTGTTTAAAGCTGTTTCTTTCAGCTTTGGTTCCTGTGATCAAGGAGATAGAGGCTCTGCCCAGAAGTACCAAAACAAAGTATTCTTATCAATGCTATGGCTGGTATTTTTATTGAATACTTTCTTTAGTGACTGACCCATCACAGACTGTCCAGCAGTTTATGATCATCTCTGTGATCTGTGTCTCTTCATGAGTCATAAATGACTAAATACTTGGTTTTTGGTTGGAAATCAGGGATCAGCAAATTCCCAGAAAGTTTTCAGGATTAAGTATTTTGTCCCCAACTTCAGTTCTGAGGAAAACGTTTTTTTATATTTAAAGCTTAATAATATCAGACGTATTGTTTCAACCAACCAGCTGAGTATAGTTACAGAGAACTCAACTGGTTGGTTTAAATACAATCTTGGTCTGGATTTTTACTTTCTTGACCTGAATTATCCACCTCTGATTAATATTCATTCCTTCATTCTCCATACCCACTTGTCCTATGCAGGGTCATGGAGGTCTGGAGCCAGTCCTGATAGCAATGGCAGGGTTAGGTAATGGCTTGGCTGAGGGAAGGTGAGCTGCTCCCACTGGGCCCTAGCTGAACGGGCCGCGGGCGGTTCAGCAGCCTGGGGACACAGAGCATCAGATAAGGGCCGGGTGAGCAGGCAGGTTCAGCTCCTGCTGGATGCCGCGGCCATAAACCTTCAGGCCACGGAATAAGTGACAGGAAAAACGAGTAAATTTTGCAGCAAAGGGGAGTGTGGCTCATTTGCCGTCTGCTATGAAAACTTTATTTTAAACAGTGCCTTTTATTAGCTGCCCGGACACTCGCCTGTTGAGTGTAATAAGAACCATTCAGGCATCCAGGCAGCGCAGGAGTATAAATGTACAGCACGAAACAAAAAACACACAGTGCCTGCCCCCTATGTCACGGGGCATGGCGTTGGTGTGAAGCTGCTGTAGGAGGAACAGACAAAACACGCTGTTTACCGTGACCCACGCTGAAGAGCTCTGAACAGATAAGGGCCAAAGAGAGATGATTTAGCCACAGGTTCTTTTATGTTATCATTTGTGATCGTTGTCAATGTAACTAGAGAATAAGCTTTTGTCTTAGTGGCACGTGCAGCGTAAATACGCAGTGTGACTGCCTTGTGAGAGAGCACTGTGTGACAATGTGAAAATTTGGGTAAAGTTATAAACTTTCTTGGGTGAGACTGTTACCATCTGGCAGAGAGTGGGCCTGGTGCTGGGGGCGGGGCCTGGCTCTCCGCTCTCCCTCTGTTTCCGCCCAGCGTGGAGGGTGTGGCTGGAAAGCTATAAATCACTGCAGTCGCGGGGCGGACCTGCCAAGCCGGGGCAGAGAGGGAAAAGAGAGTGCACTGACTCGAGAGGGACCAGAACACCGGCACAGCATAGCACAACAGGGCTCGACTGGACCTGCACTGCCCAGCGCCGGGGGAGTAGATCGTGTGGTATTCCTGCTGTTGGGGGCCTGTCTGAGCATATGCGAGATTGCGGAATGTGACTTAGTCCTCCTGAACTGGACAAACCCCCCAACTGGATTTTGCAGAAGTTAAGAGACAGGTAAGCTGTGGTGATGGATCTGCTCTGGGGTCAGTCAGACAGAGGTGCATCTTCTGCCTTAGGTGTGTTAAGGAACGTGCAGGGTAAACGGCTCGAGGTGGAATGACACAGAAAGACGCTTCACATGCACTTATTCTTTCTTGGGTAAGGTACTGTGCAGATTCTACATTTAATACTCCTGGATTGTCTTGCTGCCGTGTAACCTGAAACTTCTCAAGGCATTTAAAAGTCAATGTTAACAATAAGCGTAATTGAAGACGCAATATCTGATTCTTACAAACTGGCAAGATGAAGACGCATCAGGTAATTTTAATAAGTAAAGGGCAGATTCGGCTAAGGAGCTGGAAATGTTGACAGGAATCTCATGGCAACGCTGGTGTGAGTTTGAAGTTTTCAGTCATATAATTTGAAACAGCGTAGGACAAGCCTGTTTGGGAATGGCTTTGCGGGGCACAGGCTTTGTGGGATACAGGCAATTTGGGATAATGACGGATTATCTGAGGAGCCGTTTCATGTGACGGGTGGCGAGCAGAGTGAGAAAACAGAACTACTGAGTGTAAACTAAACGACACAAAGGCTCATCCTGTGTGTGTGTGCATGACTGAGGTATCACCAGGGCAGCCTGCTTTAGTGACTAGTGAATAATATGTCACATGCAGTCACGCCAGCTGAAAGCCACTCTGGGGGCAGCCCTTCCCACCAACACAAGAGGAGGCCATTTACACCCCCCCAGTCTCAACAATGCAAAGATGTGAAAGCAGTATCCTGTGACACCCGCAGTTATTGTTCCCCTCGGCAGTAAGGGGAGGGGGGGCTGTGTCTCGGCTGCGCTGCCTGTCTGCGTCTGCGTGTAGCCGCTGCATGCTGCTGCTGTTTCCCTGTTTTTTGCCTGCTTATCTGCGCTCTGCATTTTCTCCTGCCTCAGTGTTTTCTCTTTAATGGGCTCCCCGGTTCAGAGGAGTAATTAGGGGGCCCATGTGTCACATGTGCCTCCGAAGTGCGCTGCTGACGCACGAGCGGAAGGACGCCGGGGCACCGGGCCGCTGGGCCACTGGGGCCGCCCCCACGCCCCAGACTATTGGCTCAGCCCGCTTTTTATTTTTAAACTTCCCTTTTCTGCTGATAAGCCTTG
The DNA here is from genome assembly GCA_026779585.1 of Mormyrus proboscirostris. Lineage (NCBI taxonomy): Eukaryota > Metazoa > Chordata > Actinopteri > Osteoglossiformes > Mormyridae > Mormyrus > Mormyrus proboscirostris. The sequence continues at coordinate 24,244,080 of JAODKF010000038.1, read as the reverse complement.
CGGCTGGGCTGCCTGAGCCCCCTGAAGATGTGGATCTGGTGAGGGTGAGCCAAGCCCTGCATGGAGAGACTGGAAGAGTTCGGGAGGAGTGAAACAGATTTTGGATGGACTGTCTGAGCTGTGGGTGACAAGCCGAAATGGGCATGAGCATCCTGCAGAGCTACCCAGCCTCCCTACTTCCATCCAGCACCTCCTCCTTCTCCGCCTCCTTACCTCTTCCTTATAGCTAACTCTTTACTTCCTCCACCTTCTGAGCTAATTCCTCAACCTCCCCATTTTAGCTGCCTATCTGTCTTCTCCTTCTTCCACCTGACTCCTCACCTCCTGCTACTTCCAGCAGCCTCCCCACCTCTTTCTCCTAGTGGACTCCTCACTTCCTCCTCCTTCTAGCTGCCTCCTCACTTCCTCCTCCTTCTAGGTGCCTTCTCACCTCCCGCTCTTCCTAGATGTTTCCCGACCTCATCCTCCTTCTAGCTGCCTCCTCACCTCCTCCTCTTCCTTGCTGCCTCCTCACCTCCTCCTTCTAGCTGCCTCCTCACCTCCTCCTCTTCCTTGCTGCCTCCTCACCTCCTCCTTCTAGCTGCTTCTTCACCTCCTCCTCTTCCTAGATATTTCCTCACCTCCTCCTCTTCCAGCTGCCTCCTCACCTCCTCTTCCCATAACCCTCCACACTTGTTCATTCCATTGTCTGCAGCTCAGGTCTGATTTCATTAATTCCCTGGCTTCCCAACAGAGTGCTGGGGGCAGGGATAAGCTTGGAGACCCAAACAATGAAAAAGGTTCTCTTCTTTTGGCTCTCCACATAGATTTTTTGATGCCCGGCAAATTAGAAATGACTAAAAAGGTCTGTGGGTAACTTTGGCTTAAGTCTGCACATCATGTGACCTAGCCAGAGTGTCACATCTATGGCATGGTGCCGCCTTGCATCTTCTGCGAGGGGCCCCAGATCTCACAGACCTCCACCAGGACCACTTGGATGCAGGATGAAACAGTGGTGGGAGGGGGGATTGGGTTTGAGCTGCATAATGCAGACTTTGGGAGAGACTTCATGTTGCACTGGATGGTACAGAGATTGATGTCATTGGCAGGAAATCATCAAGTGTGGTATGAGTACGGGGTAGTCACGGGTCCAGATAAAAAAGCACATGTCTGATAGTCTGTGATGGTGTGTGGGGGGAGGGTGGGGCTGCAGCTTTTAGGGGGGGCTGCTCCCAGGGGCAACCCCTGATGTCATCTTTTACTTCAGCAGCCGCACAAAGGCGGGTGGGGGGACAAGTTATTCAGTGGCATTCCTGAAGGACCACGCTCATCTGACAGAACAACTGAGAGCCTGTATGCTGGCAATCCATGGGGGTTGGGCCATGGCAGCCAATCAGACGTGAGCCCAAAGAGATTAGACCATGGAGGAGTTTTAGGGCAAGGATGTCCAAATCAGTTGGAGGAGGCGTGTTATTGGTCTGCATCTGACCAGATTTTGGTAGTTTTACATAAGGCGTAACAATGAATTAGTCATAGAGATTTCAAAATATTTCACTAGTTACTTGATATATTTCAGGTCTACATGACATTTTATACTTGTACATGCTGTGGAGAAAAAAGCATTAAGGTATCACAGATTCCTTAGTCAGTATTATATTTTACGTCAGAAAATCATACCTGGCTCATTTAAGGGTTTTTTTAATATTCTCTGCCTGTTCACACTGTCTTTTGCTGCTAAAACACGTTTAATGCATTAGTGCCCTGCAGAGTAATGTCACATGAGGTCACCTGGTTTGGGTTCATGGAAATTGGGTGTGTTTTGTGTTTTTCTTTCTTGTGAATGCCTGAATCACACACTGGGCAGAGGATCTCCACTGAACCCACTTAGAAACAAGAATAAGTCGCACGCACTTCCAAACCCGTGTGAATTCCACAGTCTACCATGTGTAACTCTGCCTGAGGTCTAACGCCTTGATCATCCTGAGAGTGTTGGGGGGGGGCATCGCCCAGCAATGGTATAGGATGGCAATGCCCATTGACTCCTGGTAAGAGGCTTTTATTTAACCACCAGAAAGCGCTTGAGACTGCTTTGAAATCTTGCCCCGCCCAAGAATGTCTTTATCGCCTGGACCTCCAGTGAGAGAGTGCCCCTTGGAGGGGGGTATTGGGTTTCACACCCTAAAATGCAGCACCTGTGCCTCATTGCCTCAGTGCGTGACTGAGTGTGCGCTGAATGGGGATGTTGCTGGTGATTATAAAGGTCAGTGCACTTTCTGCGCTCAGCTGCTGTCTGGGTCACTGGGCTTTACTTACTGTCTCTCTTTCTGAGGTGCTGCATCCATATGAAGGTCTGTGCTTGAAGGTACCTGCTCATTCTTTGCCTTTTTTCATTAGGAATAAGCTCTTGCTGCTATGTGCTTATTTTCCTTTACATCTGTAAAACTGTGACATATGACGTAAATCAGAGCTGCTGGAATGTGTATTTTTAAAGCTTCACAAATTCAAAACCACCAGCAGATCTGAGTTTTATCAGAATCAGAAAAACTTTATTGATCCTGGAGGACATTGCTCATGTTACTATTAAACAGTGACACAGACACAAGACGAAAACATAAAAAATATAAGATTTAAGCCTTAAGACAGGGGTTTCAAACTCCAAGCATGGAGGGCCGGAGCCCTGCACAGTTTTGGGTTTCCCCTCATTTAACACACCTGATTCAACTGCCGGTGCTAATTACAGCACAGCACTGAGCTGAATCATTTATGATGGAACAGGGAAAGAACTTAGTTACACGGGGCTCCGGCCCCCCAGGACTGGAGTTTGACACCATAATAAAAAATGGAAGTTGTATTATCAGGGCTCCCCTGCCCCAGCCCTGCATGTTTTCGGGGTTTCCCCTCATTTAACACACCTGATTCAACTTCTCTGCTAATTACCACCCATTTCTGGAGTTGAATTAGGTGTGGTGAAGCAGGGAAAGAACCAAGCTGTGCAGGGTCCCCAGGACTGCCACTGGAGCCCCCTGTATTATATTAAATTATTATCAAAAAAGATAGAACAGGTGAAGCAAACACTGGGGGCGGCTATGAAGGGGAGCGGCCTAACCACCTGATTTTACTAGTCCGTTCCCCTGGTTGTTTTGTGTTGGAAAGGCAGCAGTAATGAATAAGCACGTCTTCTCTGTGAGCAGATTCTTTATCCCAGTGCTACAATTAGTGGTGTCCCAGCCTTGACGAGGAATGCTGAGGTAAACATGTTTTGGGAGAGATCCCAATCTGCTGGCTTGTGGTTAAGGCACCACGGAACTTAGCCTCAGACCATTCCAGCACATCTCACTGCAGGCGTACACTGCAGCCTTCCTGCCCTACAGTTCTAATTGTGCCTGCACTGAACATACCAGTAAAAAAAGGTGATCTGAGACTGATGACAACTGTAACGGAGCGAAACTCTGACACTTAGTTTAATAAAAAATAGCCCAACTCCGATAAGCTTAAGTGCCCATACTTTCACTAAATGTGATGTCATGATATTGTTATCTGTTCTGTGTGTGATGTCATAATGCTGTTGCTCATCTGTATGTGTTCCGCAGAGCTGAGGATGATGTCGCAGGGGAGGTTTGCCAGTCTGCCCCGGAACGTGCACGCGGACCGCCAGGGCTCTCTGGCCTCCTCCATGGATCTGCTCAGCAGTCGACCAGCTGTCCTCGACGTGGATCCCAGGTTCCGGGGCGTCTCCATCCACGGAACCCTACCCCGTAAGAAGAAGGGCTCCTCTACGGCTTGGGCCTTGGACACACGTGGCCACACGGGCACGCTGCCACCCCGCTCACGCCTCCGGTCCCCCCAGCTCGTCCACAACGTCATCGTGGAACACGGGCCCCCGCCAGCTGACATGGACTACCCCCCCACCAACAGGTGACCACAGCCCACACCCTTTCTTGCTCATGCCCTCGTTACGTCATTCATTTCACTTACGAAACACGATACCGGAAACTTACGATTATAGACCTGCAAAGTTTTGGAAACAAACCGTGAGCTGTAAACACTGTGGGATCCTATTGAGATGTGGTCCGTGATGTTAGTGGCTCCCTCCATCCATCCATACATCCATCCATCCATACATCCATCCATCCATCCATCTTCCAAATGCTTCTCCTGGCCAGAGTCATGGCTCAGTATAATATATAAAGGGCAAATTTCTAAAACGTTTTCAAGAAAATTTCTGTGGACTTTGAGACTTTTGAAAATGAACAAAAGCTGTTCATTGGATTTCTTGAGGAGTGTCTCCATTTTGGTTTGCATGTGGTTTGTAGCATATGATAAGGAAGCCTGAATTTAGGTCTGAATTTGTCTGTCTCAACTCAGAATAAACAAACAAACAAGCAAATGAATGAACTGATCTAGTTTTGGAAATGTGCTCTTTATACAGTATGTGACGTTTAAATATGTAATTTGTGACACACCCCTCACCCACATCCTTGTCAGGTCACATCCCTCTCCATGAAAGATTACTAGTACTAACAGCTACAAATAACCGGCTCAAGACATCAATGTCCTTTCGAAACCAACCCAGGATTTTCAGCTCTCTCTCACGGCAAAGTGTATCAATGTAAAATCAAAGTGATGTCAGACGTCAACAGCAGAAAAGACGAAACAATCTTCAGGCTCTTGGGTGGAAAGGCCAAGTGGCTCTTTGCCTGCTGTGAACCTCAGGCAGATCCTTCAAGAGGCACCCAGGCTTGTCTTACTGGCACACTAACAAGGTCGGCTGAGATGTAATCACTATCTGCTAGTCAGCACTGGCCCACAGTCTGGTCTGCTTCATGCTTCATCCCGTCTCAACCAAGTCAGTCAGTGACACTGGCCAGATGTTATCTCGAGTGAATTGGATCCAGTCAAGCTCCAAGCCCCAAAACGGCGCTCCATCGACCCGGAGAATGGGAGTGCCCCATTTCTGCTTTGTGTCATCCTCTTCATCTAGGAGTTCACCTGCAATGCTGGTCCTCAGTTCCATCTTAAAGCAGTAGCTTCAAACATCTTAATCTAAGATGCAACAGTTCTTTGAGGATGAAGGAGGTCTTGGCGTTCAAAGCAAATCTGAAAAACATTAATCAATAATCACCAAAAGACCAAAAAGAATTAATGACCAAAAAACATAACATAAATATTAAGTACAATATATAAAGTGTTATTTTTTATGATATATGTAAATATTTTCCTGTTAATCTACTACTTCACCTCTATTAGCAGACAAAAGACTTTAAAGTATCGTAGAGATGTAGAGGTTTGTTTTGGTCTGTGTCACTTTGGTGCAGAACTGGCCCAGACAGAGACCCAAATATTAGCCCCAGACCGCGAGCAGAGATAAGACAGACTCTCAGAGTGTCGGCTCAGAGGCAGAGAGTCGCTCTCCTGACAGTCTTGTGGGCGCCGAGCATTAGACAGGCGCTTTGCGGCTGGACTCCGGCGGCCGTGTGAGGGTGAGCGACGTCAGGAGCACCTTTTCACTGATTATATTTTCCCAGTTATTGGCCATGTGACATTTAAAGGTTAGCGGAGAAGGCGTTTTCTTCTGTATCCAGCAAAACAGTGCCGCTGGTACCATAATGGACCAAGGCCACAATATAGACTAACAGTGTTAACGATGACCTCAAACGAAACCTGGGTTTCTGTGACAACCGCCCTCCCTCCACACCCCCTGTCGGCTGCACACGGCACCAGGGAGCGGCGCTGCCATTTAACAGCAGCACCTAGGCTCAGAGCAGGAGGCAGGCGGGAGGCATGGGGGGCTTCTAAGGGGGATCCCAAGGTGCGGTCACTTCTTCAAGAATCTGATGGCACCTTCTGAAAAGGCAAGCTTTCGTATTTCACATAAAGTGCAGCTCAGGTAATCCTAGAAGCAGACAGAGGACGCTAACAGTTCAGATATATGTTCAAAAGGCACTTTATCTGCTACCCCTAACAGGAGTTACGGCTTAAGGTGAACACTTCTTGCTTTGCAGGTCGGATGCTGTGTTTAGTGTATGAGGTAGGTCCTTTGTTTACCTGGAGGAGAACATCAGAGTCTACAAACTCCATTAGCAATTAGCGATGAGGCGCACAGCTAGGAGACGCTATTGTTCCTGTTCTCTGCTCACTGGGTATCGTCTGATTGGAGTCCTGTCCGATTCATGTACTCTAGCATTTAATGTTCAACTGATTACTTTTTAAAATTTTTGTTAAACACAGGCTGGTTTTGATTCTGGTGAAAAAACATGTTACAATTTTTTTAAGCATATGATTTATCCACTTGTTGACAATTCATAGTGTAATTTGACTTTCTTCTTATTTCATTATTTTTGAAATATTCGGGTGTTTCACACTGGTAGGAACTTAAAAGAAGAGAGTTTTTTTGATTCTTGGTGGTAAAAATAAAAATAAACTGCTAAATACTGTGTAGATTATAGGATCATGTAATAAGTGTTGGACTCTTATTACTGGTAATATATAGTCTGTTACAGCTGCTACTGTGAGCTAATGATTGGTGGTGGTTCAGTCCAGCCTCCAGAACTAGTGGGTAAATGATATTTTGTCGGAGAGAGATTCGATATGACATTTCTGACAATTTAAATCTTATTGCAACTATTTGGTCTCTTTTCTGGAACCTTCCATCCGATTTGTCAATTATAATGTTATACAAAGCCACTCTGAAGAGTTCTCTGGGCTGTGATTTCTCTCTTTTTGGTCTAGCAGTACTGAACTCATCATTCGGTTTGTATACAGACCAGGCTTGCTGCAGAAAAGCAACAAAACTTTTCCCAGCAGAATCGAGGCTAAGGACAGAAAGCAGGTTAAATACTTGGGAAACAGGGGAAGTGGGGAAGTGAGTTGGACCTTCAAAACACTGCAGGCAAATATGAGTGTTTGAGTGTGTTTCTCACTGTCGTAGCTGGATGTTTTGTGTGCCATTTTCCAGCACATATCCACTATCAGATGAGTGTCCGTGTTGGGAGTCACAACGCAGAGTGTTGACGGAACAGCCTGCGGGGATTCTGGTGTCAGGCTGTCCTTTTTTGGAAAGTTGTCTTAATGATATCGGAAATAATCACCAAAGACTCAAGGCCAGCTTTGTGGCGTGAAGAGCGCGCTCTGACACCTGACCGGTTTTTGCAGCAGATGTCTGCCGTCGATGGCTGGCGGGCAGCCGGCCTTTGTGACTAAGGGTCAGGTGCTGCTTCCCATATCTTCCTCCATGTTCAGAGCTTTGCGTAAACACGGTTCCCGACGTGGCACTGAGGCCTTTATCAGCCCAGTGCTCACGCAGGATGTCAGATGGCACCTCGGGCTGCAGACGGCGCTTCACGCTTACGAGAAACGAGAGCAGAACCTCGCAGGCTCCAGATATTCATCACCAGCAATTTCGTTGAGCTCTGCGTCACGTTTACATTATTAAATTTACATTTACATTTTTGTAAGCAAGCAGATCGATTGTGATGGTCATGTGACGACATGTGCTTAATGAAATGCGGCCGTAACTTTTACGAGAAACAGTAGTTTCCATGGAATCCAAGGCATGTCCTGATTATTTACTCATCCATCTTCCACATGCTTATCCTGAGCAGTTATGGGAGGCCTGGAGCCTATCCCAGATAGCCCAGGGCAGAGGACGAGGGTACACCTTGGATAGCAGCCCATCACAGAACACATATACAACAGGAAAGTCAGAGATGCCAATTAGCCTAACTGCCTGCCTTTGGACTGTGGGAGGAAACCTAGATGATACGGGAAGAACGTGCAAACTCACACAGAGAAAAGATGGAATTTAAACACTCCGCCCTGAAGGTGTGAGGTGGCAGTGGTATATAAAATTTTGCTAGCAGGATCTTTTAGAAAAAAACCTGATTCCCAAAGAGCCGTTCTGGACATGCATAGCTATCGCCTGTTTTGGAGAGCGGCTCCCCCTGCTGCCAGAGCTATGCGATGATGTGGGAGAGTGAAGCCACAGTAAAACCGGAATGCTGCTTTACCGTGAAAACTACACGAATCAGAATCAGCGCTCATTGGGAGGCTGTCTGAACACGGACACGGCCACGTGGACGCATGGCTGAGAGCAGGTTATCATTTACTGCCCACTGCCTCCCAGTGCTGATCATCAGGTCAGACGGTGAGGGGTAGCAAGAGTCAGCGGTCAGGCACAATACCAGTTTATTTTCTGCAGCACAATACAGTGGTTGCTTGGCGCAAATACAAGCGGAAAGAAAAGCTCTTTTGTTTGACTAACCCTTCATTACGTTCTGTGGGAAATGTCCATTTGTGCATAAAAGGCCCAAATCAGAAGGACATTAAACAGGATATTTTAAATCACAAGGGCTCTTTTTCAGGCTGAACCTGACGATGGGGTCAGGAAGAGCCCCGTCCAAAACCCTCATGTGGGGGCTTGCAGAGACACACATCATAAAACCTGTTTTTTTTTTTTTTGAGCGGTGTGACTTCAATGAGGAACCACTATGAACTTTATTCACTGGGGCTGTTACGCCCAGCCACCCACCCTGAGGAAAATAAAGGCAGGTTTTAGTGTTAGAGGAGATGAAAGAATCGTAAGGTTTGAGCCGTAAGTTTCTAGATGAAAGCTGAACGTGTCCTGTGCGGGTGACGGGAGCAGACCGCTTCAGCGCAGGACCTGCATTGCATGCTGGGAGACTGACCAGGCGCTCTCTCGTCCCGAGGCTTCACCCACCTGTTTTCTGACAATATGATTACTGAGAGAAAAGAACAGGATGTTATGAGTAGGGCATGTAGGTAAGTTACCTTGGGGTCATTTACACTCTACCCATTAGTAGTCAATTCTTATTTACGGAAACATAAACTGTTTACTGACATTTCCTGGCTGTTTTTTTTTTTGTTTTTTCTTTGTGGGAAATATCGTGTAAGTATCTTTGGATTAATATTCCTGATCACTGTTTCAGGATATGGGACATGAATTCTAACCGTCTGTGTTTAATGTAAAAGAGGAGCAACATGTGAAGAAGAGGAACAGGAAGCTAAAGTAAACAGGCTTTTTATTCAGAGCAATAGCAGTCATGTTTGTCGGTATTATGATGTTTAATGTGTCTGCTTCCTTTCATCCCATGAAAAGGTTTTTCTATTCACCAGATTTTAGTTGTCATTTTAGAACCTTTTAGAGAGTGTTTTTTTTTTTTTTTGAGAGAGAGAGAGAGAGAGAGAGAACAGAAACCACAAGGTCTAACTGAGCCCCCCTCTCTTATACGGTTGGCAAGGGGCAGATTTGCAGCTTCCCGCTGAGTGAGAGATTGTACGGCCGTGCGAATTAGCACTTGTGGACTGTGAGCGGGGGGACGTGTACCTACGAGGGGCAGTCCTCAGCCCCCCAGTGTCGCAGTGCACGTCAGGAGGGACACACGCACTCCCGGGATGCCTCTGAATCCCAGAACCTAAGGGAACCTTCTCTCTCCCCTGCAGGGACTGGCAGAGCCTGGACCCCAGCATGGATTACGTCAAGGTAAGATGGATCCTGCTCACTGAGGGGCAATATTCAGGCAGCCCTGTGCCTCTACATGCAGTGACACCTGACAAAAAGTCTCCCTTTGTGCCATAAAACAAGTTTATTAATGATAATATCATAGCATCAGTTTTTTTTAACATCTAGAACAGGGAATTTTTCATCTCTCAGGTTGTTTGGTTGCCCAAAAGGTTCTACTGTTATTCACTTAGAAATATTAATGAACCACATTCATCCTATAGCAGCATAAAAGCCAAGCATTTTCATCCCATAAGATGGAGACTCATTGTCATAGACATGTAGACACACGTCCGGCTATACAATCGGATGTTGCCCACACGCATTGTGTGGTGTTTTGTGTAAGATGATGTTTTGAGGCTGTATGCACAGCCTAGTGCATATGACTGGAAATACTCTACTTGCTGTTGTATTATAGGCTGAATTACTACCTAGATGGATGGTTTATACAGGTAATAAATCAAGTGTAATGAACAGAAAACACTTTAAGTGCACTTTCAGATCAGTATTGCTTTAGTTAATCGAAAAAACAACCTCCTTCCTTTTAATTAAAACATCATTTAGATCAACCTCAGTGGTTAGAAAAGGAGGCTTTTACAGAACGAAAAGATTATTTAAAGAAGTAATTATTCAGACAGGGCTAGTAGCTATTAGCTTCATTTATGTTGCTGCAGTAATGGATGAAGCAGGGGGCAGGAATGTGGTTGTGATCACTATTATGTGGGACCGTTTTCTCTTGAAGACCCGCTAGGTGATCTCAGATTACATTACAGAGAGAGGACAGTTTAAGTAAAATAAGTTAATGCCTTTTTAGGAGCATAGAACAACCATCTAAGTCATAATCAGATGATTCCAAGATACTGTGAATACGAAATATCTATTGTCTGACTTGTTGTGAGCGTTCATTTTTGGTTCTGAATATTCATGCTTTTAGCTACTGCACTTTTCCAAATGACATGACAAGTCCTGTTATTAACCTGTTATGTTGATCATGGACACCAAAGTGTTTGTTTGCAGACACCCTTACACACCCTCACATGCACACACACACACACACATATTTGTATTCATATCTTTGTGGGGACCGTTCATTCATTTCTATGGGAAAAACTCTAATTCCAATAATGACAACCTTAACCATAACTTACCAAACTACAATACTTTTGGCATTTTTTGTTTTATAATTGCAGTCACAGATTTTTACAAGAGAATTTCCTCTTCCCCTGAATATCCTCCCACAATGTGTAACAAGTTTTTATTACATTTTTATATGATTGCTCTGCATATAAAAACAGACAAAATTGCAGCATGCACATCTGACTGACTGTTTGAGCGCAGTGCATGGTTGCAGTAGTTGCAGAGGTTGCAGTGGTTGCAGAGGTGCTATTGCTGATCACTGTAAATTTCTCAGACGAGGGGTGGTGCAAATATACCAGGTGGGGGCTAAAGAAAAGTCAGATTGCTTGAACAGTTCAGTATACTGTTTGTTATTTATTTTCTTAATGAAACGTAAATAATACATTTATCATGGAGTGGTGTGTGATTGAATAGTGCGTGAGTGTGCCCTGTGATGCGTTGGCGCCCCACCCTGAGTTATTCCCTGGCTTGTACCCACAGCCTCCGGGGATAGACTCTAAACCCCCCACTGCCCTGAATAACGCAAGCAACTTCAGAAAATGGGGGGATGGATAGATGAATGGATGGAAGGAACCGCAATAATAAGACTTGAATTGTGGTATCATTTATCAAAGTTCACCCAGACAAAATGGGCCAGTCTTGGGTATAAAACTCGGGTATAAAAATGAGTCGCGCTACATGCCTGGCTGAAAGAGCGACGCAGATTCCCATGGACTGTCTGCATCTCACTGTTTCAGTCCAAAGCGCACCCGCTTGATTTGCGCCGGCCTGAATTTGAGCACTGCCCCAGCACGGCCCGATTTGCGAGCGCCGAGTGCTACTGTTGTGCCCTATGGCTGGGCCGTGACCTCTCCCAGCCATCTGAGATGCCAGCAGCTGCTCGTCCTCCTCAGTCTGCCTCTCCTTTCAGCCTAGTGTGAAAAGCAAACCTTGACAGTGCTTGGTAACCTCACGGGAAGGGCAGCAAACAAACAGGCAGCCAGAGGGCGTCGTGAGGTGAGGCATGTGCTGTAACTCACTGGCGCTCCAGTCACCCAGCTAGCTGACTGTCCACAGAGGGGGCTGTGAGTTTCTTGTATTCTACGAATAAAACTTGCCTGGCTTAAGCATAGCGGATAGAAAAGCAGCTTTAGCAACAGGCTTCTGCTTCACACTCAGCGGCAGACTTTCACACTTCCAAATATTCAAAGTGCAGCATTAAATCAATGTTCTTGCATGTGGTCTGAGGTTTCTCTCGGACAGCTGGGTGTCATATGTGACAGAGCTGTACCAGGCCGGCCTACCAGTGGCCAGGAGAAGCTGGACCTGCCAGCGGAATCTTCTAGAGTAGGGCGGGTAGGGTAATTTGTATGGGTGTGAGAGATATAGGAGCATGTTGATGCATTCTACATCAAGGCTCCTAACATCTGCTGGAACCGGCCCCTTATCTGCGCGCAGCGTCAGTCCGAAGCTTGGAGAACTCACAAATTGACAGGTTGCCTCAGCTTTGAGTATAACCTTCTCCTAGATGATGAGAGACTGATTAGAGATGAGAGGAAATTATGTTTGAGGCTTTCAGTTGTAAAAGCAATGCTGACGGCGTCTGGTGAGCATGGTCCCGGTGATTATCCCTCTGCGTGTAGTCTGGGTGATTGCTTGTGTATGCAGATTTCATGCTTTGCGTTTTTAAGGACCGATCCTGTGATATTCTCCTTATCTTGAGTATAAAGTGCGTATGCTAAACAAACGTTACGCAAGTCACCTTGGAATGAAAAGACAAGAATGGACACTTTTCACAACAAAGGATAAATGATCTGCTTTTCTCTATAACAGAGCATAACATGGTGATTACTGAGGGAAAGTGTCAGATCTCAGATTACTGTTGTCTAGTCGCCTCTTCTAAACGAAACACAGAGAATACAAGGTGAGGCCAGCAGGACCGACCACAGTGCCACAGAAAAGGAGTATTATGGCTTTTGGTTCAGTCAGCAGAAGGTGAAATTCACAGGGTGCTTGCAGGCCGGGGTCACGTTCGGCCGCGACGTTCAGCCAACATCTGAGAGAGTGGTGAGGGAACACAAGGTGGCTTGAGACAAACGTTTCCCTGTATCATTTTAGGAAGTCGCAGAAAATATGATCACCATGATATTCCCAGAAAACATGATAGCGGCAAACAATTCAATATTGCTGTCTGTCTGTGTGTCATTCTTAACCCATAGTTGAAAAGGTAACAGTATAATAGCCTTCAAAAGCATTTCTCCATGCAAAATTCATGAGTCTGTAATATCAGATTCAAATAGGCCTGTTTTTCTTCATAGCACTGAAATTACTGAGCAGCTATAATGACTTTTTAGATGCAGGTATTAGAATGTATCTGAGGAGACAAAACATCAAGGCATTGATGTTCTGAAGCCGTTTCCTGTGGCCTGGAGATGTGGGGTAAAAGAGTGTGCTGGTCAGGATACGGTCAGCATCGGTCACGTTCGCAGAGCTGATGACTGAGAGGATAAAGCCTCCCACTGTTGCCCACACACAGGCTATAATCTGGCTCAGAATCAACGAGGCAGGACTGTCGCGTGTGAAACGCTCATTGCTTTTCTGCAAATTAAAAGCAAGCATTATCATCAAAGAAGATCTTCCAGGCGGGAGAGTGGAAATGGCTTGAGGAAGCTTCAGCGCCTAAAAATACGATTCTGGAACAGGGTGGGAACCCCAAGGGAAATGTTACTGTAACAGCTGAAAAACGACAGAATCCCACATCCCGTTTTATGAAGGCGTTCCGGCACTGATTGTATTTAATTGAACTGCATGCATGCAAAGCATAGAGCATACAGGTCTTGTGCTCCCATACAAAAAAAAAAAAAACAAAAACATGAAGCTGCCTAGGTCAGATTCACTGTCCCAAGAATGAGTGCAGAAACACAAACCCAGCGTGTGATCTGCCGCTCTCTGGACCAGCGCCGAGCAAAGTCCCAACACGAACCGGGGCTTAGCAAAGCTACTTGGCGAAATGCGTGCTGGTTTCCATGACGTTGTGGGTAGTTGGGTGTGTAAAAGCTAATTTATATGCTTATCTATAAATAAACACGGCCTATGAGAAATGCTTTGGTGGGGGAAATTGCATTTTTCTTACCTTTTTTTTTTAATTTAAAATGTTTCATTGCATCAAGGGAATTACAAATAGCTGTGATTCTTCTTTTACATCGACTCTTCCATCGTCTAACATGTGCTGTTCTTTTTCTGCATATAGCTCAGATCGAGCTGGTCATGGTATGTAGTGAACCCCCTATGCAGCGAGCGTTAGCTTGTCATGAAAGAGCCTCAGGAAACAATGGCTCTCTGTCTGGCCTGTGGGGTTTACAGCTCTCTCTGAACCCATATAATAATGGAGCCTTTGGCCATCAGTGCGGCCCATTCTGCTGGAGCAGAAACTTGCCTCTTTTGTGACCGGTAGACTGTGGACAGACGCAGAGGGATCTGAGACAGTCTCTGTCAGTAGGAGGCTGTCCCAGGGACCATTAGACACCTCTATGCAAGTCTCAGTCCTGTTGGTGGAGCTACTTCTCACAATAGAATGAGTCTTCCTCCAGAACTGGGCTTCTGTAAACTCTACACATCTGTTCCTCTCCCTGATAGCTTCCTTTGTGTGCCTTGCGGAAATTACACACTTTGGGTCATGCGTCAGAAGTGGGACACCGCCATTCAGATAAATAGATGGGTAAATTTGTACCGTAATTATGCTTATCATACGGTATGAGAAGCCAACACCAGTTGGGGTTTTATGACTTATGAACCTATAAAACTGGCACTGGCAGGTACTCCTCAGGACAAACGGTGCCCATTTCAATTTAGCGTTTCAAGCCACGGTTTCCCGGCTTTGATCTGTTTAATCTTCAGGCATCTCTCTCCAACTGCCCAGTGAGATTCAGAAAAAGAAAAACAAAAATCCTGACAGAAAGAGGAGCAGCTCCTTCTAGTGGTGAGAAGTGGACTTTTCATGAAGGCACAAAGCTCAGGAGAATCTGACAATTCCCGAGTTGCTTTCAAAAGTCAGAGTCGCTAGAACGATCGCTTAAAATAGTGTTTGGAAAACTGATAAAAAAAAAAAAATAATTTCTAATGTGTTTCATCCACCAAAACTCAGTATGCTGCTTACTCTTATTAGGTGTCAACTGAACAACTTTTAATTATGTGAAACGGTGAAATCAATCTGCAGAATCAGGTTTTCAGTCCTGCCTCCTCCTAATCTCAGGCACAACATCCACACCAACAGATCCACAGACCACCGGCAAAGATCGAATGATACATTATTAATTCTGAAGGGAAATTGCAAAAAGCCAAGAGTGGGGTTCAAATCCACGACCTCAGCATTATTAATGCTACAGATGAGCTACCAGGTCATGGATGCAATAGGTAATATGAATATAATATGAAAGTTTTACCTTATAAGGCGGAGAGGTGAATGTGTCTTAGAGTGGGTCCCATTGGACAGAGATACATCTTTGGTGATGCTTGTAGGCTTCTGAGTGCAGAGCAGGTGTGGGTATTGCTGCGCGTCATTATTACACAGTGCTCAGCTCTTTGAACTCAGCAGCTTGATTCAGTGAACGTTGTGGCTGTTTTCATTTGGCAAAGTCGCGCCATTTCTCAGGCCTTCGCGTCGCCTGTCTGAAGGGGCCGACGTCGTGGCCACACCCCGCCTTCACCTCCAGCACTATCCCCTTTCCCAGGCTAGTTGTGGACATTCGATTTACTTCCCGGCGGCTGCCGCTTTATTGAGCGCAATTAAGTTGTTTAGCAGATCTCCCTTGGGGCGGCATTCCTTCATTTCAGGAGGCTGCACCGGCAGGGCCAGCGTCTGTATTTACACATTATGAGCCTCCTAAAGGAAGCGGGAGGCTCGTGATACACTGCAAATAACCCCATCCAGACCTCTGGCTGGTTGCAGGCACACCCACCCCAGCGGCCTCGCATATAACCACAGCTGCAAACTCATCTTCATGTTTTGATTTAACATGAGTAGAGATTCAGAGGCAGACAGCGGCTTTGAAAGGGGAAGCGTGTGGCTCCCGGCGTCGTCCTCGGGCACCGCGGGCCGCGGTTTGAAGGCTCTGGCAAGGTCCCACTCTCGCTCCGAGCTCTCTCAGCCCCCTCTGCTGCCTGGTGTGGCCCCCCCTTCATATTCACCCTCAATGGGCAAACAAGCTCCTCTTCCCTCTCATCATCTGGCCACGTTCTTCTGCATATTAAACGCCCATCTTTCTAGTTCTCATGTAAAATCTGCTGTAATTCACAGTTTAATTGCTCTGAACCAAACTCAGATCTCCAGCCTGTGAACTAGCTGTGAGTCTCCTGCGTATGACTACTGCATTTAGTCAGACATATGAGGTACGTTTAGTTGCATCGTGTCAAAAATGTATCAGATTGTGGTCTTTCCGTACATGTCACATTAATTAGCTTTGTCAACCTGTTCATAACATGTGTCATGGAGAGCGCATCGCTGCAAGCGAGAGCCTGCCGCTGCTTTGGATAGCTGATGGATATTAATCGCACCACACAGCTGTGGGAGAGATACAGCTAAACGTGGGAGTGATATATCTCACGGGGCTGATGACATCCCAGGCAGCCTTTCCGTAAGGTGCTAACACAGCACTCTGCCAAGACGCTCTACATGTGTCCTCTATCCCGAGGAAGGACGACACCAATTACAAGTTAAGCGTGTGGCACTGTCAGCGCTCTTCAGCCTCTGCCGAGCTCTGGGGAGGCGACACTGAGGGGTGCACCGCCTCGGACATGCAAAGACCTACCAATGCGTGTCCCTCACAAGAAATGAGCGAAGTCTGCCAATGAGATTTCCTCCTAGTATACTCAAAAAGGCGCTAAAAAACACGAGGGAAGACTTCCTGTTCAACGTAAATACTTCATAAACCCGGCTTTTCAGTTAAAACACTGACTCCTGGTAAGGATGCCGGAACCTTCTGGCACAGGCATCTAATCAGGTGACTCCTGGCAAGTCATTCTGAGCAGCCCAGCCGCTGCGGTGTGCCCGCGGTTTAATCCGTCTCTGTCGCTGTACTGGCAGCTTCACACTGTGCATCACAGTCTGCTTGCATCATTAATGTGGGTGTCGGAGTGTACCCCGCTCTCAGAGTCTCTGTCAGGCACCATGAATGGCTCATTTAATGTTTTTTGAGCAAAGGAATTCCCCTCCACCTGTGTTAATAGCAGGCAGAAAGATACCTAGTGGCCAAGGATTAAAGAAACACAACAGTTTTAAAGGACTGAACAGAGCAAATTGTTGAAATGAAACATTTACAGTATGGGTTGCCATTTGTTCTCTATTGCTAGTCAGTAACACAAACTGGAGTGAAGCAATATCGTCCAGAGTGTTTTCTCTTGCACCCCCTTCCACAATCTGCTGACTGAAGCATAACTGCATTAGCACTGAGGGACTGTCCCTAATGAACTGCAGCTCATTAACGGCTCTCGCTAACGAAAGCTGTGCCTCCCCCAGCTGACAGACTCTGTCCGCACTCCTGTTACGCAGAGGAATCTGGATTGTGACTCTCTCCGGTGGCATCCGGGGCCACGGTTGCGTACAGATAGTTATTCACACACAGAGCTGCTCCCAACATCCGATAAAAGGAAAATATAAGCATCTTTCACACCTCATAGATTCCTGGTTGAGATACAAGCAGTGGACACCTTGAGGTTCAGAATGCCCCCCCTGAAACTGTGCTCTGGCTGCTGGCCGTGTTAAATACGATGGCCCCCTGCACACACCCTCCATATTACATACGGTAGCCCCCAGGACACCCCAGCCGCGTTACATACGATAGCCCCCAGGACACCCCAGCCGCGTTACATACGATAGCCCC
>JAODKF010000038.1:24209098-24223942 GCA_026779585.1 Mormyrus proboscirostris | reverse complement strand
GAGAGCAGTCATATACAGCTGTGAGAGCAGTCGTCACAGTACTGTGAGAGCAGTCATATACAGCTGTGAGAGCAGTCGTCACAGTACTGTGAGAGCAGTCATATACAGCTGTGAGAGCAGTCGTCACAGTACTGTGAGAGCAGTTATATACAGCTGTGAGGTGTGTGTATGTTTGGGGAGGGCGGAGTGTCCCTAGGGCCAGAAAAGCTAAACAGTGATTCCAATTTTTTAAGAAAAAATCTGTACCCACCACACTCCATCCTTGGTGTTTGCATGAAATTAACTTGCAAACATATACAAACCCCCCAGTCTAAATGGTGACGAGCTCAACTCCCCATTTTGAGAGATGGCCTGCACTCTGGCCTGCCTGTGGAGCTTGGTCTGGTCTCCTCACGGCTCCTTCCCAAGGCCTCCGTGGCAAACAGTGGGGGCTCCTTCATCACGAAAGCTGAGCGCCATCCAGTCATGCTGCTGTCAGTCAGGTTTGAGTACCACAAAGGCCCCACGTAGCTGCACTGCGTTTGGTGGGGGAAGGGGGGAGCCCACAGGAAGCTCTTATTAAATATGTAATTGGGGCAAGGGGAGCCCTGACTGGCTTTCGTAACAACTCAGAGACAGATTTATGATGGCAAAGATGAGACGAGAATTCCAAGAGATTCCCTGTTAAAATTGGGAGCCAGTGAGAGACAGTTGGATTCGCAGCCAGTGTGACATGTACGAGTCGGCAGTGTCACGGCGGGGCGGGTTTGCGGAGTGGGTGGATGGGATGTGTGCAGATGTGATGGGGAGATGGTTCTCAGTTTACAGAGTGGCAGGAAAGGCGGGAGCCCGCGGGGGGGGGCCTCACAGGAAGCAGGCGCCGATGAGGCAGTGATAGCGGGCGCAGGCTCTTCATCTGAACAATCTGTGAATATCTCTCAAGCCCCAGAGGAAGTCCAGAGAACACGCCAAAGGGCTTAATTACCCCTAACTGCATGTTTCCGTGTAAATATGGCTCCACCGTGATACATGAGAGCTCCAGGGGTATCATGCATGCAGGCGAATCTGCCCTCCACCAAAGGCGTTTGTCGTGTTACACCATGAAACCTTTGGGACTAGTGATGCGGAGAAGCACAGTGGATTATCTGTAACTATCAATACAGATTTATTTGCTCCTAGTGCGATTAATGGAGCACGTGAGTGTGTACTGTGAGTCGGCCGGGCACAGACCACACAGTGGCACCGACACGATGGCCTGCTCCTGTCATCCACCGGCCGGACATCCAGTGAGCGGCATGCTATCCGTCCGACCCACTGTCATGCGTGTATAACCCCCACAGAACCTTCCTAGAAGGCCTTTCACTGCACACAACAAGACACAAATTCCCGTGTCGGAAACCTGGAATGACGACACTTGGATCATCTTCACAGAAACTGAGGTGGACAGAGCTGCCCGCCGATTACCAAAATGAGATAATCGTGCTCAGATTCTCTTCCCGGGGGAGCCACCCCCTAGTAAACATTCTGGCTTGGACTCTATAGGCGCTCGCAGCCTCCAAGGGACAGAGCTCGTGTCTGACCTGATCACCGCTGTGTCTGGCTTGCTGTCTGAGGACGTGTTGCCGGGAACGCCAATCCCCGGGAACGCCTCTGCCCGGGAACGCCTCTGCCCGGGAACGCCTCTGCCCTGAGCCACAAATAAAGCTCACCACATTTTCGGGATCAGGCGTCAACTTCAGAGAACTGGCGAGGAAAACGAGGGAGAGGAGAGTCTTTGCAGTGCACTGGGTGCGTAGAAGGTGCAGCTTTATTAAAGGCAGCAGCTTTCTGCGGTTTCACCTTCATTCTGGGATGATTCTCCTCTGGACCACGTCACCGCCGCAAACTCTAATGGATTTTAAAGAGTGACTGTTTATTAAACGAGTGCTCTTTTAAAGAGTAGGCACGTACTTAATTAGGAAAGACACCAAGAAAATAAACACTGCAATAAAATTATTAAAAGAACTGCTTTTAATACATACAGCTGTGGGGGTTTAGGGTGGACAAGAACACAGTTTGCTTAGCTGTTTTCTCAGTGCTGCTGTTGTGCAGTGCAGTCATAAACAGAGAGATATGAAGATTACATCACGAGTCTGTAAACAGGAGTCGCCTGGCCACCAGCATGTATAGATTTGCTATTTGCCGGTGATGAATTTTCTGAAAGGGCTCCTCGAATCTCGTCAGCCCTGAGAGAGCGAGCTGGCGGTCGCTAAGCCCTACAGCGCCACGAGCTATCGGGGTTTACTTCCATCCAGCCGAGTCTCTTGTCAGTCTCTAAAAATATGGCGTTTACAGAAGCTGACTCGAGGGCGGACAGGAAGGTGACTTTTTTGCATGGGGAGTATTTTTGGCATAATTAGGACTCAAGTCATGGGGGCGCAGTGTATAGCACTGCTGCTAACACCTGCAGGGTTGGGGGGCTTGATATCTCATCCGGGGTGTCGTCCTTGCCTAGGCTTCAGACCCTATCCCCCTGCCACCCGGACCAAGATAAGAAGATGGATTTTTTTATGACTCTTCAAAAACAAGGCAACCTTTACTGTCTATAGTGGTGATCGACTGGTTTTTACACCAAGTTCTTCTCCTGCCCCAGTGACTCATCCCAGTTAAGGGTTGACTGAACTTAAGAACGAGCTGCATCTCAGGGTACCTGATGGTTCCTCCTGGCAGCAGGAGCGCGTTGCTGCCCGTCAGAGCTGGCGGGCCTGACCGCCTCCCCTCCCCACAGCCCTCGTCGTGTGCTGACAGGCGTGACGAACACGACCTCACTGCATGTAACTCATCTTCAAAGGCTCCAGGAGCTTGAGGCATGAGTGGACTGGCAAGTGTTCAAAGTGAGCACAGACGGGGCCTCCCACTGATGCAGCAGCGTGACTGACCCGTCTCTGAAGCGGACCTGAACAGCTGGCCCGTCAGCCATGTTTTAAAAAAACAAGGGGACATCACTTTCACCTTCCTACCCCAGAATATCCCACGGTGTTGCGTTCAGAAAAAGTGACAGTTAATCTACAGGGCTGATTTACACGTGTCGAGTCTCACTGAACACGGGAACCAGTCTTCCCAGTGCCTGTGGTGGCTTCCCAGTGCCGTAGATGATGGAATGTAACGTGAGACAGTGCCGATGTGCCCCCCCTCCCAGCGCGGAAAGTCCATGGGAAGTCAGGGAGACGGCCACTCAGCCCCGGGACACCTGATGCCACAGTGGTGTGGTCCTTTTTACCCATTACAGTGTCGAGGACACATGAGCCTTTGGTTCTTGGTAAAATCTGCCTGGGCAGTAATAACCATGTTTCCAAAAAAACACCTTCAGACATAATGGGTGTTTTTCAGAAAAGCGACTAAAAGTTTTTCAGGAAAGTATGTACGGTGCCATGGTGGTGCGGTGGTTTGCACTGTTGCCTCACACCTCTAGGACTTGGGTTCGAGTCCCTGCCAGGGTTACATGTGTGAGGAGTTTCCATGTTCTCCCCGAGTCGTTGTGGGGTTTCCTCTTGGTACTCTGGCTTCCCCCTCAGACATACTAATTGGAGTTGCTAAATTGCCCATATGCAGAGGTGGAAAGTTCAGGTCCAGAAAGTACAAATCCACACCAAGATTTTGTTCCAACCAACCAGTTGAGTATAAAGAGTCACAGTCACAGAGAACATAACTGGTTGGTTGGAACAAAATCTTGGTGTGGATTTGTACTTTCTGGACCTAAACTTTCCACCTCTGCATCTCCATGGTATGTGAGTGTGCCCTGCAATGGGCTGCCCCCCCCAATACTGGGTAAGGCTCCAGACCCCTGCAACCCAAAAGGATAAGCATGCTGGAAGATGGATGGAAAGTATGTAATTACAGTAGTTCTGCTAGTGCATCCAAATTTTTGTTTACCATCTGTATTTGTGTTTTGTGATGCGTTCACTCCGTCTCAGAGTGTAAGGCTTGGCTGTGATTTGGCCTGTGTGCTGCGCTCGCTCTGTGTCGGTCTGTATCACTCTGCCGCGACTCTCTTGTGACCCTGGCCTTGAAAACACCAGCAAACATGATGACTTTAGCATCCCAGACACCCATGGCGTAACCACCATGCTGTATTGCCAGGGTCTCATTTTAATTATGAAGTCTGAGGTTTGCTGAAAGACAGAACGCAATCTGCTCCTAAATGAAACCATAAACTCTATTTTTATCCGGGGGGGGGGGGGGTCACATACACTGCACATTCAAGCAGAGCTACCTAATAAACCATATATGTCGTATATATAACTCCACAGCTGACGGAAACCCTCTCTAGCAAATTACTGTAAGCACTTTGTTAAAAACACAAAACACGGCCTTAATTTAAAATGGACTTTCCACTACGGTTTTTCCCCTCGTCTTGAAAATAAACACAATACCCTTCAGACTTGTTACGGTGTTATTTAGCATGTAATTCGGCCGACCACAACAGAAAAGCAAGACATCCAAGGCCCCCTTTTATTCTCTAGGGCCTAGTTTAAGCATAGGCAGACATATTTAGCACTTGGTTTGAAGAACTTCAGCATAATGACTGTTCGTGTGGCTTTGCTTTATAGTTTTCCTGCTACATCAGGGGTTTTCACACTTCACATGCACCTTACACGTTTACTAGGGTTTACAGTCATAACACTGCAACCATATTTTGCACTTTGTTTACACTGCTGTAATTAAAAACTCTGCAATGATTAATTTCTGCATTTTTGATTCTCCATTCTGCAAGTTTACTAGTAAATCACTAATGAAAAAATCTGTGAAAGCTGTAGGTTCAAGGACTGACAACGCAACAAATACTGTTTTCGTATTGGTCCAGAGATGTCACATGGGTGTTTTTTATTTTTGTGTACATAGGTAGTCCCAACAGCCTAACAACTGTTCTATGTTAATGCATTTTAATGTCTTATTAAACATGTCAATATAAAAACCTGTATGACCTTTTAGTCATAAATAAGCAGCCATTCTTATCAGCATAATTCTCCTCTTTTCAAAATGCAAGCACCTGTCTGTTGATGGATTATATGGGTACTTAGCGACAACTTGCGTCGGGTCGCATTACACCAAGCTGTCATGGATTATTTTCGTATAACGCCACATCTCATAATGATTTATCTTTTACAAAATAATTAATAGAAAGAGTTTCAGTGCATTACTACATACCGAGTTAATGACACAGATCAAAGTTTGCTGGTGAACACACTGTGTTCCATTTTTCTGCTGTATGACATATCTGGTTTGGGAAGTGGCTGCTACATATGATCTATAATATCCAGCGGGTTCAGGGTGTCTTCGATAATCTTGCACCAATACAATATTGTGTTTCAGGAAATGAGCGGTGAATATATGTAACAGTAATCCTCCTGCTTCCCGGCCCTTCTGAGATGTCAGACAGACACCTCCAACACTCTGATGACCGATACACACTGGGACATGTCACTGCTCGCGACTCAGTCTTAACCAGTCCGTTAAAGCTTATTATTGTAACAAAAAGCAACTAAACAGGGAGAAAGACTCAGAAGAGAGATGATAGTGAAACACATGATAAACAAACGTACACATGGTCCATGGCGCTCCTGAGAACGGGGCTCTTTTGGTACACATGGTCCACGGCGCTCCTGAGAACGGGGCTCTTTTGTTACACATGGTCCACGGCGCTCCTGAGAACGGGGCTCTTTTGTTACACATGGTCCATGGTGCTCCTGAGAACGGGGCTCTTTTGGTAATTTCATTTCAGCATGTCCTGCCGTACTTGGACCAGATCATCTTCTTCCAGACCCTGCAGAGTCTGTTTCTCAGATCCAACCGAACCTTCTGTAAAATTTTCCATCACATTGTCTTTATTCTCTGCAATCTTTGTTATGCAGCAAACTGAGCAAAGAGAATGAAGAGGACAGCGGAGCTGTCATGCTCTCTCCAGACAAACCAGGATAAGTGCTGAAGCCACAACTACATAATATGCAAGTGTTTGTCAGTCAAAGCCCATGTGACGCCCTAGGCGAGCGTCAGCATTGGCGCCCCCTGTCTAAGACAAGGTGAAATCCGCTTGTTAGGTTGGTACCCCAAGGGGTGTATAAACAGGGGCCAGAGTGATCAGGGGAACATATTGGCCATATTGGGCAGTGGTAGCTTAATGTTTTTTTATTGAGAGATTGCAGGTTTGAATCCCCAACCAGCAAAGCACCACTGAGGTACCCTGAGCAAGGTACCGCCCCCAAGCACTGCTCCCCGGGCGCTGAATTAGCTGCCCCCTGCTATGTCACATTGGCACATACAGGTTAAACCCAGAGAACACATTTCATTGTTCTGCACTGTCTGCTGTGGTGTGTCAACAATGACAATTAATCATTAAAACTGAACACTAGTATTTTTTAAAGTGATCCTTTATTGGTTGTTTATTTGTTTGCAAGTTGGGGATTTGTTAAGGAGAGACTTTTTCTTGGCACTCTCTTGCTGTTGTGTATGTTCTGCACTGTGTTTGTCTAGTTTGTTTCCTACATAAAATGGATTTTACAAACCTGATCAATGAGTTTTATGGCATGGAGGAAAACATTGTAATACTACGATCTTGTTTTAAATTCTTTTGGAATTTTCCTTTCTCTGTAAAGCTATACATCATTGGTCATTGCTATCTATGGTAAATGTATCTCTGTTACACATTCTGGATGCAGTCGACATGCACTGGATCAGAGGGTACTGTTTTTTAGGTTCCCGTTATTGAGATGTGTGTCTTCCGCGAGGTCTCTGTTACGACCTTTCTGGATGCTGCATAGGACACGTGAAAGTGTAAGCTTGCAGATTTGTTGTTCCGATGTGATTGCTCTCATTTGGAAAGGGTCACATTATCTTTAACTTTACTTAATAGTTATTATTTAATAATTGTATAGTTAATTGTTGTATCGTTTTGGGGAGTGGGCGTCCCCCTCTGGCACCTAACGGGGAGTGTATACCACGTCTCTCTGCGTTACTATACAACCATGGCTCTCCGTCCAGAGCTCCAGGAAAACAGTTTAGGCAAAATGAAAGGACTGATTTTAAAGTGTGAATAACGGGGAGATGGAGAACAATGTAAGCTGCTCCAATAGCCTGTGTGGAACAATCTGGAATGAAAAGAAAGCTACTCGGCACTGCCACAGCACCGGGGCCCTCCAGTCGGCCGATATCACTTTAATTAGACAGTCTGATTTGTGGATTAGCAGAGGTGGGTGCCGGGTGCCCCACCGCGGCAAGGAGAAGGCAAAGTCACTGGGCGGTAATAACAGATCACAGGAAACGTTAGATGAAAGGTGTGCTGGAGGGAGAGGCGATCCCCGATGGCGGCCTGAAGATATCCAAGAACGATCAGATCACGCTTTTCTCTGTGGCAGTGACACCACCCCCGTACTGTGGGTGAGTCACTGACAGGCACAATGCGGCCTCTGCCAAATGCGGCAGGTGAGGGTGGGGCTCTGGGATGGGGGGGGGACTGTCAGGAGTGCGGGAGATGAAAATGTAAACATCAAAGCGGGCAGGTACAGCCCTCAGACGATTATCGGGAGGGGGGGGGCTGTTAGCTGAGAGGTCACTGCCTACAGTAGCGAGAGGGGAGGAGACGGGAGAGAGGAAGGCGCTCGTGGCGAGCTGTGGCTCTGAGGACGCTCAAGCCGCCCGTCCTTCCTGTCCATGTGCAGTTCTCCAGGGACAAATACATCATGGAGGGCCCCCCAGAGAAGCTGCGCAAGGAGCTGGAGGAGGAGCTGAAGCAGGCCAGTGAGGAGCCCCGCAGCCATGCCTGGTACCACGGCGCCATCCCCAGACAGGTATGGGGGGGACAGGTGGGTCCACCAAGTGGGGACCGGGGGGGGGTGGATCAGACTGAGGGGGAGGCCGCACATGAGAGCGAATGCAAAATGATTTGGCTCCTGATTCTGGCTCATGCCACATTTTTTCGCATTCACTCGTAACGCGTCGCGCAAACTCTTCAAGCTCTTTGTGGAAGACAATAATGAGATGAGACATGGGCTACTGAGCACCCCCCCGCGTTCCGGGCCGTCCGCGAAACACGATGAGCCCCGCCAAAGCGTCCCGGCTGAGGAGGGGCCACCGGATTAACCACGGCGACGGTGTGGTGTCCCATTGCAGGCTTCTGCTGATTTCATTAACAGGGAATTCATGGCGCGTCATCCGTCACACAGCAGGGCCACCCGTCTATCTGAGGCCTGGGGGGGGGGCATCCGGAGAGAATGCCACCATTTGGGGGGGCAAAGAATTAAAGATGGCAAAAAGAGATGAAAAGGGCAAAAAAGGGAAATGATAAAGAAATAACCTTTTCTAGAACTTCAAAGTTTGCTTTGCACACAGCCGACGAGGCGTATGACGGCGTATGACGGTCACCTCCAACAGCGCGTTAAAATGGCCCCTTTGACAAGATCTGCCAAAAGGAGGTCTGGTGTGTGAGATAAAAAGTAAAAGGGGAACGTAAACGATGAGTTTGGGAGAAGGTTTCCGTCAGCTGAAGGTGACAGGCCCCTGCTCAAAAGCCCAGGAGCTGAGAGGAATATTTATAACTTTAGCAAGATCAGAGAACTTGTCGAAGAAAACACGTGAGGAGACACTGAGGCAAACTTACCTGCGCTGCTGTGGGAAAAATCAGCCAAGCAGCCTGCGGACAGTCATGATGATTATTGTTATTATACAGCTCCCTACAGACTGATGATTGTAGGCACAAAAAGCAGAGATAGTGATGTCAGCTGAGCGAACAGACCTTGTATGGTATCAATGAGTCATATAACCACAAACGATTATAACCACTGACTAGCTGTCTACTTGGTGACCGGTTGTTATGGGATACATCTTCCTATCGGTTACCAGGTAACGTGGACGTAGCTCCACCACTGTAAACACCTTATCCATCAAAAATAATTAAATATACAGTATAATATTTCTTGGAAAACATGCCCAGTTCTTTGATACAACAAATTAAATTAAAATGCCCTCCTGGTATGCCAGGACCTTTGCCCTGTAGCCGTAGCTATTTACCTTGCCAGCTGATGCTCTGTACCTACCTCTCAGGCCTTTCACTGCGCTTTTCACCTCAACCTTGTGCTTTCAGCGAGCGCATTCAGCCACGGACGGCTGGCGGTCTCCGCCCAGCTGCCCGACACAGGAACCTTTCCGCTGAGGGTGAACAGAGAGGCTTTGGGCTGGTCTTGATGTGACAACACTGACTGATTACTGCCGATGTTGCTCTGCCACAAAAGACAGTATTTCCCACGTGTTGCTGCCTAAACAAACTCTGCTGTCGAGTCCCCAATTCTCCTTGGAACTGACCTATACCGTTTCAGATGAAGTTTTTACCATTTCCTTAATCCTTGTTGGCTGCAACCTAAAATTCATGTTCACCGACAAGACAAAGGTAGGTGTATTTCAATCAGGCTGAGTAAGATTCAGACAGTATACGAGATGATCCATGTTCTGCTGATCCCCTCCTGTCTTTAAAGGCATGGTGACGTTCCGCATTTTCCCACAATGTCACGCGTAACGCGTCTTGTGCAAACAAACACAAGACGAGGGATGTCTGCCTGCACGGGATGGTCAGCAACAAGTGAAGGGCAGTGACCGCAGTGTCACAAGGCAGGAGGTGTCAAAGTGCATGTAGGTTTGAGTACGTGGGTGACGGGGGGGCAAATGACACTATTAGCCTTAATTCCAGGGAAAATCTATGAATAAAGTCCCTCCGTCTCTATGGGCCAATCACTGTCCATGACGTCCATTTTCAAATTTGAACACAGGATAATTAAACTGGGTTAATAAAAACAAAATAGAAATACAGTACAAACTGGGGGTGTAAAACGGGGCTGATTGTGACCGGTGGGCGGGGGGCACAGGGCTGGGTCGCTGGAGCTCCTCCCCCTCGCACGGTAGTAGTGTTTCACGGCCACATCTTTTTTTTTTCTTTTAATCAGAAAACACTTTTCTGCCCCACTTGCCCCCTCCTTGGAAAACAAGGGAGCTGCTTTGTTTATCTTAATCCACTTTGATAGCCTCCCTCTTGACAGGAGCCTTATTATGAAAAGAAAGTATAAAATCTCTATATTTAATTAAAATACCAGCCCCTCTACTAAGGAGGATTACATAACCTATAATCAGAGATGGACATAATGCAAGTACGCATTCACCTTTAAAAATAAAAAAAAAACTCAAATGCGTATGTATTTTATGTGCATTTGAGCTGATATGACAGGAAAATTAACCTGTATACCGTAAATGAAATAGAGTTAGCATATAAAGATTAAAATACATTCTATTTTGTTTTCATATCATATTTTCACAAGTACGCATTTACACCGTTACCATACTCAATTGTCGCACGTATCGCGTTTAAAGGTGAATGCGTACTTGCGTACCGGTTATGTGCATCTCTGACTAAAAATACTGAAATTAAGCTTGGAGACCCAGGGTTGAAAATACACACTGGGACACCCCAATTTTTAGCTGATGCCAGATTTCCAGGGCTGAGGGTGGTGCCCCTTAAGAACCCAGACACTATTCAAATAAGTTGGTTTGGAAAAGCAGCCGCCACGGTAACAGCCCTTAAGAAAACAACAGGTGACTATTCGTTATCGAAAGCGTTAAATGAAAAAGAAACAAATTGGGTTGAATGTAAACCTGTGTGACCCATCAGGTTGCGGAGACCCTGATGCAGAGGGACGGGGACTTCCTGATCCGGGACTCCGTATCCAGCCCAGGGAACTATGTGCTGACCTGCCAATGGAAAAACAGTCCACAGCACTTCAAGATCAACAGAAAGATGGCAGGGGCGAGCGAGACCTACTCACGGGTGCAGTACCTCTTTGAGAGCGAGGGCTTCGACAGCGTACCCGCTCTGGTGCGCTACTACGTGGGCAACCGTAAGCCTGTGTCGGAGGTTGTTGGGGCGATCATTTTCCAGCCCATAAACCGGGTCCTTCCACTGCGCTGCTTGGAGGAGAAGTACGGGGGGGCGCCCATCCGACAGGAGCCTGCCGCGTTGGAACGGAAGTGCCCGCCCACCAAACGGCTCAGCCTGAACATCACGAACGGGCACGGTCAAGACCACCCCCTGACCCGGGGGAACCTCCTGAGGTGAGCCCCCCCCAGCAAGGGAGCTGAAAGGGCACCGTCACGCCAAGGGCCATTTCACAGAAATGTGACATACATAGATATTGTTCATACTTCAAATCGATACCAAATGACACTTATTGGGCTTTTGGCAGTAATAAAGTGTGTGTTTCTCCAGGCGTATAAATCAGGAGTCAGCAGTTGGCAGTTTCATACAGTTCCCAGAGAGCATTTTGCAATCAAATGAACCATAAATATTTTAGTCTGATAGCAGCAGAATTCATGGGAATGCACTGCACAGTTTACTACATGCAGAGCGGTCTAATGAATAAAAAACATGCTGCATATCCAGGGAAGCACCTCACAGGCTGATGAACAGAGCGACCTAGTAACTGGTGGGCTGGAACTCCCTTTAAGTAATTAAACATATTATTGTCTAAACCAGTGGTGGCCAATCTTATCCGCAAAGGGCCGATGTGTATGCAGGTTTTTGGGGTAACCTTTAGGTCAGCTGTTCAAACCCAGGTGTGAGGAGGACTCACCAATCAGTCCTCTAATTAGTAATCTAATTAGGGAGCTGCAGTGAAAACCCGTAAACGCACCGGCCCTTTGCGGATAAGATTGGCCACCCCTGGTCTAAACAATAAACACTGGAATCCGTGGATCCCCTTAAAAGTTTCTAGGAAGGTTTTTTTAAAACCTGTAGAATAACTGATAGTATTTTGTTCCAACAGCATATAAACAACAGGACTATAACAGTCCCGTCTGACCAACACACATAAGTACATGTCTAGGATAAACCAAGGACCTCAAACTAGGCCAGTGAAGATGCCAGGGCAAACGACGACAGAAAACCCAACAAATTACAAGCTTCTATTTACATTACATACATTTATACACGATCAGGTTCAGGCTTTTTTTGGATTTCCCTGCTCGCTGCTTCCTGCATGCTGAAGTGTGCTGTCATGTCCGTCACTGTCCCCCCACAGGAACAAGGAGAAATGCGGGAGCCAGCCGGCGTGTCTGAACCACGTACAGGAGAGACGTCGGCCCCTGAAGACTCACCAGTCTGAGAGCTTCCTGCCACTCAGTAAGAGTCACTTTACGTCCACTCTGAGGATGCAGCGTGCTCAGCAGTTAGGTGTAGCTCGTTCGCAAACCCGACAGAAAAGCAACGTAGGAGACTTTAAACACCTCCTTTTAGAGACTTACAGGTTTCTGCAACCCTAAAACAAGAAAACATGATTCCAGTGTAAAAAAGTGGGTCTCTCAAATCACTTCATTTTCATTATTCATAGTAAACAACTTAGGTCAAAAGTGTAGGATTAAATGTTTTTTAATTATAAAGTCTGTACTGTAATTATAATACTGCATTTGTGAAGAGCTTTCTAACTAGATCAGATCAGAAGTACGAGAAGAGAACTTGTCATTTGTGCATAGTCATTCAAATTGCAGACCGCTGTTGTGTTGGGCAATGGACTAGTAATCTTGGTCATAACCTCCAAGCAGAAATCTATACAGACACTGAAGAAACTATTTAATCTAAGTTTCCCATGTTCACAAATGGCTTTATCTCCCAGGTTGCAAGCCACAGTCCCAGACGCAATCCCATCTCATGGATTCCCATTCGAGCCCCAAGTCTCCCGTGTTTAGGACGGGCAGTGAGCCTGTTCTCAGCCCCACTGTCTCACGAAAGCCCTGTTTCGAGATGCATGCTGGGCAAGCGATCCGAGGCTCGGATAGCCAGCTATACCCCAAGCCGCCCCCAAAACCCAGCAAAGTGCCCTCCGCCAAGATTCCTCGCTCCCCGCCGCTACATCCCCTCGCCCCTCCTGCTCCTCCGAAGAAGTCCCAGAAGCCTCCGCAGCAGCTGAACCCCGAGCTGGGCGCCTGCGAGCCTGGATCCAGCACAGTGGCAGAATGGGACAGAGTCTCTGAGATGCACCCCAACGACGGTCACGTGAAGCGGCTGAGGGCAGACGAGGCGAACAAGAGCTGCCCCGTGACAGCGGAAGCCAGCTTGTCCTGTGGCTCAGTCAACCGCAGCTCGTACCACAGAGCCATCGAGGCCCTGGAAGACAGCAGTGAGGAATGGAGCGCAGACAGGCAGCACCCGGATCGGCTGGAGACTAAGATGGAGAAGGAAGAGAAGCTAACGGAGGTGAAGTCAAAGGTCTTCAAGCAGCCTGTATTTGAGACGACATCTGCATTCAGGCCTGCAGAGTTCGAGACCAGGCTCCTCCCCCCCGAGAACAAGCCCCTGGAGATGTCTGTGCTGAAACAGGCCAAGCAGCTTCTAGTCTCTCAGGACCACAGGACCATCGCCAAGACCCTGCTGTATGCTGACAGCCAGGTACCCATTACTGCTTAAGATCACTGCAGACTGCTCTCCACAGTCTAAAAGAAGAAGCCCTTGACTGATTAGCTAGCACACAAGTGATATTATTAATTCTGAAGAATAAAAACGGCAAAAAGCCTAGACTCTTGTTTGGTTTTACATTGTTGTGGAATAAAGCTGGAATTCACTGTGCTTTTCAGTAAGTGGGAACTCGTGGTCGGCAACACAAAGTCCCTAATTGTGATCAAGTCCAAAGCATCTTATCAAATTGGTAGTAACATAAGAATTATTTTAAATGGAACACAGGCTTAGGCTTCAAAAGCTCAGCTGTGCATTACAGTGATTTTGTTTGAAAGCTTTTTTTCCTTTAATGAACGTGAACAATCGCGGAGCTCAAAGAAGCTTTCTGGTTGTGGAACTGAAGTTCTGAAGTGCTTATCTTTCAGGTGGCCAGAACTCTGAACGTCTCTGAAGAGGCGAGATGTGCAATGGGAGTGAACTCGGGGCTGGAGCTGGTGACCCTCCCCCACGGCCGACAGCTGCGGCAGGACCTGATGGAGAGGTAGGCATGGCAACCAGGCAGGCTGCACACTTGCACATGGTTTGGTGGGAACAGTCCGGGATCTTCGGAAACAGTCAGAGTACAGATGATAGATAAAAAAAAGTTTAGTATCTAATGTCTTCGTTAACACAATGGAACTCACTGCACGCCACCCCCCTATTTACTGCTGTGTTGTACTTCAGACTAGCTGAAAGTGCCCCCAGGAAAGGTTCATCCAAGCTATTGTCTCAGTCATAGCTGATTATCACCGAACTGTGAGGAGCACAGCATCAGAGCACAGAACACACAGAACATGAGTTTCCCACCTCAGGCACAGCACCATGTCCATCGGCGTGGCTGTGGACATCCTGGGCTGCACGGGCACGTTGGAGGAGCGAGCCGCGACCCTCAACCGCATCATACTGGTGGCGCTGGAACTTAAGGACTCCATGGGGGACCTTTATGCTTTCTCAGCGATCATGAAGGCGCTCGACATGTCACAGGTAGTACACTGGGCCGGATCGGCGCCTCTGGGGGACTACAGGGCGGAAGGGTGAGAGGTTCTCGATGGACATGCATGCCTATGAGGTCATCGCTTGTGCCGTCCACAGATCACACGGTTAGACCAAACGTGGACCACCTTAAGAAGGAAATACACACATACAGCCATCCTGTACGAAAAGATCCTCAAGCCCTTTTATAAGGGACTGTACGAAGGCACTGGTGAGTATTAAAAATGCTTCATTAGATATTTGTTCCTTTGTTATTGAACTCGCTAGATTATGAACATTTAACAACAAGGATCTGGAAATTCCCTTACAGGGAGCATAGGGGCTCAGTGGGGTTGTGGGGGGGGGGGGGGGGGTTACTGTTACCAGCCCGC
>JAODKF010000038.1:24192619-24208998 GCA_026779585.1 Mormyrus proboscirostris | reverse complement strand
GATCTGGTTACTGTTACAAGACCTCCAGAGCTGCAATCCCACCTGTGTATGTGTGGGTTTCCTCCGGCAGGCCAGAGACAAGCAGCTAGGCCAAGCACAGCTTCTAAATTGCCCATAGTTAGTGCTGCACTCGTGTGGAAATTTGGACCGATATCCATCCATCCATTTTCTGTACCCACTGACCCTATTGAGGGCTGCGGGAGGTCAGAAGCCTATCCTGGTGGCTACAGGCACAAGGCAGGAACATCCCCAGCACAGCTGACCGATACTGATAACCACTACATTTCTGTCCAATATGATCGATAACCAGCTAATCTCTGAACCACTTCCGCAGGTGGTGAAACCTGAGCTGATTATTCTTTTATATGCTGTACAAAAAGACAGACTGATTTGTGGACTAGAATAGATAATGAATTGAAAACGTCAGGGGCTAGACCTCTAATAGAGTGGTGAATGAGCTGATGACATCATTGTCATCATTTTAGTAGCTATGCCAGAAGCTCTGGGGCTGGCTTTGAATAGTGACTAAAGCCTAATTATCAGGCAGTAATTTTGGTCAAGACTGATACATCACACTGATGCAAACGTATTGATTTTTAACAGATATATCACCTGATACCGATATGGTAACCGATATTTAGCATCTCTACACGTAGCATATGTCCCCGTGAGGGATTGGCTTCCCATCCAGCTCCCCTGCCTTAGGTTCCGGCTTGGCGGAGGTTTCTGGCCTCTCCATAACCGTGACCAAGATGGAAGAGGCTTCCTGTTGAGTTCAATTCATACTGGATACTGATTTGATTCCTGTGCCGCCGTACTTTTGCTCACCTCAGAGTGGGAATTAACGTCATCTTGGCTTCTATCGCCTGTGCAGTTGATGTGCCGCTAAAGACCACCACTGTGCCGCTCCTGATGCCCCTGCTGACCCTGATGGAGCGCCCTGTGGTGGCCTTTGAGGGCTTCGAGCATTGGGAGAACAATGACCAGGGCTGCGAGATTATGCTTCGTCACCTGGAGGAGGCCAGGAAGATGGCTCACAATGCAGACGTGTACACCTCCAACACAGAGCGCATCCTACAAGGTATCAAGCCCATGATACATAGAGTCTGAAATTTATACATTTTGCAGAAACTTTCATTCATACAGTAGCCATTTAGGCTGGAGAAGGGAAGACCTGTAGCGGGGCCGTCAAATCCAGACCTTTTCTTTCCAGTTCATTCAGATAGTGAGTTTAATAATTCCTGATTCTGATTGGCCACAGTGGCTTCACACCCGGCTCATAGGTGAAGGAAAGCTGGAAAGTCAACGAGCCATTGAGGGTCATTATTTTAATAGCCCTGGTCAACGGGACAGGAACAATTAACTCTCTTTTCTCATATCTTTTCCTCAAGACTTCCAACCCAACGAGGACTTGCTGGAGATCTTCAAGACAGACTTTCAGCTGCGGCTCCTATGGGGAAGCCGCGGGGCAGCGGTAAATCAGGCGGAGAGATATGACAAGTTCAAACTCATCCTCACGGCCCTGTCCCGAAAACTGGAGCCCTGTGTCAAGCACACTGAGCTTTGAGCCAGAAGGGACCGAGCAGCATGTAAATACCCCCACGATGAGCAGGGAGGCGCTTAGGCGTCAGTCCACCCATAAACTGCAGTTCAGTGGCTGAACCTTTCAACGGGCTGGACTTCCTGATACTGCCGTCATGAAAGAATCTCTCTGCCCTAAAGTGCAAGGAATTTGTTTGTGTACATAGACTGTACTTACATTAAATAGTTTTATATATATATATATATATATAAATACACAAAACTACACCAGAGCCAGCTCTCCTCAGACTGGTCCTTAGAAATAGATCTTTATCGTACATCCACCTTTATGTTCTTATTTTGATCTGATATACCTTTCCTCTACAAGTTAGCAGTCCAGTGCTTTAACAAAAATATAGTACAGGCTGCAAACACAATCCGTTCCCTAAGTCTTTAAGTCGAATTTGTAGGTAGGTTGGAACAATAATAATGCAGTATATTATAATAATAATAATACAGTAATAAAACTACACAGTACAGTAATGTACCTTGAACCGACAAACCACTGAAGCCATGCAATGTTTTCTTGAGCATCTCAAAGTAGTGCTCATCATCATTGGTTATTACGAAACACTGTATTTAACTCACATTTTTAATATACTAGGTTTTATGGCAGTCGGTTCAGAAGTACGAATTGTCCATGAGTCGGACATTCTTGACCCTAGGACTGTACACCTCCTGTTACATTACAGGGGTGTCATTTCAGTAGCTGCCGTTTAAGTAGGCCAGTGCGAACTGGAACACAGTTTTTCTGAAACGAAAATAATTTCATGTTTCATACTACAGAGCAATGAGAAAGGCCCTGCACTCTTTTGAAAAGCCATGGATAGTTAAAGTGCAACAATGTCTCTGGGAAAACGGGAAAGAGGTAAAGCTGAATGTGTAAAATGTGAAAGGGAAGCAGACCAGGATGGAAGGCTGTCCTGATTTACAGGGGGTTTTAAAAGTGCTGTATGAATAGCGGATTTTCTGTTGGCACAGTATGTTGTAGAGTCAGAAATGGTTGTAAATAACAGTCATGGTCAGGTGTGAGCGTGTTAAGACTGTAATTTGTTCTCCTGTTGAAACATAATCCCAAATGTCCTACTATGGAGGGGCTTGGTGGAGAATTTAGCAAAACATGTGCTAACGAAGCCCCACCTCACCGATCCAAATTCGGACCCGGCCCACACTACTTTTATCGTCTGTTCTATAGGACCTATTCTCTGCTTTTATGTACCGCGTCAGTGTCTCTCGGCCCAGTCTCGGCCCAGTCCTCGGAGACACACGTGTTTTTGCATATATGTGGACTGTCTGCCAGGGAGCTGGAAGGGAGCAAAAATGTGGACTGTCTTAGGACCCCCATGGACTGGGTCGAGAAACACCGTCTTATGGTTCTTTGGACTTTAAGCACTTTCACTTAGAAAGCAGGTGGAGACGTTTCAAGGTTTCGTGTGTGTGAGAGAGAGAAATGTTTATCACAGCACATTAGGCAGCAAAAATAACCAAGAAATCAAGACCAGAACACGCAGGTTCAAAAATCAGAGCTGTGATTGCTTCTGCAGTCAGTGTTATTCTGTGACACCCTCCAGCTGTACTGGGAAAAAAAACAAACTGGATTAAAGGTATATATTTGTAAAGCTATGTAAGTAGCACCTTATAAAGATAAGGAATAACTGTTATGTGAGTATGGCTCTAGGCAAATTATGGACTTATGTAAAATTTCCTTAAGATGTTTAAGTAAATTATTACCCAAAACGGATTCAATTTACATTCAAATAATACAAATTCTGGAACTCAGAGACAGGAGGGAAAAAATGTGATTCTTATTTATTTTATTAGAACAAATTCAAATTCTCAGGAGAGAGCAGTCTTTCAAAGTGTCTCAAGAATAAAAAGTATAAAAGAAAAATGTGCTCAGCAAGATGCAGAAGTGCAATTACTGTCATTGTTTTGATTATTCCAAGTCCACTCAGTCAGATTCATGTGAAGAAAACTGCCATGGGGTATCCTGTTCATGCACGACACACTAATGGAACATACACTTGAACAATGGGAACATCATGACAGACACCCTGCTTCGTACCCTGTTTTTAATTAGTCAACTGAATCACTTATGTCACAGTTTTCAGTTTCTCTTCTGCTTTCATTCATTCCTTCATTCATTCATGTTGGTAGCAAGTTTCATGACAATGACAATTAAAGCACTTTTACTTTATTCCTAGCAGGAGCAGGAAAAAAATTAAATTCTGATTCATCTATGGATTCTGTTGTGAAATCTTACTCTTACATTGTTCAGTTCTACTCAATTTAAAGTCGTCGTCTGCAAATATACCATAGCAATAGATGTCGCAAACGGCCTTAAGAAAGTTGTTTTTTTTCTCGGTAATTTGCATGTAACAAACATTGCAAAGAAGCATTTTTCTTTATACAAAAGGATTTTTCTGAAACCAGAAACAGCCCGTGGATTTCACCTTTGAACAGCAAACCTCCTCAATTCACAGTACTTTGCCTCCATAGATCCAGACTGTGTTGCCACTTACATTTAGAAACGCTGCGATTACTGTCACCTCATAAACGCCAGTCAAAATGAATAATGAACTGCGATACAAAATACACCGACAAAACAAAAAAGGTGTGATGTTAAAAACTAATTTACTTAACATTCTCATAGACTCTTTCAGTTCCTTCACTACTTGAATGACATTCAAATACGATTCTTGCATTTATATATATAAAAAAGCCTTTTAAAATGTAGTAAAAGTACAGAAAGTTCAGCAGCTCACCAGAACAAACTGAACAGCTTTTTAAATCGTATTAAAAGTAAAACATCGACTTCACAGCTTTGAGTATTAGAATTACAGGTCAAAACTAAACATCTGGATGTTATAACTGACGTCAGTACTTATAACGTCTGCTCTTAAATATCTCGAATAAAGGCAGTTAAGCCAGTTCTTAGTGAGTAATAACGTCTCTACATCTCCCTCCACATACCCACCTTGGCATTAGAATCATGAAACTGACCAGATTAATTGCGCGGGAAACTGCATCTACTTGTCTCAGTTAAAGCAAGAGAAATATGCAACACCATACCAGCCCCCCCCCCCTCAAACGTGTGCTTTAGGCACAGAGACGACAGTGTGCATTTAACCAGGCAAGTCTACTGGTCCACCGACTCCATGCATCGACTGTGAAGAGATGATGGCAGGAATTCAGGGGGCCAAACTGCCGTGCTGTGTTCCTTGGTGCAGTTGTGCCAGACAAAAGGGGGAAAACTGTATATGTGTGTAAAGCGTAATGGTAACTACTGTGTTGCTGCACGTCAGGTAACATAGAGAGTCAGTTTTATTCATTAATTTATTCATTATATATAAACGTGATAGGGAAAAAGTGCATTTAAGTAATATTAGACCAAGTCCCTATTCCAAAAGGTGTTCTGAAGAAAAGTATGATTACTATGTATTACTGACACAATGCTGAAAAGTGGGTATATCACCTGATTAAAAACCCTATAAAAAGTCACAAGAGAAACACATTCAGTATGAAACAAAAGATGTTAATACATATAAAGTCCAGTAATAAAACTAACTAAATATATACATATATGTATACACATACTCACATAAATATGCATACACATGATTATATGTACGATCACATTCACAAAAATATGCGCTAGACATGTAAGTTTAGGAGATGCATTGCTGTCGTCCCCGAACCACAGCACGGTCCCCCGGCACCTGGAGATGCGACGGAGGATCCCAATGCAGAGCAGCGTCGCGGGAAGCCGGCCGGTGCTCCGAGCAGCCCTTTTACGTGGCTTGGGTTGGACTGGCACTCAGGAGACCCAGGCTTGTTGCCGAGATTTGTAATAAGGCGAGGGTCCCACTGTAGAACTGGAGTGTTGACTGGCAACTTCGTCTCAGTCTCAGGGTCTTCGAAGCTTTGTCACAGCGTGCTCAGAAGCGGTGGGGAGAGGACGCCCCCTGCTGGCCGCTTGGTGGCACTGCGCCCTCCCATTTCCCAACTGGGGGAGGTGGGGGATGGGCTGACGGGGAGGCTGCGGGAAGGGCCTTGTCGTGGCTACTGCAATTCTGCCTCTAAACTCAAGTGCTCATGCTTGGCGCAACACATACGTTCACGACAGCGCAACATAAGACGTTACAATTGGGAATCAGCGGGGAAGGTTGCAAGAGGGAGGGAATGGACAAGATACGATAGGAACAAAGAACAAGGTGAGAGGAAGATGCAGATGAAGGGGGGGGGGTTATTTCAAGGTGGCAGAAGAACCACCCTGAACGTGGATCTAGAAAACATATTCCATGCTGAGGCATGTTAAGGCGAGCATGTAAGGTCGGGACAGGCAGACATTGCTAATGTTACGATGGGGCAGGGATGAGACAAGCCGTCAGTGCCAGTCTGAAGGTGAGCGGCTTTCCTGGCACTGCTCAAGCCTCTTTGGGTTGTGGATGCCACAGTCGGCAAGCTACCCTGTAGTTACCCACAGCTCTGGCCTGTTGTGTCAAATTCGTGCGGGGCTCCGGGTAAGGGCCAGCCAGTTAAAGAGCGCCGGTGACCTCACAGACGTCACCATGGCGATGGAATGGGGTTAATGATAATGGATGTCTGCATGCACACATGCAACCTGTCTCAAAACCTCTGGAGGTCCCAACCCTCACCACTGCTCACTACCAAAAGAGACTGAGAACTGCATGTACCCTCCGCCAATGCCTCACCAAATGTGACTGACACCCACACCTCCACTCAGGAACCTGCACGGGGAGGGGGGGAGAGAAAGGAGGGAGTATTACAGACACCACCATCACACGACAGGGACAGAGAAACACCCAGAGGCTAAGCCAAGTCCCACCACTGCCACAGAGCGCCGCCCCCATGGCCACACCTGGGCAGGACATCGCAGGGCAATGAGATTTGGACTGGAGTTTATAGATAGAATAAAGATCAGCTGCAGAGAGGAATTTGATACAGAGTATATAAATACTGAAGTTACAAGGAAGATTCATATAAATAGGTATAGAACCCTTTATAGAAGCTTCAGACACTTAGACACTGTTTGACATTTGTTTAAACAAAAATGGGAGAAAAATAGGATCAACTACCAAGGCCCCCATTTTAATAAACGCAATAATTTTCTGGACAAATATTTACAATATTGCATAAAAATTTAGCAGCTAAAATAAGGTTTGCTTCTCATATGGAAAAAAGGAAAAAAGAAAATCACAAGGAGCTCAGTGGACGAATCAGGAAACACGATGTATCCACATTAAGAAGATTATTTTCAAATAATAACTTTATATAAATAAGCCCACTGGTGTCTGTGGAGATGCGTGAGGTCTGGTGCATAGTGTGTGCTGCTGAAAGCAGAGGGTCGCGTTCGGAAAGGTCTTCCACACACTGGCGGGTACTACAAGGAGATGGGCAAGCGGGCGGCTAGCAGGCTAGCATCCGGACCGAGCGCAGCGCCGGTGTGCGACGTGAGGTAGCCGTCGGTTGGTCAGACTGCCGTGGTCCCGGCTTGGGACCTCATATGTAGGTCACCGCACCTTTGCTGTTCTTCTCCAAAGTGATCTCCACATAGGACGTGGGCACGTATCCTTCCTCGCCGCCCTGCTTCCGCGCACGCGTCCAGCCGTCTCCCTTGTCCTCCTCAATGATGTACAGCACCTCGTCCTCCTTGAACGCCAGCGTGCCCTCGTTCTGGCCTGTGGTCAGACGTGCGGTGTGGTCAGTGCAGAGAGCCCGACCCTCCAGAGTGAACAGACAAGCCCTTCCGCATCCTACTTTCTTATGCAGCGATAAATTGGGAAACGTGAGATTTAACTAAATTAGATGCCAAACATGTGTCTTAACCTAGTAAATCAAATGCACTTACGAAAGCTACTCAATATTGCACAACAATGACAAAAGGAAACTATATTGCCAGAAAATAAATAAGCTAAATATGAATGACATAAACCAGCAAAGGCTAACAGAGCCTGTTTTTGTTTTGATTAGTCACATCATGAATCCTTGAACTTGTGTGTCTTTGGTATTGCTCTGTACAGCAGCACCTATTCTCAGCATGGCAGATCTTGGTAGGCAGGATGAACAAGCAGCCAGCAAGCCATATTGCCACCTTCAGCAATGGCGGTTGACTTGGTGTGTCTCACATAGCTACGAGGCTAACAGAAAGCTAAAGCGCTCAGATAAAACTCATGAAACGAAGCAGGAAACACTCTACAGTTCTATGAAATCTTGAAATGTAGCCATAGGGCAGATGCCCGTCGAGCCCAGATTTAATCGGATCCAGCCCCAAGCTACAAGGTTCGAGCGCGATCACCAGTGCATTGTGGGTGGGCTCAGCTGGAAAAAATGTTTTCAAAACTGATATGCCATCAGCTAACTAAAGTAATGAGCTGGGACATCTCTGAACAATCAAACTAATTCGAAGAAAATCCCATCTCATTCGAGCTCAATCGTCGAGGTCACATCACTTGGTCCTCGGGTCCAAAGCCCGTTCATTTGCAACCAAGGGGTCAGCTTCGGCCAGAATGCCGCGCTCTACATGCCACCATCACGTTCCTCACTTGGACTTTGTCTCCTTACCATCAAAGGCGTAGAGTGCTTTGCAGTGCCCAATGGCTGGAAGAGGATCGTCGTCGTCAAACTCGTCGTCAAACTCGTGGAGGTCCGGCTGCGGGGGGCTGCGATGCTCCTGGTTTGGGTCGTCTGTGTAGCTTCCTTCAGGACTGCGGGGAGGGAGAAAGCAAACACATGGAGGGAAAAGGCAGATACCCCGGGCCACCACAGAAACGCTCAGAGATAGCAAAACTATCACAAGATAAATTCTTCATATAGTTTTCAGTTATTGTGTAAAATGGAAACATAGCTTATTTGCATAGTGTCAACACTACAATTCGAGGACAACTTGTGTTTCCCAGGCTGTGGAGCCCTGGTAATCATTTACTGCATTTACTGCCTACTGACCTTTCTCTGCCATGGGGAGCGTGATGATTGACCTCTGAACTGGGTCGTCTGTCTCCTCTGGAACTCTGTTTTCCTTCCACCTCTGACAACCAGCTCTGAAAGTGAGAGAAAGACATTACAGACTGCTCTCTCTCTCTGCTCTCAGACACCTAGAGCATTACAACAGGAGAAATTCCTCACAAAGAAAATGCAATATTTATATTTCTCCACCAGGTGGGGCTGAAAACATTCAATGCAGTTGAAATAATACTTAAACGCTTAAGAGCTTAAGGAGCTGAAGCTTGATATACGGATTTACTCCGTATCAGTGGTTTGAGGATTACAGACTGAGTGGCAGATTTCCCAGGACGTAGGCTTTCCTCAGTGGTGGACCCCACACCTCAGACTACAGTGATCACCTGAATTATTGTTATTAAAAATCTTCTACCTACTTATTCTGGTCATGAGCGGCTTGGAGTCTGTCCCAGCAAACATAGGACACAAGACAGGAGTTTGCTCTGGTCTTTGGAGTAAAATCTGTATTTCTTGGCATCCAAATTCATGCAAATGTATAATGAAAAATACAACCATCATCCATTGCAACATGTGTAAATTTTCACAATGGAAAACACCCACAACAATCTGAACAGGGGTGCATGATCCCCAATCACTTAAAAATTGGATATTTACTTAAAGTAAAACCGAATCTGTTTCCAACATCTGGACACCATTTGGGGTGGTGTGTTGACAGATGGATCTGTGACACTAACTCCAGCATCAGTCATCTCAAGTTCCTTGCCGTCCTGACTTAAGGAGAAAGCTTAGGCTGTTTAGGGAGATCCGGGTGTGGGCCGCTACCTCATTCTTATGGATCTCTGAGCGCAGTCGTTCCATGTTACAAATGGTCTCTGAAATCTTGGGCTGTAGACTGCCCGGGTCACCCATCTGAGGGTTCTTCTCATACACGTCTTTCATTTTGTTCAACGCATCTCTGAAGGGGAGACAAGAATAAAGATGCAAGCCTCTTCCAGTCACAAATGAGTATCTCATTGGGAAAATGATACCCAAACATTATAAAATGCATACATAGGAATCACGGCCCCAAATGGTGGATCTCCAGTTGACTGCATATGTAACCATCACTTTCTCAGACTCTATACTGGTACCTTTGGTCCATTTCCTTCTGCAGCTCCTTGCCAAGCTCATCAATCCTCTGCTGTAGCCTTTTGCGTCTTTGTTCGGGCGGAAGATGACTGAAATCTTCCAGTGTCAGTGCCTGCAGAGGGCAAAGAAATGCCACATGCATTAAGGGCTCTCTGATGAAGACTTAGTCCAACTCCTAAAAAGCACTTCAAATAGACAGAAAGGTGAGATGCAAGGGGCGAGACACGCGGCATCTCACATGTGACAGAAAATCTTGGAAGCTGGCAGCTTGAGCAAAAATGTCTCTAACTACAAAGTAGGTCGGGATGGGAAACAAGCTCTTAGAACCTTATCATCAAGGTCTCAGGTAGGCTTTTAACTTAAAAAAAATGAAATAAAACAGTGTGAATGTCGCCGAGATGTGGACAGTGGACAATGGGTTTAAAAGTCAAGCTGCACAGCCACTACAATCGCAAGAAAACACCTGAATATGGACTAGCTAGACAGAGGAAAGGAAAACACCTCAATACGGCAGCACTCCAGGAAGACATCTTACCAGCTTCACTGATGACTGCAAAGTTAAGAAGAAAGTTTTCTGGCTCTTAGGAACGTCAGCAATTTCTAAATGTACTTCAAGCCAACTTTGATGAGCAAAAGGTACATGCATGTTAACTTCTGCGAGATCAACGTAAAACAGGATGTAAGAGCTTTTACTACACGACTTGGGCAATGTAGGTGAAGTTCAACTTTTATGCAAATTTTTCTGCTTCCTGTCGCTACATAATAAAACATTGCAGCCCCAATGTGTCCATCTGTCAGGCTGCCATTCCCACTGTGCAGTGATTTACTTCGGCCACCCATTAGGAAAATTAAAGCAGGCTATGGTGACATTCCCAGATGACAGGCTGCCTGGAATTCCCGCTACCCGGCGCATTCACGCAGCCCCGGCTGCTTGTAACGGGCACCTCCCCACATGGCCGTCAGAAACGAACGGAGGGACAAGACAACTTTACCCCAAAAAAACATAGCACTTCTGGAAATGCCATAATGACACACCGGTCGGCGGAAATTTATAAAACTTTTACTATTAAGGGCTAGTGCTCTGTTATCGGAAAGGATTAGTGGTGATATCCAACGTCCGCATGTACAACATGTACAAGATCACTCACACAATAGTTAATTCCTTGCAGGAACATGTTTAATGTAACCACTTAATGTGTCAATTAACGTTATGTTAAGAATGAGCACCGGATATGTAAAGAAAGTGTGGGACAAAGGGAGTATTTTTTCCAGTAAATAAATGAGGGAAGGGATGTAACCAAGCATAGCTCACACTGGTATCTTCCAAACATTGTGGTGAGACATGGCTGTTCTTCTAAGCTTCTATTATATGGGGGCAGTATGGAGAGGCAGAGCAATGCTGCTTTATCTGCTCTGTGTGTCTAAACCAAGGCAGTATCATATATCATGCATTGTCTGTGATTGCTTTTTTTTTTATTTA
This sequence comes from Mormyrus proboscirostris, assembly GCA_026779585.1. Taxonomy (NCBI): domain Eukaryota; kingdom Metazoa; phylum Chordata; class Actinopteri; order Osteoglossiformes; family Mormyridae; genus Mormyrus; species Mormyrus proboscirostris. The sequence goes on along the minus strand of JAODKF010000038.1, from coordinate 24,197,828 downwards.
TACAAACTGAATTTAAGGATGGGAATGGTAGAGCAGAAGCAGGGCTACAGCCTATATAAGGGATCTGTGTAGAGCACCAGGGGAGTTTACAGTTAGGTCTGTTTGGGAAAGGACTACTCCTGTTAGGAACTGGGCCCATTCTGGTGTCACTTATTGATGCAGTTTTTCGTTTGCCTGTACAGTGTGTATTGTGTTTTGGCCCACTGCAGATGTTTGCCACAAGTGAGGAAAATCATTTGTAAATACCATTAAACACTTTTAAGCAAAATGAAAGCAGGGTCTTGCTCATACTTCCTCGCCTCTCCTCTTTGCCTTTCAGCAGCTGACTGTCTCACATGTACTACTGTAGCATGAAAAATCAAGTAGAAAATTTGAGAGAAAAAAAATCCAAAAAAAAAATATGAAATAAATAAAATCACTGCAAATACTGCAAGCCCACACATGGATGACCTCTTACCACTCGCTTCAGAGCCCGGAATGATGAAATCCTGGGTTTGACCGTTTTCATTTCAGACAGACAATAAGCTAATGGATCACTGGTAAATTTAAGAGATGGGGTATAGCTGGAAGTGACAGTGGGACGAGTGGGGGGAGGGGAGGACGGGGGAGACTGGGGGTGCAAACACAGGCGATTAGCTGTGGGCTCTGGAGGAGCATTAACATCTCACTACGAGGTAATTCTGCAGCGAAAGCCAGACACCGGACAATCATAAACACGTAGTGATATAAAATGAGACAAAGAGTCTCCAAAAAAACTTCAATCATACATCAATGCCGACGGACACTGGGCGTTGCCTGTGCGAGGAATTATCATCGATTTAGTACTGAGGATCAAGAAAACATCTCAGAACATGAGTTATGACATGCGATGCCAGATATTATGTAACACATACATGGCTTGCAGCAAGCCCCTCCCATACCTTGGGCTTCTTCCCAAAAAGCCAGAGTTTGTTCTTGGACTTTCCCATTGAATGCTTTGGGTCCGGCTTGACCCCCTCGTTCTTGGGCGTGCTGATGGTGCCGTCGGAACCCGTCCGATAGATGTTCTGACTGAAGTCCTCAAAGGGGAAGTCGCCAGGGGGCTCAAAACCGGACTTGAAGGACTCCACAACGATAAACGAATCCTGCAGGGTGCCCGACAGAAAACCGGGACGAGATGTAAGCTTTCAACATCAAAGCGGGGAAATGTTTTATCGAGAGGTGTTGGCTTCCCACAGAACTCGCACAGCAGGACAATAATGAAGAACAACAATGTCACGTACGACTTAAGGAAAGGAAATAATAAAGCTCCTTACAACCCAGCAAATTAGCAGAAAACTATCCTACTCAAAGTTGCACAATATCGGTAACGTCCCGCAGACAGCCAAATGCAAGTGACTGAGATACTCTTTCCATGATTTCATTTAAGAGGAGCAGGGGAACAGTTGCTTCAGTGCTGGCATGGATCGTAGGGGATGACGTCCAGCACTGGGCCCAGACTCACCCGCTTCTCATCCACGGCCTTTGCGGCCGACACCATTCCTTCCAGGCATTTGGAAATGATGGGAATCACTCGCCGTTCCACCTCGGCAAAGCCTCTGTAGGTCTCGCCCAGCTTCACGGTTCGCCTCTCGTCCATGTCCTGCAGATTCTGTGGGAGGGCAGGGGGGATAATGAGTCTGGGCAAAGTCATCTGGCAAATTTCAAGCTTAAAAGTGGAACTTGACACCCAAAACAGGGAGGCTATTGCTTTTGAAGTGAAGGTCACCTTGAATATCTGTGGGATGGTGACGTTGAAATGCTTCCACTGCTCAGCGTTGAAGTTCTGCAGCTGGGCCGCATACTCGTTCTTGCTCTCGTCGGCCATGTGCGTCCGTGCATACAGCTGCGTCTTTGCCTGAGACACAAATAGGGTCGGCATTAACCTCCAGTAGACTGCTGAAGGGTTCCCTCGCCATCAAATTCACATATGACTTCAAAATAAATGTCTAAACAAAGACCACATGCGTGTTTCTCAGATATCTTAGTCATCTGGTGAAAATGGCCAGATTCCATCAGCACAAAGACAAAACAATGCAGATGTATAACAGAAAGATACAGAGAGAGATAAAAAAACATCAAAAGGCAGAATCGGTGCTTCAACTGAGCGAACTGAAAGTGAGAAACGTGAATGGGGCCGCACCTTTTCTACTTCTGACTTTGTGGCATTGATGTCACTGTCTAGTCTCTCGTAGAGGAGCTGTGATTTTTCTGCTTCCCTGCACTCCCGTTCAAACTTCTTCTTGCTCTGTGGATATATGATCAGTGACAATAAGTCTTCAGTGACACAGTTTTTGGTTACAGACTTCTGCTGCACTTACAGCACTGTGCAAACGGTCTGGGACAATCAATACAGGACCACAGCAGAAAAGTGCACAGGTGCTGAAATGAAGGTTGCCAGCAAGTAACAAGGAAATTACGGATCACACTGGCATCGACAGATGTTTAAATTCTTCTGGAATGTTTCAAGAACATTCAACTGGAAGATTTCATGTTATGTACTGAGAAAGGTATACAGTCTGGCACATTTCCCAGCAGTGTCTGGAAAAGAGCCCAGTTGGGCCAGTACAGAAGACGCAGTGGGCATCACTGGGCGGAGTAATGAGCAGCAGGTCATCCGCGTGCCTGCTGATCGCCCTCCATGCAGTCCGTGTGAAACGCCGCCTCTACTCACGTTGTCCATCTGCTTCCAGCAGTGGTCCAAGAACTGCTGTGCTTTCCGGCCCTCCTGGAGGTGCTGTGGAGTAAGAGTGCAGCGCAGTCAGGGAGCAGACATGCTTTTCATCGCTCCACCGGAATGCATCCTGACACGCCTCTCATCACTGATCTTGGTGGTACTGGCATTTACACTTCAATTCACTTCACACCCAAAACCCATCTCGGCCTGGCTGGTCTGCATAGGTGAAGCCCATCTTACATGTTTCCTCTCAGCCTTGAGGTCCTGCGAGTATCTCATGAGTTCTCCATACACCTTGTGGCCCATCTCCTCAGCCACGACCTCCCTCTGGCCCGCATAGTCATTCAGCTCATTGAGGACAGTGTAGAAGGACAGACACGACGTGAACCTGAGGGTGGAGAAGAAGAGAGCTCATCAACCAAGGCTGGGAAGGATGGCAGAGATTTCCATTGAAGGCTGAGGGTGCAATCAAACAGAATATTTGTTTTATGCAATATTTACTCTTTGTGAGTTACGCACTGCATGATAGACGCCTACATCTGGACCAGATTATTTGTCTAAATCCCATGATATGTTGATTTCAGAGGCAGAGAATTAATGTAGTACCATCTGCACTCGCAAGTTAAATTCCATTTACATCTACTTATTCTAAAATATATCGGACCAAAACTCTCCCAGCTGAGGTAGTATATGCATGCATATTACATATTATTAAATGTTTGTTCCATCCAGGCGTACAACTTTAATTAAATTAGATGGGGTTCTTTTTCCCTTCCAATCTACTTTGAATTGCAAATTTTTTACCATTCTGTTTAGAATTGCTAATTTGTTTTTGGAATTTTTGTGAAGAGTCATGATGTCACGTGTACAATTTTTCTTGAATGTTTGCGCATGTAACACTGAAGTAGCTGTGGTCAGATGCATGTCTGATTTCATTTTTGATAGCTAGCTAAGTAGCTAAAGGAGAGGATTAATGAAGTTAACTTGCTATGTGCCCCTAATCCAAACCCCTTTCAGCTACCCAACAAAAGCAGCACGGCGGGGACGTGACTTGTATGTCTTAATGCTTTTACATGTAATTTTACCCAAAGGTCGATATGTGAACCTAATTGACGGCATGTATTGATTTGCTAAAGTGATCTTTCTTAATCTATCAACATGACTTCCTTCTAGGTTCCATAATCATTCAATTTTGGACACATTAAAAGAATTTAGAAAATCAGATATGACATTACCACCCCCCCCGACCCCCCCGATTTCCTCTTAATCCGGCATGGCTAATCAGCCACAAAGATGACCACCCCCCTCAGTGAATGACACCCACGTCGATTTGGGAGGGGTCAAACCCGGCATACCGCCCACGCACAACCACGCTGAGCCACCCGCCTCTACTAAATCAGTGGGCGGGGGGCTTTAAGGAGTGATATAGCATGCCTTCGTGTACCTGAGTTCCATCCCCTCCCCCACGGCCCTGTGGCCCCCAGCGGACAGTAGGTGTCACCGTAGAGCGATCAGTGGGAGGGGAAAGCAGTCTAAACGCCAGATGAAATGCAAACCAACCGATTTCCCTGGATCTCCTCACCACGCACGGCTAACCCCAGCCCCAGATGCAGGGTGTATCTTATTGGGGAGTCTTGCGTACATGTATGATAACTGGCAAACAGATATCTCTTGCTTTCAAGATATACACTTATGTGTGTGTATTTTTTAATGTATTCTATACAAATTTACTTTTACATTTACCTAAAAATAGATTTGGTTGGCACGATGGCTCAGCGGTTCAGCCAATGGGGACAGCGCGTGGAGTTTGCATGCTCCCTATTGGCTGGCACGGTGGCTCAGCGGTTCAGCCAATGGGGACAGCGCGTGGAGTTTGCATGCTCCCTAGTGTTTACATGGGATTCTTCCTGGAGTCCAAAAACATGCTGTGCCCGTATCACCTTCCTGTGCCCATTACTGCATTATCCCTTGGAGACACAAAGAAGTGAGATCTCACCACAAAGTGAGAGCTATATCAATTGGATTTCTAATAAACTCTTTTTATTCCCAGTGTTTTTTGCAGTGTCACTCATTAGCACACAACAACTGTTTATGTTCACTTACTTATGTTTACTAATTGTAAATATATTAAACATCAATCTGGAAAATACATATTTTTGTAATTCTGTGTCACCGCTTCTTTATGCTCGCCTTGTGTGGGTGTCTTGCATGTCAACTGCTACTCCAACACAAAAAATTCCCCTTGGGGATGAATAAAGTATGACGAATCGGAATGTCTGTCTCTCTCTTTCTCTCACTCACACATACACACACATTCATTTCCATTCATTTCTTTGGGAAAAACCCTAATCCCAATCACGACACCCTTAACCCCAACCGATCCATAACCTTAACCTAAGTAACCAACCCAAATACAAGACTTTTGGCATTTTTACTTTTTTAATTGCATCCACAGATTTTTTAAAACTGAGGTTATCCAAATGGGGACCTCAAAAGTAGGGAAATTTCAGGTTT
>JAODKF010000038.1:24160382-24175924 GCA_026779585.1 Mormyrus proboscirostris | reverse complement strand
TCCGCAAGCACAGCAAAGCAAGCAATCAAATATGCGATAAACAATGTCCTCCCCACACAGCAAATCGAAATAATGGCAACAGCAATACAAGGTTTTCCCTTTTCCTGGAAAGGAAAGTGAACTGTGTTGTCGAGCCACGATACACACATAATAAACGTCAAGATCACGGGAATTGGGGCGGGGGGGGTGATCAATGGGTTTTTCCTAACCAAAGTGCTGTTCAAATAAATAATGTGCTGCTTCTGTCCATACTTCCACAGTCCTGCAAAGCCCTACTGGGGGAGCACGCTCCAACTGCAGCTGAAATGTTGCAGAAACGTAATCTCAGCTCTGCTTACACATAACCTGACAGACGAGTATTTCCCCGCTTAATGAATTTCACAGCGATGCCTTTCGGGCGGGAATGGCAGCGGTAATGAGGAATGAGGGCATTTAGTTCACCAAACAAACAACTGGTGGCAGCCAATCAAAGACCAGCTTTTCGAGGTACGGAGAGAATATTATTAGAGAATGTTATGTAAGATCGTGTCCTTCGTACTGTTCAATTGATGAGTCTTTTCCCATCGCTGCAGGGAGCATAGACAGAGAGCAGAGACGTGCACTTGTGCTTTTGGCCAACTGACCCGTGGAGTACCTGAGAGTCAAGTTCGGTTCCGTGCAATCTAGTAACAGCTAGAGAGAGGTTGCACCTGTAATCATGTACCAGAGAGGAAAAATGTAAATAAGAGGAGGAAGAAGGCCAGCTCAGAATGCTGAATGGGAAAACGGAGCAGAACGCAGCTGTTTCACAGAAACCGCCTATGGCTTCCAAGGTCTGGCCCTTCTACACATACTGCTATTCATCATGTAGGATCAGAATAACAGGATTTCTCAAACAAATCTTCTCTATGGATTGACTGGACATTAACTGAAAGCAAAGGGAAAAAAATGTATAACAAGGTTATTCAAAAATGGGCTATGTGAAAAGGGAAAATCTATATTTCAACTATTGGAAGCTGATGAACAGTTTACTTGTGATTCATTTTAATTAAAAGATCCCATTGGCTTAGCTAGGAATAACGCATCGACTAAATGAGCCGCATGATTTCTTCACACATTTCTCATTTTCTGATCGCGAGGAAGGTGTTTGTTGGGCTCAGTTTTTGGCATTTAATTAATTGCAAGTGTTCAATGACACACAGCTCTGCAGAGGCAAGCTGGCAATTTGCTTAAGGGGAGGACGAAGAATGTGGCAGGGACCTCCAGAGACCCCGCCTCCTTCCGCTGAGCATTTAACCCTTAGTGGGAATGTGTGCGCAAGCCTCCCAGTTCCAAGGCCAGCTTTCCCCCCAGTGGGGCAGAGGGGAGGGAACCAAGCCGAAGGTATTTGTTTCGGTTCTAACAGTGACAACAGAGGCTGTTGAAAAAGGGCAGCATTAAAGTTAATTTGTGGTTAAGACCTGAAGAGAGTGGATGTGTACCTTTTCTTACTTTTTACTGCTTTTCATTGTTACACAAGATCAAGCAGTTAAAAATGATCACTTAGCACCCCCGCCGACTTGAAAATACCGTGAAGTTAGGAGATTTCTGCTAGCCGCAAATACCTAAGCATATCACCGGTGTTCTTCCCGGTAACCTCTAAGAGCTAACCTTTTAGTATGCAAGTCACTTTAACAGTGCGATAAAGCCCAGCCTCTGAGCACTCTCTCACACTTTACTGCTCTCCTTTGTTTGGCGCTGGAAAATGGCACGGTAACCATCAATAGGTAGCTCCCATGGCCAAAAGGGCATGCAGAACTCACTGCTTCCTCCAATGTAAATTACAGGCAAGCGCGATTATTTCACGAATCAGCCAGCAGTGTAAAAATTGCCAGTTTCTTATAGCGTTTGCTATTCTTCAGACTTCTCGCTTTTCTATCGGCTTTATAATGAGACCCAAACTATTAGTCAGACTACAAGAGGCCCCGTCAGAGCACATGGGGGACTGGTGAACAATGAGCTCTGCTCCTTCTCCATCCAGATCCATAGACTCCCTCCTGCAGCTGAAAGCGTTCTCAGTACTCAGAAAACAAGGGCAACCAAATGGTCATTAAGAAGCCCGTAGCAGGGGCAGGGGACTGGCAGGCCAAACTCGGTCAAGCCCTGACCTTGGGCCCATCTTCAAAACAAATCTGAACTCTGCGCACGAACTCCAAAAGCTACAGAGTCACACGCCTCAATTCCATTTCACTTAATCTGAGGTTTTTCCTCAAGGTCTCTATCCAACAACCCTTCTCTAAAAGCAAAGAGATTTCATCATTGTGTTACTAAGCAGATTGAATTATACTTATATGTATAATTCTATAACTTTAAGCCGTACGCCAGCTGATGAAGGAAATGGACTAGCGATGCCCTGTACCACTGTGCATCACAGCAGAACCGAAGAACGTGCTGCTCGCGCTATCATATTCCGACAGCCCATGGGAACGGCTGAGTCTGCATCATGGCGTGTTGTTCACACATGGGGAGGGCGGTGCAGGCTGAACGAGAAAAAGTTTCCATAATACAGGCCTCGCATCACATATGGAAAAGAGAATAGCAAAAATTTACAGTTTCAGAAGAGAAACAAATTTTAAAGGAAGTCCCCTTTCTCCCCTAATTTTACAAACATTCTGCAGAGGGAAGGATACAGAGCAACTGATACAGTACTGCATCGGGGGGGAGGGGGGAAATTTAAGAATAAAAAAAAATAATCGACCTTCATACTCGTTAAACCACTCTTAATGAACTTGGAAACAGACAAAGAAGAAAATGTTATTAAACAACCAAACAACAGGTCAGGTCAGGTTGAGGAGCATGCACTGATGCACCGATCACATGACGAAACACCTCGGGATCCCGGCTGGTGACCCCTCAGGCAGACACACAGTCTGGTCCCAACCTTCCAGAATCAGCCATCCATCTGCCACAGACAGGTGTTACGTAGACATCCCCTTGGCCTTGGTCCTGGTCCAGGCCCTCGGGCCCTGAGTCACGAGGATTCTGTGAGCCAGGTCACTCTTAGGGAAATAATCCCCATGGCCGTAGTGCTGTAACTGACACTCCCTCACAATGCAGGTAATGTGTGAACATCAGGACCCGTGAACCTTCATCCTCTTAGATATCCGGAGTGCCACACACCCCTTTGCAGCGACCTCATGACCCCCCCCCCCCCCTACTGATGGTTGTGCCCAAGAAGTCTTTAAAGGCCTGGACCTTAGTTTTTATCCAGGACACTCGCAATCCCAGACACTCAAACTCCTCGCTCAGTTTCTCGAAAGCTGCAATGAGAGCATCCATTGATTCCACAAAGATCATAGCATCATCGGCAAAGTCAAGATCAGTAAATCTCTCTTCACCAACAGATGCCCCGCAGCCGCTGGACCCCATGACCCTGCCCAACATCCAACATTCCTCAGAATCAACTGGTAAAAACACAGAGGTTCTCCCTCTACTCTGTACAGCATTCACAGTACCAGTGTACAGGCTGGCCATGATGTCCTTGATGTTCTGGAGGATCCTGCGAAGTCTCACGATGTCCCAGAAGGCAGCTCAGTCAACTGAGTCAAACGCTTGCCGAAAATCAATAGAGGCTATAAGATCTTCAGCCGATATTCGTGTTTGCGCTCGATCAGTACCCTTAGTACGTTCGATGGTGGACTTGAAAACAACCTCACTTCTCCAGTCGCTGGTAGGCAAGCAAGCGATGACAGATCCTGCTAAGGATGACCCTAGTAAGGACCTTACCCAGCACTGAGAGCAGTGTCATCCACCTGTAGTTGCTGCAACCCAGGCAATCACCCTTCACTTTACAGATAGGGACTACAAGTTCTGTTTTCCAGTCAGTTGGGATGAAGTCTGTCTCCCAAATGGAAGCAAAGTTTACCTGCAATACCAGGAAGACGGTTTTATCACTAGCCTGGAGAAGTTCACCCCAGATACCACAGATCCCTGGGGCCTTTCCTACCCACCCGTGCAATCTCAGTGAGACTGGGTGGTTCACATTTGATTGGGAGATCAGCTTCAGGAACCGTGAACCCAGATATCTCCAACATCCTAGCCGAAGGATCAGTTTTAAACAGCAGCTCAAAAGTAGCCGGCCCAGCGCATCACAACTACAGTGTCATCTGTAAGGAACTTTCCATCACGTGCCCCTATTGTGACTCTGAGTAACAGATTCGGATGCCCTGCGAGATGAAACACCTCCTTCTGCGATCACCGGCAACACTAATATAGCCCCCGGCAACCTTCAGGGTCACAGAAGGTCTCCCATAGAGTCAGCAGTCACGCCCAAATCTGCAAGTTCCTCACTCAAACTGCATGCAAACTCATCAGAAACAGTTCTCCTGGCCAAGTCCAGCCTAGTAGGAGGTAGCCCACTGGATCTAAGCTGAATATTCAGAATAGCAACAAGTCTGTGGTCAGAATTCACAAACTGGACACTTACGTAGACCATGCAGTTCTGCAGAAGCCTACAGCATCTGCCCAGGAAGATGTAATTGATCGCCTTTACCGCACCACCAGTACCAGAGTATCAAGTCCAAAGATACAGCTCAGGGCGTTGGAACCAAGATCCACCAAGATGTAGCCCAGACCTTTTGGAAAGTCAAGGAACACCGAGTCACTTTCACCCTGGTCACCAGTTCCATAGGGACAGATACAATCCTCATAGCCAGTGGGGAGTGTCACCTCATGGACACCCATCAAGCGCCAAGCAAGCACTGTGAATAAAATGTTTCCCTCAATGAGACATCGCACACTACACTCGGAGCATATATTAGACAACAGAGAAGACAGCCAGAGAGTGCCTTTCCCTGAGCCTCATAATGTGCTTGTTGAAAGGAGTGACATCAGACCCCTTTGGGAAGAGCCGATCTACCACAGCGAGAGCTACTCCCTGAGTATGGCAGCCATCGGAGAGACCAGACCAAAAATAGCTGTACCTACCTACAGAAATCTGGCTACTCCGGAAGACTTTCCCCCATCCCCTGCATGATGCGAGCAGCCTTCCTGTGGGCGGTAGAGTTACTCCCCGGTAGAGCAAAAAGGTGTCATGCCCGTTTGGTCCGAGCCGTTGTGAAATGTGTTATGGTGACTAAAGCGCCAACCCTGCCATGTTTATTATTATACATTAATTTGCTATCCTTGCTTGAAATCTCTCATTTACTGTAGAAGGATTATCACCGTAACCATATACAGTTAAATGTATAATGTAACTCCACAGAACGATCCAGCCAAAAATCACAAAAGCACCGCACAACTGCAAATATCTGAAATCATCTGTCTAGACACACGTAGCGATAGGCCAGACAAAAAGACAAAGGTAAGAATTTTAGTTCCAGTTTTGAAATGCAGTCATTTGGCAGGTAATTACGATAATCATGCACAGTAATAGGTAAGCGATCATTAAATAGCATAAAACCATCCAATTCTTAAGTTACCCCAATGCTTTGTCTATGCTACGACGGAGTCTGTGAAACGACTTTAAATGCAATTAAGTAAAAATCCCTGCTTAATCCTGCAGGCATCATGATTGTAGATTGTAACAGTTGGAGTAGGTGCCCCTGATAAAATTCACATCAACACATACATGTCATTTGAGCTTTACTGCACACTTAAAGCACCTTGATATGAACAGGGCCAAGCTGGAGAGCATTCCTGGGTTCTGAGACCGGTGGTGGAGGGGGGGGGTGTAGCTTACTGGGGGTGGCAGGCGGCTGCTTCATATGTAAATAGGGCTGCCTGCAAAGCCAAGGGCTCCCTCACCATTTCTATCAGCCAGGGACAGCAGGCCTAAAGCCAACTCCCAACTCCCATTGTGACACATGGAGCCCAAAAGTGTCTGGGAAGAATTCAGAATTAAGGATTAAGAACACAGTTTAATTTCATTGATAGACGTCAATCACGATGTGTCAAATCAGAAAATTTTGACTTCTTGCACATCTCTTCATTGATAGTGTTAGAAGTCCTATAATTTCTCCAAATAAAAATCTGGAGGCACTATAAACCGCCTTTCAATACTTATCCATGAAGTCATAATCCTGCATAACACTCTGCAACTTCATGGATGAGAATAGCACCCAGACACATTAATGCAAGCAGGGTGCAGTACTGCGGGTACAAGCAGGCAGCCTGGAGTAACGTGGCTGTTCATAAAAGTGTTAAAATTCCAAGTAAATGAGAGTATTGGCAGGGTGCGCAGTGAGAGTTGGGGAAACATTTGAGGAGCGCGCCGGCAGGAAGAGCACAGCAGCTGTGTTTTCAATGCGATTGCTGAGGGAGACGGGGGCAGCGCCAGCCCAGGTCACCGAAAGGTACAAAGGAATGAATTGTGTGTTAACCCTGCGTTAAATTCAATAACCCACTTCCTGTAAATAATTTACTGACAATATATAAAAGTCAGACCCGGTTATAGGATGCTGTAGAATGATGTAGCAGCGCTGAGTGCATTGCATGTCATAAAATGAGCCTTCGACAGACGCGGATAATCTACTTTGTCTATGTTTAGAATTTGCTAAATATAGCATTTGCTACATTTGGCACTAAATGCACTTACAACAGAAGGTAGGTCGTTTATCATCAACCACAACATTAATTATTCATTTTTATACTGCCATATATCTGCAATCAGATAATATAGTGCATTCATAACTTTTGACAGTAATTAGTCACTCCCATTTAAGCCTGCAGAACACGGGTACAATACGTCACAAGGAATACAACACATTAAAAATTGGCAGATTTATTCATGGTGACCTGTTAAAAGATTAAGAATGTGGAAACATAGGCTGGATAGTAAAAAAGACCAAAAAGGTGTCCCTGCATGACTAAAGTACAGTTATGATATAATACATTATTGATTATTGTGATATAATATTATTTAAAAGTGCCACAACCAAGGCAGGAGTTGCAAATCCCAGGCCAGCAAGCTGGATCACTGGAGGAATTACGAAGTTCCCAGTTCAACAGGTTACCCTTAGCTTAACTCCTGTTGCAACACTTCCTTCCAGAAACACCAGACTACGGGGATGGTGCCCCAGTAACAGCATTCCTTTCAAGAACAAACTAAACCAAGTCATAAAAAGGCTCTGTAAGCTTTAACGGCAGCTGTTTTCTCAGCCTGTACATGAGATACGCTCACATTAATGCACAGCGGATTTTTGCTGCGTTGGCTCTTTCAGATAGTGATGTCCGCTAGGAAAATAAAGTATGCGAGTAGTTACACACAGCTGCGTCAATCCAGCCTCACAGCCTCAGGAAAACGAATCCCATAACAAAATGTAACTGGTATGCCAACTACATTCAGCCAGGACTTAAACACGGCGTTGGCAAAATCCAGAGGACAGCAAATCTGCTAGAGTATGTACAAACTCACACATACTGTAGAAAGTTTCCTGAACCCAACAGGCAGTTTATCCTACTTTTACGCACAGTACATTTATACAATGATTTATGAACTGTGTAGTACGCACAATCCACCTGCACGAGAGATTCTCCCTGACTTTTTAGAGCATTCGAAATAGTTCATAAAGAAAATACTTCTGCCAATACTGCAAGGAACGCATAATTAATATCGACACCCTCCCAATAATTTATGGTTTTCTAAGACCTCTCTGAAATATACAATACTATGAAGACATAAATCATATACATTGTGAAAAACTACATATGGGAACCGGAGGAAGCGAATATCACAAAATCTGTAAACTCATGATGTCCCAAAACCTGAAAATAAATCACACCCTTATGCTGGTTGTTTATGGCACATTCAGAAGGAACAAATGCAGCCCAACCCTTCATGCAAGTACTGATCAGTCACACACCTCATTCTGGCTTTTCATGCAGATTGGCTTCAGTGACTCTTCGAACTGAAGGTTCACAAGCCTGAACTGCTAATGTCAAGTCAATCCACAGCACCATGTTCAGATATAAACTTGCTGGAGTATTTCCGATCGCTGTCTTGCTGCAGCACAGCTGCACTTCAGCTTTGGCTCACAAAACACTGGCCTGATGTCCCCCCCAGTAGAATTCCGTCTCAGTTTCTTCCAAGGCAAGCCGTCAAGATCCTCATGCAGAAGAGCTGCCGCAAATTACACCCAAACTGTCTTCAGTATTTGGCTGCTGCCACATCAACCAAAAAAACAAAAATTCGGATCAGTTGTCCAAAGAACTCCCAAGCTTTTTAGTTATAGCTCAAGATGACCTTCTTCTCACTCACCCCAATCTCACCCACTCTCCTTCTGTTGGATGCATTTGGTTCAGTTTTGGCAAAAGAGGCTTCAAGGTTCTACAACTTCCTGGGAGGAATAGATACCTTTTGATCTTTCCCTATGACATGCCCATTCACCATCCGTCTTTTTAGTTTATGCACAGCTCTGATAACCTGACATTCAAAACTGTATTTGAAACTGCATACACAAGAAACATGTACAGGGTTGCAGAGTGATGCAGTGGTTAGCACTGTCGCGTCAGACCCCCGGGACCAGGGTCCGAGTCTCTGCCAGAGGTTGCATGTTCTCCCCATGTCATCACGGGAGTCCCCCCACAGTCCAGGAACACGCTGAGGTTAGTCAGAGTTACCAAACTGCCCATAGGCAAGCATGTGTGAGGGCACCCTGTGATGGGTTAGCGCCCCATCCTGGGCTTCCCTGTAGCATCTGGAATAAGCTTCAGCCCCCAAGGGGAACTTGAACAAGACCAGCGGTTACAGACAATGGATGGATGGGAAAGACGTGTAGTCTTCAAGAGAGCTAGTCTACGTCAGCCTCGTTATGAAATATTAGTCCTTTATTTCTAAACAAAAGGCGTATTACTCAACCAGAGTGTGCTGGTTGCCAGGAGTGAGTTGTCCTCCTATAGCACTCCTGCAAATTATCCAGTCTGACCTGCAGCGTTTAAATAAAGCCATCATGTTGACAAAAAACATACTGAAGGAGTGCCGATCTCACCTTCCAAGAATCTGAGATTTATGATGACAAATCCAGAAAAAAGTCACAGAGGTCTACAACTGTATAAAGAAAGCGCGCTTTCACCCTTCAGGAGGTACTGAGGTCATCAGGACACATTAACATTATACAAAAAAATGACAGATTCACCAAATACACTCATAAATACAACATTTCAGATACTGAAAATCCTAATTTCACAGCATTGTACAAAAATGTACAGCAGCATAGCACCATCATGTATTTCCTGTATTATCTATTAATCAACATTTATATACGTTCCATTTTACAAATGATATTACTCAGAACCATGCCTATTCCAAAATGTGTGACGATTTTCCGAAATGCTTTTATTTGTTGATTTGCTAACAGTTCCCCCATACGTGGATACATTTAAGGGTGACACAGGGAAATGTTTTTTTTTTTTTTTTTGCATTGAAACAGGTAAAACTGGTCCAGTCAGATCAAGCTGACACACCATGACACACAACATTACAACCCAGAGTGTAATCTCAGCTCATTCTGAGTACCAGTCATCAGGTGAGTGTGGGCCCAGTACCAGAAGCCTGAAGGACACATGAATCGAGAGTCAAAGAAATCTCCAGAAAAAGGCTGCATCATCTTTAAATAATTAATAAGGAGAAAAATTATATATGAAGTTTGGAAATGGTACGCCTTTACAAGGTAAAGTACCTCCAAAGGTATGCTGCTCCTGTCTGTAGTTACGCTGTTTGTGATGTTTTACTGAACACTTCAGTCATGAAACTGATGATTTATGAGGAGTTATCCCCCTGAAATGCAATCTTAATAATATAGAAAAAAATATCAAATATGTCCAACGGATGAATATTTTTATGCACCTGACCAGTCAGAAAGCAGCCATTACAGCCACAAACGCAGAGGGTGGTGCACTTCTTGTGTGATAGCGCCAGCAGATTCACTCAGGCTCTCACAGGCTGACAGAGGAGTCATTGATTGACTGGACTATAGGACTGACATAAGAAAGGACTCCAAGCCTGTAAGACATTGGCTTTCTAGACATTAACTTTCATTTTCACAAACCACAGCTTTGTCCTGGTGCTTTACATTGTCTTATTTTTGTACTTCTTGCTGCCACAATTCCACACCACTCCCTAAAAATGAGGACATCTTCACGGTCATGTGTAAATACAGACATCTCTAAATTTATAGATAAAATGTGCGTTGACAAACAAAAAGCCTAAAGCTTACACTGATAACACACTTCAGACTGATTTCACAAAGAAATTATAAAGAGTCGCAAAACTTCTTCAAAGCACTCGATGTACCACGCAGCCGTGTACCATGAACACATCAACACTGACTTTCCGGGAGTTCAGTCTTTGTGCCTGGAACCTGACGTACTTCCTCTTCTTGTCAATGGTGCCCCCGCCTCCTCTTTGTTCTGGGCAATTTGTAGGGCTCCAGCCACGTTTCCCCTCGTTGTTCACCCCGTCCCCATGGGGACCAGGCAACGGGCCGTTTCAGCTACCGCGTCCAAAAACAAGGCACTGCCCCACCCTGCACCATTCGCGCTACTAACGACATCCTAGGGGCCCCACCCATCTGCACAACTTCCTCTCCCCGCGGAGAATCATCCACCTCCCCACAAGTGGTGTTGAAGTATTCCAGAAGATACCCTGAAGGCCGGATTCCCCTTTCACATCTTATGGGTATAATAATAATAATTAATGTAAAAATAATAATTATGAAGATCTGAAAAAGGTAGAGTCTTATTCCATAGCAGGAACCACAGCCAGCATTAATCTGGGCGGATATAAAGTGGCAGGTATGACTGTAAGGACGTTCCCAACAGCACAGCTACTGAATTAGCGGGGCGGCATGGTGGCACAGTGGGTTGTGCTGCAACGCTACACCTCCAGGGCTGTTCCACGTTCCTCGAAAGCTGGTCTACCCTCACTGGCGTCTCATGAGATTGCGTGCACTGGCAAACCATCCAGGATATACCCTCCCTCACGCCTTGTGCTTCCTTGGAAAGGCTCCGTTCTCACTGCGTTCCGGCACTGGTTATGGAAAGCAGTTATGTAAAATGTATAGGTGGAATTTCAAAGTAATGTTTTGTGACTGATTCCAATCTCTGCTCGAGTCATGACACCTTGTCATAGTTTATCCATTCTGGGGAAAAAAGTTAATTAATTACACAGTTCTAATGAGTTACAATAAAGTGAGTCCGTCATGTGACTGAACAATTTTTTTAGTAAACTGGCATAAACTGAAAGATACTTAACCTATACAGACCACGAGAAACTGATCACACAAAACAATGGCATAAAGAAAAGGTCAGGACATCTACAAAATAAAGACACTGACCTTGACTCACAGAGGCCCATACTGACGGTCTTGTTCCATCCACTTATTTACAGGCACTGAGTGCAGAAATATTATAGCCTATACAGAAATCTAAACTGAATCAGTCACATTCGCTTACAGAATAACCTCTTTATAGTAACTTTGGACTACTGGAAGTAATATTACCGGTTCTTGATTCGTGTTTAACTACAGTCAACCTTGATACTATCATTTAAACCTGGGAAATGCAACTATGTAAATTACGGATTTGCAAATTAAAGAAACTATTTGATGGGCAGGTAAATGATGGCCTAATTTTGTTGGAGCTCTTGAGAATTTGCAGCTTATTACACTTGATAACAGGTATTAATTTTATTCTGGTTTGCCTCAGCAGAGAAGAAGCGAAGTGATCAGATTCAGCGGTTAAAAAGCGTGCACAGAGTAAGCATGCATGCCAGATCTGCACATTTGTTTTAATTGGCATGCAGCTTTACTCAAAGTTCCAAATCCTGACATAACAATCCTAATGTAACTGAAAACTTTAAAATTAGTCCAGAAAGATCCAGAATTGTTTTGGTTATTGAGTAATGACAATAACACTAATCAGGCCTATTACAATCCTGCTGTAAAATTGAGGACCTAAAATCTACTTGGTCTCTCTGCATAATCATGGCGGGGAATGAAACAGGCACTTACAGGAAACACACAGGTATTCTGCGTCACGTTTAGGGAAACAGACTGCTAGCCAAAAGGCTGGAATAACAGTGCGAATGACTGTCAGCCATGATGGAATAATGTACTGTTTTGTGATGCATATAAAATGTCTATAAGAATTGTACATCTATATTACATATTAATATACTAATACTAAGAAATTAGTAGAAATGTACGCACTTAGCTGTATGTATACGTGAAGCAAACAATTACTGAAGCTTACATTTTTAACATCCTCATCTAAGCCAATAGTAATGCAAAAATGTAAAAGGGTTTTTGTACAAGTGAATGTTTTTGTTTAAGAATTTTAGTACAGGAGAAACAATGAAGATCTCTTTGTTTTACACCTGTTTAGAGAGACAGACTTCCAGGCTAAAACCAGACAATAAAATTATCTCCCAAACTGGTGGGATCTCAACATCAGGAATAATCCTGTCATCTAACATGTGTCTGTTATTCTCAAATATTAAACAACCATGTTTGATCCACTGGATGGTGGTTTAGGGTGTGTATTTGTATGTGTGTGTGTGGGTGTGTGTTTGTATGTGTGTGTGTGCGCGTGATCATGTATATGACAAATACAAAAAAAAAGAAAAACATACATTGTCCCATTCAAGCACGTGCAAATGCCTGGGTGAATGCCACTCACAGGTTTTCTATTGTAACCGAGGTCTACAGGATGACATCACTGTCAAGGATGCTGCATGGAAAAAAATATGCAAATACAGTTTTTATTTTGTTTTTGTCTAAAATAGTAGCAGCAAACACACCCCCAATAAACTGCAGTGCTTCCACCACACTAGTGACAAAGCAGTTAAGTATGACAACACACCTACAGAAACGACTGTTTTATGGGCACATAAAAAAACTACGGCGTCGGTTAAATGCATTGAAATAGAGCATCTTATTTATAAGAAATGTTTTTAAAATGAATCGTTTAAAAAGCTAAGTTTCACGGAGAGGAACCATCGTGTTTCTGCAGAGACTTAAGCAGCCTACTCACTAGCTCTTTGTTTGCTATTTTATTATGATGTCATAATAAAACAAAAGCGATGAAGGTTTCTAAACCCACACCGGCTTCATTTAAATATACCGTGGAATAATGTAATACATACGATTACGGAAAAATCACCACATTATGTCGCATTTGTAAACAAAGGCAACTGAAATAAAACTGGTGTGAATGAAGGAGTGTGTCGTGCTGCATTTGCGATGCCAATTATAATGCGCTGCGCGTTAGCTGCCCTGTTAACGTCAACCGGGTACAGAATATATTTTAGAATGAATGTACAGCACATTTCTGAAATGCGCATACGTATAGTAAAGCATTAATGTATGATATAATCGACGTATCTATGGGTTTTAAGCAGGTGAATTGCGAATGCAACCTCTTGGTTTTAGGGCAACACCCCTCCAGCCAGGCAGACAGGCAGGCAGCGCGCATCTCACGCCGCTCATTGTCCCCGGCTTTCCCGGGCGCAACGCGACATTCCCCGTAAAGCAGCCATATCACCGCACACGGCATGTTACATCAATAGCCAGGGACCGCGGACACCAGCAAATAACCATCGGCATTTAAGACGGGGGAATGGCAGGGCTCGGCTAAAATGACACCGGCTTGGATTCCCCAGTGGAGGGATCATCTAAGCCCACTGTATGCATTTCGGCTGCTGCGGTTCTCCACACCACCGTCCTCTTCATTAAAATGTTTGTCTACACGGCCTCCAAGATGTATAAATTGTTAAAAGTACTTAATTAACAGGCCTAGATAATCGACTACGCTAATACATAAACAAAACAAAAAAAAAGAGGGAGCCGATCAAGTTAGATTACGTGTGTGTGTGTATATATATATATATATATATTCTGTCAAAGATTTGGATTGAATGTTTAACTTCCCGTGTATCTGTAGCACTCTACGCAATAACACGGTGACTTCTTTGTACGATATAGCCCTTAGGACATCAATTTATGTGTGAACAATATGAAGTAGTCGGGGATTGGGGCGCTTAACGGTAGCTGAGAATCGGATCTAGTACAATATATTTCAGTTTTATTTCTTAAGACACGCAAATTCCTAGCAAGACCGAAGGAAATGAAGCGTTTCCCGACTTCACTATTGTTTATCGCCGCCAAGGTAAAGGCTCCCCTAGCGATCAGCGATTCCACCCGCCTGCCACGGCGCCGAAACCACAAAAAACCCACCTTTGTGTTGATTTTAGCGCCCGTACCACAACGCAAACTACTGAAGCATGATCGAACGAAAAAAGCGTTTGTTTCACTTACCCAAAGCTCTGTCCCCCAACTCATTTCTAGCTGCTCCGTGATCAGACTCGTCGATTGTCAGCCTATCCCCGCTGGAAGCCGCTCTCCCCCGCTGGAAGCTGCTCTCCCCCGCCGTCTGCCGCCGTGTCCCTCCCCACAACCAGTATCGATTCCGCTCCACCTTCAGCGCAGACCCGTTTTTCTCATTCAGCGCTCGCAGAGGAAGTTGGGATCTTGGAGGACGCAGCGAAACAGGAGGTTCAGGTTCCTAAGCTGAATCGAGAAACCCAAACCCATATGACGAAACGCCGGCTCTGCTCATGCACAATGATTCACCATTGTTACAATTTTGACCTTTTTATTTCCACAATGGATCTATGTGTTATCTTAAGTATTGCCCTTTCTTCCTTTGATAAATTTTCTTTCCAAACTAGTCTATCCCACAGTCGCATACGTGGTATGGAAACGTGACACTTATGTTGTCCTCACTTGAATTTACTAATAAAATTTAAGAAGTGACAATTTAACATCTAATCGTCTATTTTAATAAACTCACTAAATGTATTAGAACTTAATACATGAATACTATAGGTGTAGCAACACAGAGAATTTACCTACCTATAATTATAAAAGGTAACATTATCAGTAAAAGACAATGAAAATAATACGATACGTCTGGTCATAATTTGAATCCTTCACTGTACACCATTATATGCTTAGCATTACAGGTTTTATACTTATTACAGGATTTTATAAATCCCATGACTGCCAGATGTCAATGGCATAACATAATCTCCTCACAGGTTCCATGAGTCAATGCTAGTCATCATCTAAAATGTAACTATGTAACCCGTGTATGTTCTCATTTTACATAAAATCCTGTCACAAGAAGTTTGAGGGCACCGCACTTCCATTTACCAGAAAATATACTGTAAATTGCATACTTTTTTCCTATTACAAAAGAGCACTTGGATCCAAGTTCTTTCATGCACTATAAGCAAACAACTACTAGGAATTGCTATAATACGTACCGGTATAAAATATATTCGAATATTATTAATACACAGTCACTCCTTCATATTTGAGAGCGTTATTGGCTTTGATCTCGGCGAATGTGAAAATGTTTCGACCTCTTATTAACACTAAATGAACGGCACTGAAAAGTCCAACAGCTATTGTGAGAAATGCGAGATGCCAGGGTGACACCATGCACCGAGACGAAGATGCACTAGATCCTACAGTTTTAAATTTTTTTAACGCAACATAACAAAGTAACTAAAATAAAATTATATA
>JAODKF010000038.1:24139518-24156558 GCA_026779585.1 Mormyrus proboscirostris | reverse complement strand
AATCTATATTTTAACTGGAAAAGTCAGGGGGTCGTCTTATACGCCCAGTCGTCTTATACGCCGGAAAATACGGTACTAGCTACTAGCTAGACGACTATTTTGGTCTCACCTACCGCTAGGCCTACTGAGGTCGTGACCCAGGGCATCATTGCAAAGTTACCGCACTACTGTACAAAGTTTCTCAGCTGTTCTAAATAAAGCTGAAATTTTCGTGTATTTCGCTCTTCCGTCCTCCTCCAGCACAGTTTTTAGCTTCACTCTTTCGTTCTTTTCAGTTTGCTGTGTATCGCAAGTAGGGATATGCCAGTCGATAATGAAATGGAGCAGGACTTGAACCACTAGTCGGCACGGCTGCCAAAAATTGTGGAAAAAAAGAGAAGGGGAACATACAGAAGGGAGACAGATTGATCTTGTACAAGTAGGTGGAAGATGGATGGATGGATTTTCTCTTTGGAAACTTTGTTTCACTAATAAAATCAAAACTCTAACACTAACACATATGGAATTTTGTACTCAGAAAAAGTATTAAGCAAAAAAATAATATTTTTTTCAGGTGGGGGGAGGGGCATCTGTGCTGGTTGGTACTCAGGAGGTGGGGGGGTTCAAATCCCATGATTACCAGAGTGATCCCAGCATTGCACCCTTGAGCAAGGCCCTTAATCACAATTGCTCTACGCCAGTTCCATGAGGCGGCCTCCTGGGATGCTTGTCCAGCTGTCCTGAAGGAGGTCCCATATATATGATGAGCTCTCATTGGCCACATTTCCTACACTCTCTGGTCAAATTGCTCCAAGTTAGGTCAGGTGGCCAGGTTATGTCATGCAACACCATATATGGTACCATATAACCAACCTCTACATACTCAAAACAAGGTACAAAGTATATTTACGGTGAATAATGCTATGAACACTGATTATTCATGAAAAATTAATTCCACTGCCATATTTGTATCATTTGATGAACTTATATTTCTTGAACAACTGTTAATTCATCATGAAATACATTCACGTTGGTGTTAAAATTGTAATATGTAGCTTTTTATTTAAACTATGCATGATATTTTTAGAAGTATAACTTGATCATTGTTCTTGAATGTTAAAGACCAGGTTTACCAGTAATGGCTTACTCTCATTCCTGAAGAATGGGGGTTTTCATCCAATCCCTTTCATTTTGCTTATTTGCAATTATTACATTCAATTAAATGAATCTAGTTTTCCATTTATTTATTGAAACATTAATTTTAACCACTAAGTGGTGGAAAAGACACTCAAATTTTATGCTAAAGTAACACATCAAAATGTTACTCAAGTGAGAGTATAAAAGTCATCCAGTAAAACAATACTCAAGTACAAGTAAAAAAAATAGATGATTTTAAAAGTGCGTAAGTATTGTAAGTGAAAAATACTACATGTGGGAGCCATTTATAACTTTGGGGTGTATTATGGATTTTGGCCACTGGGGGTGTATTGCATGGAGTGGTCTGATCACGTGAGGACAGGTGGGGATGAATAGGTGTTTTCCAATTGGCCGGTGTGGATGGCGGAGGGAACACGGTTCTTACCGTAACAGCTGTAAAGAAGAATGACACAGACAGCACGCTGCCAGCACATGATACAGCACAAGTGTCGTATGTAAAAGCAAAAGGTCATTTGATGTCAACTGAAGTTATGGAATAAACGGTCATAAATGGACACTGGTTATTTAAGCTACGCGTTGAGAACACTTGACCATCCATTCTGAGGAATACAGGAAAGCCTCTACACTACACATGTGATCAAATTTATTGATCATAAAAAAAGCCTGTCCATTTAAATTCACCAAAGACAGATTTAAATATAGTATTTTTAGTTACAGTGCAATACAATAAGAAATACCAAGTCACAAGAAGATAAATGGATATTTTTGTTTTACTGAGAAAATATGCTGCTTGTGGGTAGCTTGGTCACAGTCGGAGGCCACGGCAGTGAATTAAGACACAGACACTTTTACAAATTAACAAACTACAAATTTAAATCAAAACAACCAGAGATGTAGCATAAATGTCTCTTGTCATATCTCCTGCATAACTCACCAGAATCTAATAATAAAGGGATCTTATCCAGTCCTCTCTTTACCGCTATACATCCTGTGTAATGTTTTTTTTTTTAGTTAAGTAAGTAACAATGGTCTCGTGCAGAATGTATTGGAATAAAAAGTCATTACTTGGCTCATAAATACAGCAAAGTGAAAGTAAGTTGGAACAACTTGAAATACTCAAGCAAAGTACAAATCCTGGAAGAAAAAAAAACCTACTACAGTACAGGTCTACAGTAACAAAGTATTTTTGTACTTTGTTATTTTGCACCTCTGACCAAAGTAACCATGACAATGGGTGTGACATATAATTTATATACTGTATGTAAAACATTTGTGGTCAAAATACTTCTATTGTTATTTTTAACGGGTAAACGCATGGCGGCAGAACGTAACCGACAGAACCAAACGCATGGCGGCAGAACGTAACCGACAGAACCAAACGCATGGCGGCAGAAACAATGAACGGAACTTTCTCAGAATTATGCAAAATCCTGTTTAGCTTGCATGGACCAGCAGAAACCATTCTTAGGAGGCTTTATAATGCAGGGGCAAATAGTGAGCCTGGAACCTATCTGATGACATGCAGGGCATATTGGCATGATATTGCAAGACACACAAACTTACACAACAAGGACAACTTTTAAAGACAGCACCTCAACCAAATGACATGTAAATAATCATTCATGACGGGGAAAAATAACATGGACACAAGGCAGGCAGAAACATAATCTAATCTAGCAAGTTCTTACCAACTTTGTAGCTGTCTATAATTTTTTCATTGTTTTCCCATACATGTTCTCCAAAACAAAAAAAAAAAAGATAAGTAAAGGCACATCTACCGCCTTTGGCAAAGTAACAGTGCAGGAATTGTACAGACTGCAGTATTCTGGGCTTACATTCTGTGGGAATCTCAGTTCTGTGGATAACAACGACTCACAATAGTCTTCTGGCTTCTGTGGGAGCATTGAAATGAGACATGAGTTCTGGCCAAGCTCTATTGCCTTGGCAGCTTTAAAAAAGGAATGACATTTTAGTTACATCAAGGAAGACTCCTGGGACAGCATTCAAAAGGTTAGAAATGTTATAGTAGGCTTCTACTTTCCCTCCTTTTGCCTTCAAATTGAACGCAGGCCCACAGACTCGGACAGGACAGGCTAATGTGGCATTCAGATTTATGCCAAGTGCAACGTAGCCACTTCAGTTCAAATGACTCAAACAATTATTCTTACTCATCACAGTTTTTTCTGCGTTTTTTTTAACCTAGCATTTAAAATAAGAGCATTGCACAGCAGTCAGGATGCCTTGCATAATGGCTTTAAAGTGTCAAGCGGTGAGAGATGCACAGAACTGCTCTCTGCAGTGGTGAAGGAGCTAGACACTGCATATCTGTGGGTCTCAGTGAGAAATCGAGGAGTTTTGAAAAAAACAAGGAGGATTTATTTATAGTTCCATTAACAGATTGGCAGGAATAGCAAATGTGACAAAAAAATAATAAAGCACTCTATGCACACTCTGATCAGCCTTGTCATTTTCTCCTGTTTAAAACAAGTTTCCCAGTTTGTGTGTGTGTGTGTGTGTGTGTGTGTGTGTGTGTGTGTGTGTGTGTGGGGGGGGGTTGGGCTCTGCTCTCTCTCCCAACTGTAAGTCAGTGTTCCTGCATGTTAGTGTGAGTTCTGCTTTTGTTTAACGATAAACCCAGACATGCATGTAATCATCGCTCTGCATTCAGTAACTAGTTGTAGTTGTTGATTTAAGCCAGAATTAATGCAAATAGATATTTCCTCTACTTATTGATCAGCACCAAAGAGAAGTTGTGGGTCTACTAGTCTGTGTAGAACTACTTTAGCTCATTGCTACTTGTTTGTTGTGAAGTGCTTGTTATCAGTCTTGCCGTAACATTTGCGTGGGGATGAATAGAAGAGTCATTAATCCCCAAGCACAAGCTTGGGGTCACAGTGCACAGTCAGCCAGCATGCAGCCCCTCTGCAACAGGGGCTTAAGGGCTTTTGCTCAAGGGCCCACAGACATGTGACTATTCTGCCGAGGCCGGTTAGGGGCACAGAGGCTTTAGCCCATTAGGCCTCACTCTGCCCTCCGACTTGTTTCATTAAAAGCTGTTCAGACGTTTTAGTTCCGATGACTGTCTGTCCTCATGAGCCGCTGTTTCTTTTTAGCCTGACAATCCCTAGAAAGTAACACTGCAGGATTCATGATTCCTGCACCAATTTCAGGTAATTAATCTATAATTTCAATAGTAATCTAATTAGGCAGTTGCAGCAAAAACCCACATACACACCTTCCCTTTGCGGATAAGATTGCCGACCCCTGCCTTAATCCATACCCAGCCATAACCTTAACCATAAGTAACCAAACAAAATGCATGCCTTTTTGAATTTTTTTGTTTTTAGATTACAATAATAGATTTTTAGAAAATTGAATTTCCCCTTCTGGGGACTTAAAAAAATGATCCCCACAACATTAAAATAAAAGGTATTTATCACATTGTATGGACATTTAGTCCCCACAATATAATATGTACATAACCCCACACACACATCATCAATATTATTATTATTATTATTATTATTATTATTATTGGCTATTTCCCAGATGTCTACGCATGAGGGAGATAAGATACAGTGTGGGGACTTGCAGGTATCCATCTCAAGCTGCTTCATAGGTTGAAGAATCTTAACACATTTTTGCCTGTAGGGGGGGCTAAAGCTCTACAGTACAGCAACATCATGTGGTTCCTCATACATCACATTAAAAGGTGGATGATTATCACAGGGATACAGTCATCGATGTACAGTGGTGTGAAAATGCATATTAAGAAGAGTCCCTGAGTATCTGAGGATGCCATCATTTGCTTCATCTTGTTTCTGTCGGCCAATTAATATTGGTGTAAATGTTAGCTTCCTAATTGGCGTATAATATGGCTACGTATATGGTTAATTACAAAATATTTTACATCAATTAATACATTGATACATGGAAAGGGTCTAAGGGGGTTAATCTATCCAGTACTGGTTAACCTACTAAAGTCACAAAATGATTCAATCTAATTAGGCAATCATTCAATTTTAAATTGTAAATGACTTACAAAATTGAAAGTGATCCCCACCAGCCTGAGGTCTTGGTCCCTGCCACCCTGAGGAGTGAGGTTCATTAAACCAAATACATATTAACAAGGAACGGGAATGAAACGTTTCATCTTATTGAAGCCTTCTGTGAAAAAGTATCTTTATTCTTTTATTCATGTCTCAGTATAACCAATTCAGCTAAATAAAATTAATTGTTTCTAACTTAATTATAATGTTCGCCTTTGGCTTCACATAAACACAAGGCTAATATGAAATCTAATAAAAATGCCTTTTCTCTTCTGAATTGTGTTTATATATAGTATGGATATACATACAGACTTATATTATATGCATCTGGACAATCATCACTCGATAAGGAAAATGACGGGCAGTATATTTTGTATCTTGGAAGCTGGATTTCATTATCCAAAATTGCAGAAACACCTTGGAAATGTCCCCTTTTCCTCATTTCCATCTTCTGAGACATTAAGGGCGAGTTCTTTGTCCTTCAGTGAATCTGCAAATTGGCCCTCCTTCCCAGACGCTCCGAAAGCCTTGAGGAAGCTCGAGACGCTTCTCTGGTCGGCCAAATCTTTTTCCTAATCCATTATTGCGGTGTTATTTCCTCTAATGGCACAGCAAGGACGCGAAATGAGCGCGTGAGAGCGTCCCATGTCAGACGTCGGCAGGCAGGTGTGGATGAACACCGCAGAGTTCAGAGAGAGCTGCGGCATTGATATGTCAGTTTGGTCGAAGGTAGAAGCTACGAGAAGCTACGAGCTCACCTGAGTGTCCGGGCACACCACTGCCATGTAACACTCTTAAATATGTACCACTCAAAAGGAACTTTATCGTATCTATTCATATTAATATTCATAATATCCATATAGAAGTTGGCAGTCCTAAAACACATATTGTGAGTAAAAACTCCCATGTGACATATGGACGCCATTAGTAAAAGCGGTATCATGTCAGCCCATCCCGTTTCATGTGTTGTGCTTTTTACGCTTGTATAGTAATGCCAACCTCTTCATTCGTGTCACGCTCACTGTTTCCATAGTTTTCTGCATTGTGGAAGACAAGGCCTTCATTGTCACAATGTGAACCGAGGTTGTGAGACTTCAGTCAACATCCCGAAAGATATTATTCTATAAAAGTTACTAAAGTTAATTTGCTTGATAAATGATTAAGGATAACGTCAAAGTGGCGGCAGAAATTACCTTCAAAAGTACAAATTCTAGAGTTTTACACAGGTACATCTCATAGTCTGCCTCATTAAACCAAAATGACATCCTTGAAGGCTTTTGGTCCTATGGCTCCATTATCACTGCAAGTCTGTAGTAGTAATAAGGTGTAGCAGACGACTGCTTTGCCACACGAAGTGCCTGCAGAGTCCATTTATGTCGGTATGAAAAACACTGCATAATGAGGCCCGTCTTCTGGGGAGAGGGCCGGTTCGGTTGAGGAGCACCTTCATCTACAGGCTCATCTCCTCCAGCTGCATGGCTGAGTGCACCAGCCCCCCCCCCCCCCCCTTTTCCTGCTGCCATTCGCTCGCCCAGTGCTTTGCCTCTCGCTGTCCCTCTCCCCATTCCGCCAGCGGTCACTGTCATGTACCCCTACATTAATTAACCACCATCTATGCTTGCGGTTTACAGCACTTTTCTAGCTTATCTTATAAATGGCCAAGTACTTTAAGTAGAGTAATACTCTATAAATTCCGGTATTAATATTCTTTGTGTCGCATAGTCATTAAATACATGTTTACTGGATGTCAGTGAGGACCAGAGAATGTGAATTGCCCTGACATGAGTTATACCTCAAATTCATTGGCCTACTTCTGTCGCATCGGACCCCTAAAGATATACTACAATCTGCTATTGCTTAGCCTTTGCTAAAGGAAGCACACTGAGAATGGCCTGCTGTAGGGTAAGTCTGGTGCCGTATCGCTGTCTGAGTGCTCTGGGGCTGCTCTCCATCTTTCGCTAAACCACTTCATCTTCAGCTGTCCATCTCACCCCTGAAGGTTTGCCAGCTACATTCTGCCTGTTCTGGACACTGCACTTATTTGTTTAGCTTTCAGACGTCCTGCACAATCATGCCTCATCAAGTAATAGCCAAATCTCATTAGGTTGTCATTAGGCTGGAAAGCCTTATAGTCAAAAAGCCAACATCACACATGCATTAAGTTTATTTGCATATAGATTAAGCCGTCTCTGCCATCAGACAAAAATCCGCACCTCCCTGATATATGCTACATGCAAATACCATTATAATATTATGTAAATTTCTTGCTCAAACTGTTTTACGCATAAGTGGTATTATGAGTACTATCTGAGTATGCAAAGAGTGGTTTGGTTTCTTAAAATAAAAATGGCAAATAGACCAGTACAACAACTCTGAAACAATGTAACAGTTACTACAAATAACAAAATAAACAAAAGTGATCAGTCAGCCAGAACCTCCTTTTATCAATGATGCTAGGCCCCATTGCTAAGTGCTTCAAACCATCGTTCAGGGGTGATGTACTGTCTGTACTGTCTGTACTGTCTGTACTGAGTTGCATTTTCTTCAACGCTCCACAAATGTATGTGATTTACTTAGCTTGAAACATCCCCTGGACTTAAATGTTGCTCTAGGTGAACACTGCAGTTAAGTCCCATGCATCAGTTAAATATACAATAGCTGTCAGCTTGCTCACACGCTTGAATATTTCAGATTGGATAGTTTGAAGTCCTTAAACTTTGTGTGTGTGCACTTTTTTTTTCTTGAGAGTAAATGCTAGTGCATACTTAAGTACATTGTTTTGCATGAGAGTCCCTGGGGGACTGTGCCAGCCCCTAACAAGCCTAGGGCTGCCCCTCTTTCAGGACGTGAAAATGGCTGAAACAGTGGCTCATGGGGAGTTGGATGGATGCTGTGTTCAGCTGTCGCTGGGTCTACGTGGTGTGTGTCTTTGCATTATTTGTGGGATTAGACTTTGACTGGGGTTTTATAACTTTCCTATAAAACTGAAATTCCTTTGCTGCTGAGGCCTCCTGTTTACAGTAAATGGGAATTTAGTATGAATGGATGTTTATTTTAGCAATATAGCCAAAATAATCAAAAATGTATTTGAAGCACATTGACTTAAAGGTCAGCTATGTTCTGGGATATTGCCCAGATGATGACTGCATGCTTGGAACCTCCTCTCCAGAAGTTATTTCAATAGTGAAATGACATTTTATCAGAGCCCAAGGGGTGTGCCAAAGAGAGTGCTATACCTTATTGTTCAGCGGTAGTAATTGTTTGAGGTTCTACGTATTTTCTATTCGCGTGTGAAGATTATCTGGATCATTCGTTGTTGGGCATTGTTGCAGGTCTTGTAGAATATGGGAACTCTCACACATGCCAAGACGTGTCCCTGTACATGAACGAAAACTGAGAGCTCACGATTTATCGCTTAACAGTGACATAGTATAGAAGTGGAACTGTCCTTCTAGTACACGAGTCTTAAACAACAGCACAAAGCGGGCTTCCGAAGTGGTCAGCTATAACTGGATAATTTGAATGAAGTTATCTGGCAGAAAAGTTAAATAAAATGAAAAAAAAAAACATCATGATACTGGACTGACTGTTCGTGTGAAATAGAAAGTTGCCTGAACCCTACCGGGGGAGACCCCCCCTGTCGATAGTCTACTGCAGTGAGCCTGTGCCAGACACCCCATGAAATGTCTTCCTGGCTATGGACCTGCAGTGTACTGCTTATTATTGTGTGCCTAGCTTGCCATATAAAATCGTCCATCCATCCATCCATATATCCATATATAAGACAAGGAAAACTCTGAATGGGATGCCAATCTATTTCAGGGTTCTATCGATTCAATTCAATTCAATTCAATTCAATTCAATTCAATTCAATTCAATTTCATAAATCGCCTTTCTCCATTCATGTGCCCCAAAGTGCTTGTAGGCCTATATATGTATATATCCAAACACACGTGACATACTATGCAGAAAAAGCTAGAAGCCAACAGAGAAACTCTATGGGTCCAAAGTCATGTGGCTGCACAGCCCTCCTGGGTATACTGGCCATTAAAATAGATGTCCAAATATCAAGATAATTTGTAGATAATACTCAGCCAATCCAATGTCAGCGGCCTAGCTAAGGCATACCATTAAACAGTCATATGGAGGATCAGTCATCAAGATTTTCTTCAGTTTGCAATATTTTACAAGTGTTTTAGGAATCATATTTTTCAAGTTTTATTATAATACCTCCTTCTAAGTACTCATAACATCTTATTGTTAAATTATTAATATTTTCTAACAAACAAAACCTGTGACGCCAGATAGGTTGGAGGGATGCAGGGTCCGTCTGTGTTTTCTGCCTAAAGCAGCTTTTGTTTCTCATCATTTTAGCCTGCAGACTTTCTAGGGTACTGGTAGGATATTTGGAGTAAATCGGGCAAAGGTACTAAAAGTTAGAAGAAAAACAAGATGATGCAAGCTAATGTCCAACATCATGAAAAAGGGAAAAAGGATGAACACAAAATAATAAAAATGACAATGAATGAAACAAAAAAACTCAATCAAAAGAATCAAAGCCTAACAAGCCATTTAGACTCAGGAGCTAATTAGGCTAAAGCCATTAGTTTCACACCAAGCAGGAAGTGCAGATGTCTATTCCAGAATGCTTCCAGGTTACAGGAGGTCTCTCCCCACACTGACAGCTCTACATTGAGAGCCATGCTGACTTCTGCCATTTGGTATATCTGCATCACACTTTTATGCACTTTTTTTCTTAATGTTTATAGCAGGGAAAAGATGCCAGGCAGCTGTTTCTATAGGATCATCTCGTTGGGCGTGACTGGATGCAGCTAAGCTTATCTGTTCTGTCCTGAAATACACTTGATAGTTCAAGATGGCGAAATTAATAGCTTTTTTGTAATTATACTGCTCAGAAATAATATAAAGGCAAAAACCAAGTGGCTGTTCTGTAAGTTTCCTTGCTACTCTGCTAGAAATTATAATTTCCAGCAAAGCTGTACAAGCAATCAATTGTCTTTATGTCCTAATGCTTGTAGGCAGAAAGACAAAACAGAAGCATGTGAGGCTGGTTTGGGAAGAATTTGGTGTCATTCGGTGACAGGAAAAGCCATTTTAAAAAAAGCCAGTGGAGACGACGGCAACAGACGACAGGGGGAAAACATGCAAGAAAAGGAAATGGCAGGAGGTCACGGAAAGGGCAGCAGCTGTGTGCAGGTTCATGCATCACGATTTGGCCGTATTTTTAGGGTGCGAGAGAACAGAACCTAGTGTATGTGTATATTAATATAATATAATAACATAATTTTGTGCTCCAGTTTGCCCTGAGCAATTCCACAGGTAAGTCAATGTATAAAGAAGCTTCAAAGTTGCCACAAGAATTGAACAAGGGCAGTGAAGATGACAACTCGGTTGCCTGACAGAGGCCCTCATTACTAAAGCAGCAGAGATCTATATGAATAACTCCCTAATGAAAAACTTGAGAATCGTGCTAATGCAATGCATAGATAGGAGGATGAAAGGAGATCACAGAACAACCCAAACAATACAAGCTACAGAGGAACAGAGCAGGGAACAGATTGGATCAGCAGACAGCATGGAACGTACTATGAACTGTGCGTCAGGTTAACAAAGAAGGCAGCTCCAATGAAAAATTAATGACCTGGAGAACAGAGGGTGGAGAGGAAGAACACTATGAGGCCCATCTATCGTTTTTTTTTTTTCCTTTTCCAAAAGTGGACTCCGGAGAAACAAGGTGTCAGGATGGAACAAGCCACCTTACATGGACGTGGCAATCTCCTGGTCCAAGGGATGGATGGTCTTCTCTGTGCTGTTTGGGGATTCATTTGGACAGATATATAGTTGCGGTAAATCACAACAGATCAGATCTAAAAGATGAATGTGACATAAATGCAACAGATTTGGTATCCTGGCTGTCTGGGAATCATATTCGACCACAGCTGAGCCCAAGTCTTTATGAAGGATGGGCCCCCATTCTGTAAGAGACTGAGATAAGGAAAATGACACTATCTATAGAAAATCTATTGGAAAAAACCTTGACCATGGTCTCAGACCATGCAGTTGTCTTCTTGTCATAGCAACTCACTGATCATGAGTCATGTACGCCATTTTGGCAATTTAAACCACATTAGATAAAAGATCACAGCATTTTGTAGCAGTTTACTAAAGTGTATTCCACTAGTCCTTTCCTGATTTGCAAAAATACTCAAGGAGAATGTCACAGATGTAATAATTTTATACTTTACAGTGAAGATTACATAACATAAAGGGGTGCAGGAAACAACAGGAGATTTAGAAAGGAAATAGACTGACACACCTCGAAAAATACCTGTGGAGAACTTACTATAGCCAGAGCGTTGTATACTAGACCTCATTTTTATAAAACGCTAAGAGACGTATTCTTGAAGCCTGCCTGTCACACCCAGCTCCGTCCGATCCTCGGGACCCCTCAGGGACCTGCCTATGGACTCCCGCCCCCTTGCCCTTCCGGACCAACGCCCTTTGGGACCCCGTCTGTCAGTGTCCTGTCAGTGTCCCTCGGGCTCCCTTTCGTCCCCCGTCCCTTCCTGTCTGGCCTTCCCTGTCTGCTCCTCGTCCCTTCGACCCTCCTGTTCCTGCTCCTCCTGTGTCTCCCGTGTTCACTCCTCGCCCTGTTGTTCCTCCGTTCTCTGTTCCCCCTGTGTCTCCATTCCTGATCTGTCTGTGTTTGCTGTTCTGTGTCAGGTTTTGTCGTGGCTTTTGCCCCTGTGCCTGTTTTGTGTCTCTGTCTTGTTCCGGGTCCCTCGTTGATGTCTTGCTTTTGTTTTTCAGCACCCAGTGTGCACGCCTTTGGGGGGGGGGGGGTTATGTCACGCCCAGCTCCGTCCGATCCTCGTGTGTGCCACGCCTACCTCGTTACCTCGTGTTCCTACCTGATTGTTCTCACCTGTTTCTTGTTACTGCCTGCTTGTCTTGTGTATTTAGTCCGCGTCTGAGTTCAGTCCCATCAGATCTGTCATTAACGTTTGTAGTGTTGGTTAGTGTGCCTCCCAGTCGTGTGAATAAAATCCCGTTTCACCCGACTTCTTGGCTGGACTCACCTGCTTCCCCGCACGCCTGCAGCCGACACCCGTGACACTGCCTGACAGAAAATTGACAGAAGTAGCACTAGGCTCTGCAAATATGTCTCCTGGTCCAGACTATTTTGGGGTAGAATACTAATTAATATGTTTAATGATGCATTAGTAAAAGGCATTTGCCCTCATTTCTTAGGTCAACAAGCATTACCCTTGATTCTGAAGGGGAGAAATTCCTGTAGTTCCTATACAGTGATATGATACTGCACGATGTGAATACCCTCACATCATCGTTGGTTAAGTAGTGCTACCGCTAATGCCCTCACATCATCGCTGGTTAATTAGTGCTAACCGCTAATGCCCTCACATCATCGCTGGTTAAGTAGTGCTAACTGCTAACTAATGCTCTCATATCATTGCTGGTTAAGTAGTGCTAACTGCTAATGCCCTCACATCATCGCTGGTTAAGTAGTGCTACCGCTAATGCCCTCACATCATCGCTGGTTAAGTAGTGCTAACTGCTAACTAATGCTGTCATATCATTGCTGGTTAAGTAGTGCTAACTGCTAACTAATGCTTTCACATCACTGCTGGTTAAGCAGTGCTGCCGCTAATGCCCTCACATCATCGCTGGTTAAGTAGTGCTAACTGCTAACTAATGCTGTCATATCATTGCTGGTTAAGTAGTGCTAACTGCTAACTAATGCTTTCACATCATTGCTGGTTAAGCAGTGCTACCGCTAATGCCCTCACATCATTGCTCGTTAAGTAGTGCTAACTGCTAACTAATGCTTTCACATCATTGCTGGTTAAGTAGTGCTACTGCTAATACCCTGACATCATTGTTGGTTAAGTAGTGCTACCGCTAATGCCCTCACATCATCGCTGGTTAAGTAGTGCTAACTGCTAACTAATGCTCTCACATCATTGCTGGTTAAGTAGTGCTACTGCTAATACCCTGACATCATTGCTGGTTCAGCAGTGCTACCGCTAATGCCCTCACATCATTGCTGGTTAAGTAGTGCTACCGCTAATACTCTGACATCATTGCTGGTTAAGTAGTGCTACCGCTAATGCCCTCACATCATTGCTGGTTAAGTAGTGCTAATCACTAACTAATGCCCTCACATTGGAAACCTCTGAGGACGTGTCCATTGCTCCCAGTCTCTCGCTTCCTCATGACGTGAGGACTCACTTTATACATTGTATATAATTACAGGAGAGTAGAGGGGTTTGTGCTCTGACTTCGTCTCTGCTCAGAAACAGTCAAGCCCGCCATACTTCTTACATGCTCAATTCCCCAAAGAGAAACATAGTACTTGTGTTGTCACAAATAACTTCAGAATATCTCAACCTGACCAGATGCATCTGTATTTACTTAGAAGGACGCTCACCATACGAAATGATTACAGGCCGTGAGGACTGCCCTGAATATCCATGCCATTCAGGAAATCAAAAAGCACTGAGCCTTTCTCTCAGCAGATGATATAATGCTCTTCAATTTAAAACCTTTCTTCTCTGTGCCCAGACTAGTGGAGATAACCGGAATCCTTGGGGCCTCTTTCTGGCTCTAAAATTAATTTCTCTAAATCGCTTATGATGCCTAAAAGCCTAGAGTGCGCCAGCTCATTGCCATCTGCACCTTTTAATTGGAGTCCTGTGGGGATAACACGTTTAGGGATATGGATCTCTCTGGTTTGGAAGATTTTTTTTAGGAAAAATGTCTCTCCCCTGATTAAAATGAGAAAGATAGGTGGATAGATCTTTCTGTCACCTATGGCGGGGAGGAGTGAATTATTACAAAAAATGTATTTATTGTTCAGATTACAGCTGTACCCCTCAATTGAAACACATTTTTTCAGTCTTTTGATTATTTATATTTACAGAGAATCAAATGTATTTAATAACAGGGCTATGTACCCTTGAGCAATGCTTTTCAGTCCAGTCCTTGGGGACCCACCCCCCCGACAGTCCACAATTTTGCAAAAAATGTGGCCTGTCTGGGAGCAGCTGGGAGGGAGCAAAAATGTGGCCTGTCTGGCTGGGAGCTAGGAAGGAACAAAATGTGGATCAACTGGGGGTCCCCAAGAACCACGTGAAGAAACAGTACCCTAAAATAAATAAAACAATAGCTGGATATACTCACCCCAGGAATATGTGACTGGAGTATTAGACTAAAATGGTTACTGCTCTGTCTGACCTTTGGTATCTTAAGCTCATTGCACAGTTAAGCAGTTTAAACTCCCTAGGCAGCATATCTTTAAATACTTCCAATTGAAGGATTAAGTAAGTCCAGCCATTGAAAATAGATACAGCCTCTTGCTTCTAAAAGTTGGTATCAACTTCAACTCTAAGCACTCCTTTCCTTAAAGTAATTTGATGCTCTATATTCTGTTGATGTTTGGCAGCAGGTTTGGCTGAAGGGAAAATTCAACTGTTAGTATTGAGCAGGATAAGTGGCTGCAAATCCTATATAGAATACAGCCCAATTTAATGAGTAATCAAATTGCTAAGTGGGATTTTAGAATGATCCATAGATTATGCATCAATGCAGATATCATCCCTATGGGAAATGTGTGATAAATGTAAGCCTACAATATACATTGCATTATTCCGGTCTGCCTGCCTATCGGGCAATTTTGGGCTGAAATGTATGGAGATATTTGGAGAATAAGCAGCCGGAACTGTCTAATGATGCTCTAGTTCCGATTGTAGGCTCTCCTGTTGATAACACAGCATCTGATGTGGACAGACTGATAAGGGGAATATTGGCTATGACAAGAAAATGTTTTCTCTGTAATTGGATTAAAGATAACCCGCCCAAACTAATGTTGCTATAAATCCTGTTGACATGTTTCTCTTTAAAAAGGGTTCACTATATTCACCATAACAGGACAGATAAGTTTTGCACAAACAATCTGTTGAATCAAACATAGCAAATACCTAACAAATATATGAACTAGGCACACGCATTTTCTGGAGTGTTTGTTTTGGTGTGAATGTATCTCTATATTTATATCCGCCCCCCCCTCCCTATTTTAATGATCAGTGTTTCCAGTGCAGTGATTGTGATTCCTGATTTAAAATGTCATAATTTCCCAGAGTAAAGCGTTTATCACCTGATGAAAATCATACTTGTCTCTTCTGTACTGTTCGGAATTCTGATGAAATGAAGAGATATTCTTATGGTAGATGAGGGTAATTTTCCATGGGACGGAGGTGTTGTCTATTCTGGCTTGGATGGTAGGATTATAGGCTGATTCCACATGGCCTAAAAATGCATCCTAGGCTTTTCAGCATCTTACGTTCAGCCTTCCCATCTGACTGTGCTTGGTAAGGACTGGTGCATGAGATTAGGCTCAGAATGCAGTATTTAATCTGTTTGGAAAGATACAAAGTACAATGTGTAAGGAAGATATTTTGTATTTGTAGTGGCACTCTGACCTGTGAGGTCTGAGAGGTTGATTTATATAGTAAAATATGCGGTAACGCTTTACATTAGCTGCACCTTCATGATGTCTTCATAATACATTCATATAACATTCAGTGCCGCTACATAATGCATTTATAGAGCATTCATAAGAAGTATGTAAGCATACTTTAACATCCTAACATACCTTAACAGCCTTAATATACACTAAAATAAACATTATATGATAATAACAAACATTATAATCATTTAATCTGATAATGTTTGTTATTAATGTATATTTAAGCTGTTCAGGTGTTTTAGGATGTTATGGTATAGATACATGCTAACTATAAATGCATGATGTGAATGTATTATGGCAGTGTACTGAATGTTCTATTAATGCGTAATGAATGCTTTATGAAGGTGCAGTTATAGTAAAGTGTAACATGCTATCACTATTAGCACATCGGCATAGCGTTTTGTAGTCAACAGGGGCTCTGTGATATCGGAAGCTACACTGCTAACCTCAGCAGGCTGACAAATGAGGAGGAAGTTATTAATTAGTAGGCAAACTGTGGGTTTGTGGTCTGTGATGATTCTGAAGGAAGACTTGGCTTAATACTGTGTGTTCACGCAGCCTCCACAACAGCGAAGAGATCCTTATTGAATATTGACATTTTCTCAAGTACTTACAGCCTGAGTAGCATCACTGATGACCCTCTCCTGATGGGGCTAATACTGCCTGATGGAAAGTCTCTATAAAGACAAGAGAGATGGACCAAAACATGGGAAAGAGATGGTACCTGGGTGATGCTTTAGAGATAGTGGGGGCTGCAGGTAATTCTTATGACATCAGGAAGGTCAGACCTTTCTGGATCAGACAATGGAGAGGAGAAGCAATTTATGCAATAGTACAAAGGCTCATAAACACCATTAATTCAGTTAGGGTGTTGGTCTTATCCAGAGTGGGACATACTGCATGTTCACTGGTCTGGCCCCAGCACATTTTGAAAATGACATGACATCACCACAAGCCAGATAACAAAAGGACCTGGGTTTGAAGTGGTGTTTGGTGACTGTGAATCTGGGATTCTGGGACAATGTGATTTGTTGTAATTATCACAGAGTAGGAAAATTGTGGGTTTGTGATCTGTGATGATAAGGTAGGACAGGAAGTGTGGTGACTTACCCTACTGCCACATTTAGGGAACATGGATCCAAGAACATTGTGTAGCATTTCTGGCAATCAGAGGTGGATTGTTCAGGTCCGGAAAGTAAAAATCCAGACCAAGATTTTGTTTCAACCAACCAGTTGAGCATAAAGAGTCACAGTCACAGAGAACTCAACTGGTTGGTTGAAACAAAA
>JAODKF010000038.1:24126789-24139418 GCA_026779585.1 Mormyrus proboscirostris | reverse complement strand
CCAGTTGAGCATAAAGAGTCACAGTCACAGAGAACTCAACTGGTTGGTTGAAACAAAATCTTGGTCTGGATTTTTACTTTCTGGACCTAAACAATCCACCTCTTCTGGCAATTAACAAAATGACAAGAACAGTATAATCTATTGCAAAATATAAATACCACAGTTCATTATATAGACATTAGCAGTGACAACTGCACACTCAAGGTTTGAAAATCATCAGAGGTACTTTGGCAGAAATGATACCATTACCTCACAGACATTTTGTAACTAATTACTGTTTCATGTTCCCTATTAGTAATTGGGTTCTCATAACGAAATGTATATTTTTAATTAGGTATTAGCAGGACTGGGGCTGGGTAGTGTTGAATTTGCTTAGAGAGAAGAAGCCTGGCACCTATTTTGTTGTTTTTCATAATAATGTGCTTTGTTTGGCTAAACGTGATGCCCTGTGTCTGTCCTGACATTATCCTGTATTTTACCCTTGTTGTACCTGTAAAGGAAATTCTCCATGCTTAATTTGAGCCCCAGCTTCATAAAAAGCAGGAATAAACATGGCCTGTGATAAACACACCATATGGTTTCCCCCAGAAATCATTAGTGCGATCATCTTATATCACCTTTCCTACCAAATGAAGATATTATGGTGTAGGGAAGGCATTTTCCCAGAAGTGCTTCCTTTATTTAGCCTTGTTAATTTCACAGTAAAATAAACGCTAACCATTTAAGTATGGTGGACGGCCACAGCAGTAAAGCATTATGGGAAATTATGTAGCAGTTTGTGTGTATTGCATTAAAATTAATCAGTACAGCATTAATGTCTACAAATCGAGGAAATGTCATCAACGCTACTGACTACGACTGGCTGCAATATCTCAGCACCTCAGCACACAAAACTTTTGAATTTACAAAAAAAAAACGAAACATAATTTCTGTTTCCAGTAAATGATTTTACACATAACATTAGTTAATCAATACAAGTTTGATTAACATAAGTTCAGTGCTAAATTTATGCTCCTGGACATAGTATGTGACCATTTTGTTTCCTTTATATGCAAATCTTTAGCTTTGCAAAATGTTAGGTTTGTCAGTCACAGGTGTTGACAGGGAAGAAAGGAAACATTAAGCAACATTTTAGCAGGGTTACTGAATGCAGTTAATTAGTGAATAGGCTACCTTACCCAGGCTCCTAACAGAACTGAAGACAGCTGTCATTGTACCATTCAGTGTGGGTCATGCATTAGCAGCACAGTAAGCTGAATAGGGAGATCCAGGAGGAGATACTTTTACAAACATCAGACTCTTTATTGATTCACAAATGAAACAAGGATTCATTTCAACAATAAAAAACAGTTGACTGTCAAAAAACACATTGACAAAACACTAAAATGATTTGAGACAAAGAAACATACGAATGTTCCAATTCTATCTGACAAATCTAATGAGGCAACTGACTCATTCCAAGAATGTTTTCAAATGTGTGGTGTTTGAAAACACATCAATGAAGCAACATTGTGCAATCAATCTTGTAATCAATCAAATTAAGGGTGATTCACGAGTGATATGGATTTACAGAGTATTCAAAGATGTTATAAGTGCTTATTTGCTCTGAAAACTGCTATCTGAAAGTATAGAGGATGCAGTATGAATGATGGGACATGAAGATGGCTTTTGCTGTGCTGTCATCAGCAGGCGGAATTTCCTGAAACCATCAGTAATCTCTACACTGTAGATCAGCAGGGACTCTGGCATAATTCTTAACGTGAAGAAGGTCTTGGATATAGCTATAGAAATCATTACTTCCATTCATACAAGAAGCTTATAAAGGTTCCAGCCCACATCCCATCTGGAGGGCAGAGACCTGGAGCCTGAGACAGTACTCCAGCACAGTTTGAGATGAGGGAAGCTCCCACTGAGGTTCCGCAATTTGAAGGACAAAGTCAAGGCCTTTCTGGCTATGAGAGATACGGAATACAAATAGTAGGACCATGCATTGTGTTGGATTTAACTTCTTTTTAAAATAGATATCGCTTCAAAGCTTAAATGAACTTCACGTAAAGCTTCAGGGGAAAAAAAGAACATAATTTAGATGAGCAGTGCAGTCAATGCTTTCCAAGAATGTTCTCTTTGCTATAACTGTGCGATGACCTTCTCAATTTCAAGAGGCAGGCAGTCGAGAGGCGTCCCACTAAAATGGCTACAGTGCTTTCTACTTAGAGCAAAGGACAAACGCCAGCGGAGATAGAAAATTCTGGAATTTTTTTAAGCTGGAGCCAGCGGTAGAATTCATGACATTTGAGTACTTGGACTTCATGCTTTTGACCTGCCGAGAGGCAATGCTCTTTCAGATGGACTCCACAGTGGCTGGAATTGGAATAATAAATTTGAAATCTGACATTTACCTTAAATTGAGGCTTTCTGATGAGCCTTTTCTGGGTAGGGACAAACAATCGGAAATGCAGATAATACATAATGCACCTGAAAGGATTTAGACAAAGAATTAATGTGATTCAAATGAAGATACTGTATTGTTGCTATATGTGGTTTAACCATTGCATTGGTAAATGCAACTAAGTCAAGAAAGCATGTCTGAAACTGAAAGAACATGAAGAAGAAATGCATACCAATTGTACTGTAAGGTCTAGTTCCTATACTAATTTAGTGTTAGAGACTGATCACATATCTGAGAGGTGCTGCAGTTGGTTGAATTTAAGTATCTGTCTCAGTGAGCTTGGAGTCTATACTGTACCAACAAGCATAGGGCACCAGAAAAGGGACACCATGGATGGGATGCCAGACCAGGACAAGGCACACGCATTACCTGGAGGCACGTTAGAGACACTGATTCACGTATTTCTGAACAGCATTAGAGAAAACCCACACAGATAGCGTGAAAGCTGAGAGCCAGTGAGAGGTGAACCACAACACTGGAACTCCAACACAACAATGTTAAACACTATGCTAGCCTTGCATCTAGCTAACTATTTTTAACGTAATAATAATTAAATATTTTAACTCACAGAGTTCATTTTCAGATTCAAGAAAAGAAATGAATTGGCCAAATACATCACAAAGAGGAATCTGTATTTTTTGTAGGACAGCGGCAAGTTTTCACAGTGTCAAGCTGTTCTGAAATCCTTTTATCATGGGCATTACATCTTGTAATTAAACTGATAGGACATCAAATATCACATAGCAAATGGTGTTCATGTCTTTCAGGTCTAGAGGACAATTGTGATATTAATGCATGAGGTAGGCATGCAAATTAATTTAGTTTCTGGCAGACGAAAAAAAAATCACTGAAAAACACACAACAAATGCACGCCAGCAAACGCTGGCAGGAGGGCGATGTGGTCCGGGGTAGGAGATGGACCAGACTGGCCCCACTCAGCATACCAGTCTCGCCTGTGCTGCTCAAGGGTCAGACTGTGAAAACAAGAGGGAGCATGCAAAGCCAGAATTGCATTTGGCCTTCGCTCATGTGGTCCTCCCAGAAAGCGATGTTCGGCGAGAGGCCGAAGGGCAGCCAATGATGTGCAATCCTGTCACCTCTCCAGAGCGGCCGCTGACGCTTAGATTGGAGGGCGGGCTGACAAACCCCCGCCGGCCTGGCGCTGAGTGAACTGCCCTGCGAGAGAAGGTACCTCTCCCAAGGTCGAGCCTCGGCTGCACAATCTATACCAATTGATTCCACCTGTACGTTACAAACAAATCAGTGGAGGAAATTTTATTTGCCACAAAATAAAAGGTTATGAAAACCTAAGGTAAGGCTTCACAGTCAAGCTTACTTCTATGAATGAATTGTTGCTCTACCTGTAGACAAAGACCTAACAAAATATGTTTGTAATGCAGTCTAAAGAAATTATACATCCCTACATGTTCAGTCTTTTGGCATGTTTCAGGTATACATTCAAAACATACACTTCCCTTACTATTAAAAGTACTTTGCTATTGCTTGAAACATTTCAAGTACCAATGACCGCAAATGGGTCCATAGCAATGAAATGTACCATAGTCATGTTACGATTATATTCCCAAATGGAAAAGATTAGTTACACTTTCCAAATTTACCCTTTCAAACCATTTCTTCTTTTCCTTATCTTTTCAAGGCGTACTGCTGTTCTACTCATGAGAAAGCAGAATGACCTGAGTTTTCCCAGCAAAATATTCAGCTCTGGATAAGGTTGAGGGTCAAGGAATATAATAATAGTTTCATAAGATCTTTCCATGCATCCACTCTATCGTAGAGTACAGGGCAGGGTTACAGCCTGGATGGGATGCCAGTCCGTCACAGGTCAGCACATTCTGAAGGAAAAGTGGACTCCCTCAACTAACTACAAAGCATTTGAATTTTTAAATGAATTTGGTGATCATTGGTCATTGTTGACACACCACAGCACACGGTGCACAACAATGAAGTGTGTCCTCTGCATTTAACCCATATGTGACATCATGACATATCAGGGGGCAGCTACCGTAATTCAGCGCCCGGAGAGCAGTGCTTGGG
The DNA here is from genome assembly GCA_026779585.1 of Mormyrus proboscirostris. Classification (NCBI taxonomy): domain Eukaryota; kingdom Metazoa; phylum Chordata; class Actinopteri; order Osteoglossiformes; family Mormyridae; genus Mormyrus; species Mormyrus proboscirostris. The sequence continues at coordinate 24,134,914 of JAODKF010000038.1, read as the reverse complement.
GGCGGTACCTTGCTCAGAGTACGTCAGTGGTACAAGTGTGCTTCCCTAGCCATTAAGCAACCAGTTATGAAAGCATACAAGAATTAATTCATTTATGTGCTCAATGCTAGTTTTACAAATATAAACAATAAAAGATATGTTTCATGGTGTAAAATGTTAACAAATGCTGCCTTTGATTTTATACTTTTAGTGAAAGTAGGAGTTTGCATTGCATTGTGATTACGAATATGCTCTGAAACTTTGTGAGAACAAATGCCAAATTAATAATAATTAAAAACTGGCTTTAGTTTTACTGCTCCCAACCATTGTTTTGCCACCGAATATTATTTGGAAGCCTCATCCTCAGTTTACTTGAAAGTAGGATCACAATAATAATTACAACTGACCTACATTTGAAATGGACAGGATAAGGTGCAAGATTTTGTGAAGCCATTATCCACCAGGGGGCAGTAACATATAAGACTTTTAGTAAATAAGCAAAAATCTCCCCAGTCCAAGCAGTGGAGCCTGAAGGATGTGGCCTTTTATTATGTACTATTTAGGTTCTACCCAAACTGAAGGAGTATTACTTTCACATTTTCCTGCGTGACAAGTGCACTAGGAATAAGTTAATATAAACACAGTGCCAAATAAGCCAACATTAATCTAGGAGAGATTCGTTGGAAGAATAAAAATGAACAATCACAAGAAGAACATAACATGTAAGATCCATAGCATTTTATGAAGAGTTTCCATTTCATTTGCCGTCATGTTTTTGAAACTCTATTCAGTTTCATTCCATTATGCACATTTGTGGCATATTTCTCTTCATATATGAACCAAGGATTTTTATATAACGCTAATGAAATTCCCGTGATTAGAAACACTCTATAAAACAGTATGGCTGGGCTTGTGTTGGAATACCTCTCTCGCTTTCATGAGCGGTGAGACTGTACAAATACCCATCTATTTTAGGATATTCAGTAGGCCTAATACTTCGGGATTTTGTGCACTGAATCTTTCTAAGTACTCAGTTTAAAAGGTACATTGTGTAATTTGAGTTGCACTCAATGAATGTGCCATTCATTTTCCAGTGGCACAACGATTGTGCGCATGAAATCTTACCAGCTCTGTATATCCTGCAAGGCAGCCCAGTGATCTTCTAACTTGTGAAGTGCTGTTGCCATGGAAACTTCACAGTTCATCAAGGTTCTGAACAATAAAAGGAGTCAAAGTCTCCATTGATGTCACACACACACACACACACACACACGGCGTGCGTACACACACGGTGATATACAGGATTCAGACAGATTCCCAGTTTTGACCTTATGTGAACATTTTTATGTGAAGATTTTGAATCATGCATGTGAATTTTAGCTATAGACTTACATCATTTAACAAATGATTTACGGATCCTTTGTATGCAACATTTATTTATTATCATCCACACTGAAAAATTAAATATGCCCGCCTAAACAAAAGACACAGAGTAGTTATGCCAGAGGTTACCCAAGGGCTGTACTATGGAAGTTAGAAACATACTTTATCAGGTTGACACACTAGGTGTTCTTTTAACAAGCTACGCTTTCTTCTCAGTCGGCAGTCTTTTTTTTTTCTCAGATGCAACAATGAGAGTTCTGCAATTCCATGCACAATTTATTCAACTGGAAATGTCTGTGGCAGGCTGGTGGCTCAGTGGGAAGCACTGTTACCTCACACATCCAGGGCTGGGAGTTCAGATGCCCTCTGCTTGTGCAGTTTACATGTTCTCCCCGTTCCGTGTGGATTTCAATCCAGTGCCATGCAGTGAGGCTGTTTTGCATTTCTAAATCTCCCGTAATATGTGTGCCCTGCAATGCGGGGCATCCCAGCCAGGGTGGACCCCACCCTCGGTGTGCTGCCTGGATAGGCTCCAAGTGGCTGTGCACAGGAGAAGACTTTGGGAGATGGGTGGCTGTAACATGTGGCATCTTGGGTCGATCTAACAAGCAGAGACTTGATGAAAGACTCAGGAATAAAGGAAAGAGTGTTTTCTCGCAGTCAGACTCCGTGGTTCCAGCAATTGTTACTGTACGGCTTCTCACACACGGCTGCACAAACACAACAAACACACAGACACAGATGGAGTTTATGTTCATTGCACAACTGCTCAACCTCAAGCCCTTTTCTCTGTCTTAATTTCCTGCAATCCCATTTGCAGATTTCCCACATGTTCCTGAACAACAGATCAAGGGCAAATTCTCTGTGAAAACATTGAGGTTGAAAGGATCTGTGCCTTAAAAGGGCACTGTTTCATGCTTTGTTTCAAATTTCCTTATCCAGTTTGTTATCGGGGGAGCTAAAACTGGGAAAGCGATTTAATTATGCCGCTTAGCCGTGTTGCAGAATCATAATTATGATTTGCCTCGTCTAGCATCACACGCCGGATCGAGACGCCGTGTAGATTTCCCACCTCTTTCTGCAGCAGCTCGGAAAGGATCGGTGTGAATTTCGACCTCAGATGTGAAAGGGGCTTTCCCTCCAAATCACTTTAAGAGGAGCATTGCAGTGGAGCTTGACGTTGGATTTCGCAAATCACAGAGTTAATTAAAAATTTCTAAAGATGGTCTTGATTTTTAATGAAGGTCTCGGATCTCTTAGTGGAACGGTGCTGGAAATTGCAATCTTGTGTGACAATCCCAAATGGCTGCCTTCACGCGGCGCCCCTTCTCTCCCCAGACACTTCTAATCATGACTGAGTACAGGTATATAGACCCCTGATTCCTATCATCTCATTCCATTAACTCAATATCGCACCGGAGAGTTCCAGCTGTCCTGTAATTATTGCCTTTTCTTTTTGCATTGTTAGATTCCAGTAATGTATTATTTGTCATGTGTTTAGCATTTTAAGCTATTTTGCTAGTCATGTTTTTTAACACAATTTTAAAAAAAGGACTGTGCTGTAAAGGTTACATTTTGCTTTTTTCGGTATAGACACAGATATGTAGGGTGTCGGAACGATCTGAATGTGTGCTGGGAGAGAAAAACCGCGAAAAGCATAGTTAGTCCATTTTATTGAGGTTGCAGAGGACAGATTTTTATATAGTTTGATATGAGCCTATGATTCACTATTTGTTTTTTTTTTATTGTTATAAGCTTGTGGGTCATGCTTCATTCCGCTTCGCTTTCTTCAGAGATGAACTCCCCTTCGATTTCGCTCCCTGTTTCTTATTGGTACTGTCGCTGCTGGTGTAGCTGCTGTTGTTTACTGGTCCTCACAGCACAGCCTGGACATTGGCCTGTCAGCACGTCGTTTGCCGGGCAGTGGTCCAATGTACCGCGCGGCAGAACATTTGGTGGCAGTGTGGGATGTAAAGAGCATCATCATGATGTGTCCTCTGTCAACAATATTACGCGCACTTGCCTTCTATAACAAGGCCGCAATACGTTAGCCGATGTTATGGGACCGGTGGCAGACGGCAGCATGCTAAAGGTCGCTCCCTTCTGCCGTCGCCGCCTTTCCCGGTGTATCACTTAGGCTGCGTGTGAAGAGTTTACCTGCGACGTGTTTGAGTGAAGTCTTCAAACAGAGCTGGGGTGTTGCTCGCCTCTTAACTTACATAAGCTACTGTGATGTCACGGGACACGGAGCAGTGAGAAAATCCACAGAACAGCTGCCGTCCTTTGCTCGAGGATTCTCTGTGGTATTCCCAAGCTATTGCTGTGTCGCGTTCTTAACTGACTAAGAAATCCCTTCTTAGCAAAACTGAAAAAAAAGCGATAATTAAATGCATAAAGACCTTAGCCAAACCCTCTTTAATTCTGCCCCGACCTTTCCAAGCGATTCCATTTTTGACCGTTTCAGTACACATATCAATACCTCACTGCTATGAATGCTGGTTTTCACTGCTATAAATGAGATCTGCGATAAGGGCACCTATGTCATGGTAAATCAGCTATACATATTCATCACATAAACAAACTGGAAGCAAGATTTCAGTGGAACAGAGAAGCAAGCAAAGCCATTCAACTTGCAAAGATTCATGCACATACTATTCAGGAAAGCAAAAAGCAGGGGCGTGCATGAGACTGAGAGGCTTACGTGGCCGGACCATGGTGTGACCTGCTGATGACGCGGCATTATGTCTGTCCAGGCTAAAAGGCCAGAATAAAAAGCTGCTAACACTAATTTGAGAATTTTCATTCTGGGGTTCATGGAAACATTATATGTCTGTCTTCCTTAGCAGCAGACGACTGAGCTTGAAAACTTGCCCGTTTGTTAAACCCTGTCGCAACCCTTTGCTTGGTTGCATGGATTTTGACACCTTGAAAGAAAATCATCAGCAGAGCTGTGACATTCAGGATCAGCTTTGCCCATTTTAAAGTGTCTCTTCACAAAACAAATGCATCACCTGTCTGTCGCAGCCCTTCTGTGTTACAAAAGGCTGTCATTTTAAATATTTTTTAATGACAGAAAATATAAATGTTTCATTAAAATGCATTACAGAGATTCGTGTGTGATAAAAAAAAAACAAAGAGATCCTGCGTATTTGTTTCCGACTTGATTTCTCAAGTAGGCCAATGATCTTCCAAAACAGTTCCATAACATCACATATAAACTGTCTACTGTCATAAAAGCTTTACTGACTGTACATCAGCACTTGGGTGGCTCCTTCCTGTCACTCACCGTTTTATAATAAAGATGTTATCTGCAGACGTACGGCTCTGTAATCCAGCTTGGTTATCGGTGACTGACAGCTTGTGACAGGGTGTAGAGTAAAGCTCAGCATGGGACACACTTGACGGTGTGACGGAAACTCGCCCCTCTGACTGCGACCACCGCAGTCGGATGAAGGGCTCGTTCCTGGCTTCATCTACATAACCCCTCTTAGTGAAAACCCCACAAAATTAGAAACCGTCGGTCCCGCCAGCCACATTCAGGCATGTCGCTCTAAGACATTCATTTCCGCTTAGTAACTGTGTCATGCGTTACCTGGCAACGGCACGATTAAAAAGGCCCGTGCACGCGCGTGTCACCATCAAAATCAAAGTATCTGTGCAGGAAAAGTTTTTTTCTTTTTTTTTCAGTGGATCTGCCCCCCACTGAGCCCCCGCTACACTGCCACCATCTGGCAGCTGCTATTTTACCTCATTGACTACTCTACTAAATCATAAAACGTACAATTTGCAATTGAAGCTCCCTTCACGGCACTCGTTAGGGCTTTTGTCCGCTGTCGTCTAAGAAAGGGATGCGCTCGAAAGTTTTTGTGGAGGCCAATTTTTTCCCCCAGAGCTTTAAACCATCATGGGTTAAGAAAACATCAAGCTCTGCTGAGATACCAGAAAGGAGTGTCTAACAAAAAGGAAATGCATCCCGCACTGCAGACGATAGTGTGGCTCCTGCCCACCAAGCTCTCGTTTGAGCACCTTGCTTCACATCAGCAGCCTAATGGTCTACACACCTGAGCGCCTGTACAAAAATCTTACACGCTTCATTCAACAGAACCAAGACTAGACCGTCGCCAGTCAACAGGACGAGAAGCAAATCCCCCCCGGCGCTGGACGAGTTCTGTAGGCCACGCTGTACTCCGCCGGCATGCCGGTGTGCTGCCAGGCAGATGGAGGGACCCCCTGCAGATCATTACCAGATTTGACCAGTCATTGTGCACCATCATACTACTACAGGGGCCAAAAGACTGACAAAAATACCTGAGATGGCAAGTGTGTGTATTGTATCAGGGCCCGTTATCTTGACTCGCGTGGAATAAGCCACTGCAGTTCTAGATCTTGCCGTTGTGACCTGTAGCTCATACGAGCCAATCAGCTGGAAGCTCATTGCCTCTGGCCCAACCTTCTTAGCACAGGCCTTTACTCCAGGTATTCAGGCTATCGAGGAGGAACACGGCCTTGGTTTTGTTTTTTAATAACGTGTGTGGAGGCTGCTTGTGCTGCAGGGAACATGCTTGGGTGTGAGCTGGCTAATTAAGGCGCTTTGTAAGTATCTCTGCTCCCACTAACCTCCGTATTGTTGCTTTTTACTTCTCACCAGCTCCCCTCAGCTGCCTTTTTCCACGAGCCGAACATCCTCCTAAGCTCATTCCCGGCAGACAGCACAGCTGTAATCCTCCTCGGCGACTACAACATCCACCTTGACAGCCCGCAATCCGCTGGCTTCCTCCACCTCCTCCCCTCCTCTCACCCCGGCAAGCCCGAGCCCGCCTCGAGGCCGACCGACTGCTCGCGTTTACGGGGGACCATGGGGCTTTCAGCCTCACTTCTGCACTGTTCCGACTGCGATTTCGCTTCCTTCCCCTCCATATAGCCCACATGCTCTGCTTCCATCGTGGCCTAAAATCACTCCCTTCTGCACCCCTATCCTCTTTAAGTCTGCTCTCTTCAACTGAGTGCTTCTCCCACCCCCCCAGAGGCCCTTTCACCTCCTCCCCACTGTCCTCCGGCTCCCTTGACTCCTGTAACTCTCACGCCACTGTGACCATTCATCCAGTGCTTGGCTCCAACACACACCCAGTACAGAACCAGGGTATTCATGCCGTAAGGGAAATAGAATAATTCTAGAACTAAGACACATATAACAACATTCCAACCCTTCCTTTCCGCATCCCATTCAGCTCTGCCAAGAAAACACTCTGCCAAAAAACAAGCCAAAATGAAGGCGATTCTCCAGCGAAAAGCTCTCAGAATCTTTCCTTTACCTTCTTATCTCCCCCCAAACCCTCTCTGCCTCTACAGGCTAATTTGCATCACTCTTGGTGATAAGGTAGTCACTACGAGCGCCTAGTACCTTGTAATATATTATCCATAGCACACTCTTTACATTGTAGAGTTGTGTTAAAATATTGTAAGATGAATAATATCCATGCATGCATCTTCCATATCTGCTTATTTTACACCAGTAAGCACAGGGCACCTGGCTACTAACCTATCACTGATCACAATTCAGCTAAATCGCATTTTTTCATGTTGTATAAGGCCCAGATTACCTGGAGTAAATCAATGTAGACTCCATACAGAGCCGAATCTGGGCACTACCCTCTGCTACTGAAGTAGCTGATTATTGCTATTCTGTCAAAATGAGAGTTGCTCTCATCCTTACATGTAAAAATCAACAAATAACATGTTAAAAGACACAAGTGTTAAACTTGCAATCATACTATAAACAGACTAAATCTGATACTGTTATCTCCTATCTGCCATAATGATCCTTGTGGGATTAAACATCCCTTATAAATCTAAAAGCATCGACAGGGGGTTGCACATTTAGTCAGCTCTTTAAGGTGATGGGAGATAAGGGTTTGTAACCTCAGAACTGTGAGCAGAGCAGGGTGAAATGTGCCCAGCACCTGCTGTTCTGACCAAACAAGGCTGTGTTCCTGCACCAAGAGCACAGGATGTTTGCCGTGTACATAATGTTCCTCTGTGCTGCAGGAGATGTATCTCTTAAAATAAATTAATAAATGGAAATTTGCAGATAAATTAATACTGCCTCAATTTTCCATGTCTGCAACAGGAAACTGAGTTTGTGTTTATTTTATGTAGTATTTATATAGAAATTCCTAACAGATTACATTATAGCAGTACAGTCCTTAATGTCAGTAGTGGTAGCTGCAATGATATTAACCAAGAAACCAAGATAAGTATGAAGTTATTTTTCTAAAATTCTAACAGCAAAATGCCCTAAAATGAATTAGCTTTTTTCTAAAACAGACACATGGGGATAATTGAATAATTTGAGCAAAGATAGTCACATGTTGACGCACACATTGACGCATTGAGCTGATGAGCCCAGACAATGCAATGAAGCGAAATACCCAGACTGCAAATTGAGGCAATTAAAAGCACTAAGCAGACGCTGGGCTCGACCCACAACACGAGGCCCTGCCGGGAAACAGAGCCGCTGGCCGGGGGCCGCTTCACTGCTCACCTCTGCATGTCCTGGACTGCGAGGCGGCTCAAGAACAGCAGCGTCGTTTCACAGGCCAAATATTTATACTTAATATTTGCCCTTTCAAACAGGACCCTGCAAATGCTGGTGATGCGAGTCTGAAATAGGTTCCCTAAATGTCTGGCTTGCGCGATTCTGTTTATTCAGAGGACTTTTGGTTTTATTTAGTGCTAGTGCAAGATTTCAGTGGGGGGGGGGGGG